>OX383972.1:7500-345018 GCA_947532105.1 Athrips mouffetella | reverse complement strand
CACTCCTGAGTGGTGTCAAATTAACATGACGTGACATATGACTCGCATCGATGCGATGGACAGGTGACATTATTATAGAACTACAAATGACACGTTCGTGTGGTGCCAGCTAGAAATAGTACCAACGGAACCGCTCTCCCTATCTTTATCATATAAGGCGACTAGGGAAATTTTAACCAGAAGCATATTGTGTCCTTTAGCATGGTTTCTTGCCGTTTCTTTTACGCTGACATAGCACGATCCGAAACGGCGTAGACTCGCTCTATTTGCATTGTATTCTGCATGACATTCAATAAGTATTCTGTAAAGAATCTACATTTACGAGTAATAAAATTATCTGAATCTGAATCATGTCCCGCCATCTCACATACTGCGGTCCATGGTACAAGCCGCAACGCCATCAAGCGTGATGAGGGGGAGTACCATTACTTCCCTTCCAAAATTTACCACGCAATTTTGCGTTGAAATTCTGGAAGGAGCTCCTAGTCCAGCAGTTGACTCTAATGGGTTGTTATTATGACGATGGTGACAAATGAAACATATGATCTGTAACACAGTTTTATATTTACACAGTTACAAAACTGTACAACATTTACATGGCCATTTGATGGCGACATCAAACTTGGTAAAAAAAAAACAGACAACATCTAAGGATCTTAGCTCATTGGGATATATTGTTCGCTTTTTTGTCCCGCTTTCGTAGGTGCGGTAAGTAGTAATAAGTACGTAATCCATTTAATATGTATTCTATACCCGTTTCACCGTGATTTATCTAATCTAATACAACATTTATTTACACGTACTTTACATATTAATACGAAAAGAAGTCTCTTTCTTATCACAATCACAACGTTTTCACACTGATTTGGACTCGATGAGACAAAAATCGTAGCAGCTTAAATCGTAACCTATAATCTCCGTAACAAGCGTCGGGGCAAATTATATCAACGGGGCAAGGGCATCAATGGCAAATATCGTCTATGATTGTATTGCAACTGGAAACTATAATCAAGAATGCTTATTGATAGAAAGATATCGCTACTTGTATAAATAGTTTTTGTAATAAATAAAATAAAATAAAATAAATAATATTGGCTGTTCATGCACGTATCCCGTCGACTACTTGCCCCGAATGCTCTTGTTACTATTTAAATGTAAGAGTTTTAGAACTGTCAGTTTGTTTCTCGAGCATTATCACTTTAGCGTCCTCATGGGCGGTGCGGTTAGCGGAGTGGGGGGGCGCTATGTGGCTACAGCAGGCGGGTGCTCGGCGGCGCGTCGTCGTCGCTGTCGGCGCAGTCGAAGCGGATGGTGCGCGGGCGCGCGGCGGGGGCGTCTCCTGTCCCCTCCGCGCCGCCCGCCGCTAGTCACACCTTGTCCTCGTTCCCTCCCGGCGCCGCCGACCGCACAAACTGCAACAGCACGGTGGAGTCAGCATCGCGCGCGGTGACCCCGCGTCCCCCCCTGCCCGCGTCCCTGCGGGGTCGCCGCGCGCGCCCCCACATACTCACCGACACAGTCGTGTTGGTCGTGGAGTTAGCACGCGGCCGGAATGTGAGCACGCGCCACCGCCGCCGCAACTGCGCCAGCACCTCGCCGTTACAAAAACAGTACAGCACCGCCACGCACAGCCCTTGTAGCGACGTCGTCAGCGCCGACACGTACTCGTACACGAGCCACCAGCTTGCCGTGTGTGATGGGCGGAATGGGGTCAGGAGGTACTGCAGCCCGAGCAGCGGCGCCAGCAGACAGGTGGCTCGTAGCGCGTGCAGCGCAGTCCCTGAGGGTCGTTGCGCACCGGCCGGACCGCCACCCGCGCGCAACTTAGTGCACAGCACGCGCACGATGTTGCAGAGAAAGGCCAGGTTGAGTAGCACGGCCACGCATACGAGCACAGCGAGCTCGGCGCGCGGGGAGCCTTCATCCATCCAGCAGAGCGGGTCGTCCGCAGCCGCCCGGCGCCCGGCGTACACGGCGGTCGGGGGAAGGGGCAGCAGCCAGCCCGCCGCCAGTAACGCGCGCACGAGCCGGCGCTCCGACACGAACGCACTGACCAGCACCGTGTGTAGATAGACGCCCTCGCACAGCATCCAGGTGTAGTTGGTGAGCAGCGCGTACTGCAGCGTGGCGTTGAGCGCGCGGCACCAGCCGGGGGAGGCCTCCAGCACGTGCGGCGCGCGCACCACCAGCGCGTACCACGCCAGCCACAGCGCGTTGTTCACCGCGAACGACGCGAACAGGTTCATGTGCACCGTGATGCGCGCGCACCGCAGGCTTCTGCGACCACAACCACACGTCACTACACGCCAAACATTGTAGCTTTATTAGAATGACAGCAGTGTAACAGCAGGACGAAGCGACGCGTAACATAATGGAGCAACAGATACACGTGATACTCCATCCTACTGTCAAGCATAGCTCTTTCGTGCTGTCATTCTAATCAAGCTACCCAAGCATTCATTCATATAATACATTGCAAACAGAAAGAAAATATCGTTTAGAACTAACAAATGCAAACTAGACAGAAAAGTGGAACATTTTATTGCGATCAGTACAATAACAAGGTGCTGCAGCTTGAGGTCACACGCCCAGGACAGAAAAAGAAAGATAATAAATAGACTTAAACCAAAAAAAACTACAAATAAGTAAGTAGGGTATATTATAAAACGGCAGGGAAGGACCCTTCCCATCAACAGCAGTAAGACTGCACTCACTTGAAGTAGAAGAGGATCCCGAGTGAGAGCAGCAGCGCAACTAGCGACACGCTGTAGCCGGCCTCGTACACCACGATGATCTCGCCAACATCCTGCAACCGATCACAGCAGTAAAAAAAAAAATTGTTTATTATTCACAGAATTCAGCCAACGAACGAAGAGAAGAAACCAACACAATGCTATGTGACAGCATACTCACATCCTCAGGCTTCAGGCAGGTGGTGTAGTTGGACCAGGGCTGGCCGGTCGCAGGGTGCGCCCACCACGTGCCATTCGCGGTACATTCCTTGTGCGCCCACACTGTACACAAACAATAGGACATGACTATTTTATTTAGCAGATAGAGCAGTGGAATATTCAACTGCACAATCTTTCTAATTTACATTGATCTGTTGAGTAAGACAAACAAATGCCATTAAAAACATAACTTGTAAAAACCATGTCATCCATGAGATCCATGTAATACCAAGTCGGTTAATTGATTAAAACAATATTTAATGATGTGGTCGTTTTACATTTTTGATATTTATGAAATAACATAAATTAAATAAATAAATTTTAAATAATAAAGTTGTGAATTTCGGGGTCACCGTTGGTCGTAACAGCCACGTTGCAAGGCACGCTTATGTAAACTTTATTGACGTGTAAATGAGGTCGAGTTTAACATTGACGAGCGTGTAGCTGCTAATTTTGGGGAAGGTATAGCCTTTAGGTGTGGTCCAGACTCCCGGCTACTGTCTTCAGAGGCCGGGACCAACGACTTAATGTGCCTTCCCAAAATGAGATCAAGATATTGAGTATTGCTTACACTCGGCCCGGAAGCCGGGGATGAAGTCGGGGCAGGGTGCGAAGGCGGTGGTGTTGGCGAGAGTGTGGGGCCAGCAGCGCCACGTGTCGAACGTACCCTCGCAGTACAAGCCTGGAACGTTTTACAAAATATTATCTTAAATAACTTAAATTCGGTCTGATTGTATAATTTTAAGCTATCAACATGTATAAATAGAATACTTCAGTCTAAAAGTATTAAGAATCTACAAAAAAATCTGTTCAAAAACTAGAACCTGACTACTGACAAAATAATCATGCTCTAAAAAGTATGAAACAATAAAATATTATCATCTCAAATTAATATGTACGAACTATGGTATTCAATAAATATTCATAGTGCTGTTCAGAATAATAGCCGTGGTCATAATATTAACCCACTTAGCCCTAAAGCTTTCGAGCGCTTTTTTAGGGTAGGTACGAGTACGTCTGGTATTTCTTTCCTACGGTTGCCGTCAGGATCAGTATTTTTGCGCATTTGTTGACATATTTCATATAAATTCAATTAAAAGTTCATTTATTATTATTGTCAAATTAAAGCTGATGATGACGTGATTATCTGATAATCAAAGGCTGATGACGCAGTCGTGTTCGGAAAGGGAATAACAGGCAAAGCATTCCTTTACACCATGGTTCTGTGGACGTAGAGTATTACCAGACGGCGCCTGCGTGCGGTTGTTCTGCTGCGCGCACGCCGCCCGGTCCTCGTCCTCGCGCGGGTTGAGTGACGTCATCGCTGCCACCCCCCACCACCGTCACATCACCTCCCCCACTCCCGACGCTACCGGCAACTCACATCACCTGCAACAAACACAAACAGAACTTCAACAGATGTATCTTTCATACATAATCTAATATCAATGTGGTAGGGCTTTTGTGCAAAGTCCGATGATCAAATCGGGGGTGGAAGTACCACCCCCTTGCCTATTTCTGCCGTGAAATAGCAGTGTTTGCACTGCTGTGTTTCGGTTTGAAGGGTGAGGGAGCTAGCGAAATTACTGGCACAAGAGACACACCACCTTAGTTCTCGGCGTGGGTAACGTGCTTTGCTGTCTTATTGTGTGTTTCAAGTTAAGCCACTGATACAGCGGGCTCCATGGGTGGTGGTGACCACTTTCCATCAGGTG
Source organism: Athrips mouffetella (assembly GCA_947532105.1). NCBI lineage: Eukaryota > Metazoa > Arthropoda > Insecta > Lepidoptera > Gelechiidae > Athrips > Athrips mouffetella. The sequence goes on along the minus strand of OX383972.1, from coordinate 340,352 downwards.
GCCCACCTGCTCGTTTGCTCAAAAATGTCACATAAAAAAAATCTACATAATGGACACTCCACCGCCGCCACGCTTCACAAAAAAGTCTGAACATAACATACATACACTCGAAAAACATAAACCTCCTGTTTTGGGGCAGTCGGGTAAAAATTCAAGCACCAAAAATAAACAGTAAGCCCATAAAAAAAATAGCAAAAATTTGGTTGATCGAAAACTGAACAACATTCCTAGACACATTTATGAGAAATGAAAAAAAAATTTGATCTCTCCATATAAATTGCTCTCTCTGATCGAACAGTTTCTCAGAACAGCTCTCTCTGATCGAACTGGTCATAAATAATTTTCATATCTCAAAAATATTTCTTTGGGAATGTTGTTCAGTTTCGTTGACTGAACACGCCCTTTGTGTTTTCGGTACACCATCCCTTACACCCTGTATTCCACAAAATATTTTCTCTATAAAAACCATGTAAAATTGTTCCAACGATTTCGATGAAGTTTATAAATTGAATATTTTGGGGAAAAGTTAGCTGAGTAGCATGTCTGAAAAAATTAGTTTTCTCCGTATTTTACAAAACATTTGGTCGGTTTTGGTTAACCTTATCCAAAGCATAGCTCTTGAATAAATTAAATAGCGGAAATCAACTTCAGTTTACGCTTAGCAGCTATAATTATAACTTTATTGTCAGCTACACTCGCACTGAAACTCCAAAAACTGCTTCCTAATTTGTTTTCTCATTCAATGATAAGTGCACACACATTTTTGATTTTTTAGGGTTCCGATACCAAAATGGTAAAAAAAAGGAACCCTTATGGTGCCGCTCTGTCTGTCTGTCTGTCTGTCTGTCTGTCCGTCTGTCTGTCACACCTCTATATCTCAGCAACCACTTACGCTATCGAGCTGAAATTTGGAATAGTTTTAGAATATAGTTGCCCAACTTAATTGCACATGAAAATTTTTTGAAAAAAAGTATGATTATTAATGTAAAGGGGGCCAAAATAGGGGGGGCCAAATTTCAAATTGTCGCTACTAGGTCGAGTGGGGTATCATATGAAAGGGCTTTACTTGTACATTTTAAAATATATTTTTGTATTTTTTTAAGTTTCTTAGTTTTCAAGTTATGATGAAAAATGTCAAAAAAAATACCATTCCCCCCCCCTTATCTCCGAAGTTTGAGTAAGGGAAAATCTGAATTAATTACAGTTGACAGAGGTTTATGTAAACTTTACAGCAAAAATGAAACGATCTTTCTAAGTTGCACAGTTTTTCAGAAATCTGCAAAAAACCTTTACAAACAAATTTAGTTTTGCGGTCCTGAAAATGGACTTTATTGCTTCCAAAAATACTATAGGTATATCGGAACCCTCGGCGCGCGAGTCCGACTCGCACTTGACCGGTTTTTTTTTTCATATTTGTGCTAAGCTCAATAAAGTAACTTCTTAAAATTAATCACAGATTCATTTCCAATGAAAATTCACGTCACAATTGAGCTTGTTAACCCCTCACACAAAGTTATCTTGAAAACGCATTAAAACCTCACCAACTGAAGTTCCTCTTTGAAGAGTGTAAACCAATATCCTTTGTAAGTGAGTCAGTAGGGAAAGTTGTTCGCCCGAGGACGCAAGAAGGAGTACTTCTCATACGTCAAGAGTCAAGCCACGATCACACCTAGCTGAATTCAAAGACTAATTCGGCATACATTGCTGGGAGGCTTGGTTAAGTTAATTGCAATATCCTTACTTCAACGAGCAATGTATGCCGAATTAGTCTTTGAATTCAGCTAGGTGTGATCGTGGCTTCACACAGATAAGTTCACGCTCGGTGCACACACAATCCGCGTAGATAATGTCACTCCGAGCACACAGTGTTCAAGTACGTTCCCATTTAAATGGTAATTCGCGTGAGTGTCTCGATGTTCCCGTTACAGGAGCGAGTCTGTTTTGCTCATGGTGAATCTAAATGCTTTTGTATTTGTAAGATGGAAGAAAAGACGCAAACAAGTCTGCGTAGCGAGAAATATTTGTATAAAAAACAGAACAAGTGCGTGTCGGGCCACGCGCACTGTAGGATTCCGTATTTGCTTAAGGTGATCCGTTTTCCATACAAAAATTCAAATGAAATTCAAATTCACGCTTGCATTCTTACGCGGGACATAAAATCCTAAAAATATCTCCATATGTCCACTAAAGTCAATTACTCTCGTCAGTCCGTGTTTACATGAGTACGATCACTCACGCATGCACACAAAGCACAACCGTATAGTTTTGACCGCACGCCCACAATCGTAATATTGAACCAAAAATTGCTAACAAAAATAGTACTTTCAGTACATTAACTGTATTTTTGTATTAATTAGCGAAAAAATTAACTAAAAATAGCAGTATTCGTTCGTTTTTCAACAGAATTTGATGTCCCGCGTAAGAATGCAAGTCATTTGAATTTTTGTATGGAAAACGTATCATCTTAAGGAATTAGTAGCGGCCTGCCTGCCTCAGCTTCGCTTTCGAGGTTCTCAAAAACACTCGGATCTTGCGTTCTCCGAATTCATCAATGGTTGATTCATCTAGTACTTTATATGCTACAGAATCAAGAAACAACCACATGTATTATGTTTCGCAGCTTCATTCTTAGCGATTTATTGTTAACTTATTGTAGATTGCGTTGCCACGCACCAGCCTTGCGCACGAATTTTTAGAGGTAGGAGGGTATATTTTTATTTATTTATTGTTTTTTTAAAATTTGAGGGTAGTAACACATTACCCCTACCGCTCCTACCAGTCGGTGTCACCTGCCTCGCCTGTCATTGTCGTCATTATTCGTTTTCGCGCCGAAGCCTTCGCACGTGTACACTCAAAGTGAAAGTTAATTTCTCTCAACATGGGGAAAAAACGACGCGCACACGACAGTGATGAAGTAATTCAGAAGGAAATAAGAAAATTACAAGAAAAATTGAAAATTAGGACAAAAAAGAGGAGAAAAAATTATATCATCTATTCTTCGGATGAAGGTAATTATTGATTTTTTATATTTAGTGATGCGAGTTTACCAAAAGGGTCTTCTCTGTCACAGCTAAACTGATGCGAGTCTACCGAAAGGGTTTTCTCTGTCACATCACAGATAAAATGATGCGAGTCTACCATAAGGGTTTTCTCTGTCACATCACAGATAAAATGATGCGATTCTACCATAAGGGTTTTCTCTGTCACATATACAACAAAATAACTCTGTGTTGGCAAAGTCTGATGTTTCGGACAGCTCCCGACGTGGTGAGGACAAACGGTCGTCGCGTGAGCCCACTCCCAGGACGTCATCGGCTCCAGATCCGTCTGGGCCGGATCCAACCTCATCGGCTGAGGAAGCACAAGATAAGTCGCTGGATGATGACATCCTTTGTCTGTTGGGCGATGCTCCAACGCCTGAGACGCACTTCGGAGAAAAAATACACAAGGATATCGCAAGTAGGTGGCAAGAAATTTTTACCAAAGGAGACAAAAGAAAATCTTTTAAAAGAATATTTGGTACCGGTTAATTGCGATTTCCTTGAACCTCCAGCTTTAAACCCGGAAACTAAAGCCGCCTTAGCAGAGCCCATGATCAAACGAGATTATGTTTTGATGGAAAAACAAAAACAGATAGGCGTCGCTTTAGCTGTGTTAGCTCAAGCCGCTGAGCTACTAGTCTCAAAAGAAACTGTACAAAAAATATTAAATCCGTTGAGCGATGCAAGCCGCCTTCTGTGTGACGCACACTTCACAGAAACAAAAACACGGAGAAACTTCGTGATTTCAGCTGTAAAAACTGAAATGAAAGACGCCTTGGTTTAGAGTGCCCGAACTAGCCTTTTGTTTGGAGATAACGTCGGTGAAAAATTGAAGGCAGCTACAACAATCCAAAAATCAGGCGAAAGTTTGAAACCTCAACAACAGCTACCAAGAAACAAATTCCATAAAAGTAACTTTTTTAACTAAGACAATTTTAAAAGCAAGGTAAACCCGCGCGCCCTGCACCCGAGAGCGGAACGAGCCGATGCAGGGCGCGGTCGCTTCGCCAAACCTCGGACCCGCACATTCGGAGCAGCTCGCCACCAAGCCCCGCCCCCGGACCGCTCGCCGTCGCCGCGCCGCCTCCGCAGTCGCCCCGCCGCCACCAGCAATCCCGGAGCCGCCGGGATTACTAGAGGAACACGAGGTAAAATACGCAGGCCGTTTACATAAATATATACCTAAATAGCAGCAAATCACTGAAGATCCTACCATACTTTCTTGGGTAGAAGGTTACACAATCCCTTTTGTATGCAACCCGACACAAGAGGTTGCACCGAATGTTTATCCCAAATCTGAACAGGAAGCACTAAACTTCCAGGAAGCTATTAATAAGCTCTTATCAAATCAGGTTATTTCGCCGTGCAGACACGAACTAGACGAGTTTATATCGAGCGTGTTTTTAGTACCAAAACCAGACGGTTCCAAACGTTTTATTTTAAATTTGAAGAAATTAAATAAGTTTATCAAAACATCACACTTCAAAATGGAAGATTATAGAACTGCCGCCAAATTAATTACTCCAGACTGTTTTATGGCATCAATTGATTTAAAAGACGCTTACTTGTTGATAAATGTAGACAAATCACAGAGAAAATACCTCCGTTTTATGTACAGATATCAAGTTTACGAATTTACCTGCCTTCCTTTTGGTTTGTGTACTGCACCGTTTTTGTTTACCAAACTTATGAAATCGGTGATGAAATATTTAAAATCGCAAGGTTATACGTCAGTAATCTATTTGGATGATATTTTTTGTATAGAACAAACTTATCAAGAATGTATTGAAAATGTTTCAGTCACTATTTCATTACTGCAATCACTAGGCCTTATCATAAACAGCGAAAAAAGCTGCCTCACTCCACTCAAAGAATGTACATTCTTAGGCATTGTTTATGATTCTAAAAGCATGGCATTGAAACTACCCACCAATAATAAAAAAAAAAAAATATCTAAAACGTTTCGTTACCCTCAAAAAATGTAAACTCAGAGAATTTGCTAGATTTATAGGTCTTTTAATATCCGTTTGCCCAGCAATACAATATTCTTATGTATACACAAAAGCCTTTAAACGACATAAATATTTATGTCTTCTTGACAGTGACAGTTACGACCAAATTATAAGATTACCTAGCAAACTGAGGGTAGACATGCAATGGTGGATTGATAACATTGACACAAGCGTATCTCCATTCAGATTTAATCAATTCTGCTTAGGATCTACTCCGACGCCTCTGGCACCGGTTGGGGTGGATTTTGTAACGGTCAGGAGTCGTTTGGGTATTGGAAAAGTTACGAATCTTCCTTTCATATTAATGAGTTGGAGTTGAAAGCAGCCTTTTTCGCCCTTAAAGTTTTCGCTTACGATTTACATGACTGTGAAATTCTTTTACGAATAGATAACGTTACAGCTATTTCATGCATAAACAAAATGGGCAGTGTACAATATACACACCTAAACAAAATTTCCAAAGAAATCTGGCAGTGGTGTGAGGAGCGTAAAATAATCATATTTGCCTCTTATATAAACACAAGAGAAAACCGTGAAGCAGATTCTCTTTCGCGAAAAAAGTTTCAAGATACCGAATGGGAGCTGTCTAACGATGCATTCGATAGGGTGGTTCAAAAGTTTGGCACTCCTGAAATTGGCTTGTTTGCGAGCAGGTGCAATGCAAAATGTTCTATCTACGTCACCTGGATAAGTGATCCAGATGCATGGATGGTCTACGCATTTACGTTTTCTTGGCACAATATGTTCTTTAACCCATAACCTTCATCAGACTCTTCGGTTAGTTGCCGCGAAGTTGTCCGGCAAGCGTTAGTCAAAAAATCCTTTTCTACAAGGTCTATCGATATCATGCTTGGTTCACTTTCAGACAGTACTTATAAACAGTACGACTGTTGTATAAAATCGTGGATGAAGTATTGTAAAGCCCACGGTTGTGATCAAAGCAGCTCATCTGTTCAAACCATTATTGATTTTTTAACAGAAGTGTTTGAAAGTGGAGCACAGTATGGTACACTAAATTGCTACAAATCTGCTTTGTCTCTATTATTGGGTCATAAATTATTAAATGATGACAATATATCTCGTTTCATGAAAGGAGTTTTTAGATTGAGACCTACCAAACCCAAATATGATTTTACTTGGGACCCAGCCATTGTTTTAAATTATCTATCAAGTCAATGGCCCAATGAAGACCTCAATCTAGAAACTCTCTCCAGGAAAACGCTGACTTTGCTGGCGCTTGTGACCGCTCACCGCTTACAGACTTTTTCCTTGATTAAAATATCCAACATAAATTTGTCAAATCCAGAGGAAATTATTATCAAAATACCCGATTTAATAAAAACGTCCAAGCCCAATAGCTATCAACCGCTCCTTAGGCTACCATACTATAGTGAAAGGCCTGAAATATGTCCAGCAAGATGTTTAAAAGAGTCCATAAATAAAACAAGTTTTTTACGCAGTGAAAATAATGATCATTTATTCATTAGTCACAGGCGGCCTCACAATAAAATATCTTCACAGAGGCTTGGTCATTGGATAAAAGATTGTCTGAAAAGTAGTGGTGTAGATACCTCAGGTTTTAGTGCCCATAGCACTCGTCACGCGTCCACCTCAGCCGCCAGCGAACTTGGTGTTTCAATAGACACGATTAAGAAGACTGCAGGTTGGAGTCAGTCTTCGCTAGTTTTGCACGTTTTTACAATAGAAATGTTACAGAGAAAAATGATGATTTTGCACGAACTGTATTATCTTCAAGTTAAGCAAACAGTATAAGGTTTACTGTTTATTTGTGTACTTACTTATTAAATTAATTTGCTTGTTAAAACTGTCATGGGTGGTTTCTTTTCACATTTTATGAAGAGCTCTGAACAGCCTACAATAAGTTAACAATAAATCGCTAAGAATGAAGCTGCGAAACATAATTAGAGATTAAACGAACTTACCTGTAAGTGACGTTCAATCACAATTATGTGAGCAGCTTCATTCGATGCGATTTAGGTACAACCCACCCTTGAGGTTCGGTACTTAGGTACCTACACATTAATAAACCCGACCCATCTTGTTCATAAAATGGAAAATAAACAATAATTTGAACTAAATGACGACAATGACAGGCGAGGCAGGTGACACCGACTGGTAGGAGCGGTAGGGGTAATGTGTTACTACCCTCAAATTTTAAAAAAACAATAAATAAATAAAAATATACCCTCCTACCTCTAAAAATTCGTGCGCAAGGCTGGTGCGTGGCAACGCAATCTACAATAAGTTAACAATAAATCGCATCGAATGAAGCTGCTCACATAATTGTGATTGAACGTCACTTACAGGTAAGTTCGTTTAATCTCTAACTATCGCACAGAAATTGGTTAAAAAAATTGGTTATTGTAAGATGTTGTAAGTCATTCTTAAAAGATAGATACCATTGCGGACTTTTATTTTAAATTTTTAGAGAGGAACAATTCTTTCATACATCACTACATACACTTTCTTTCTTTTCTTACCGTTTACGCAGCGCACGCCAGGAAATCTCTCGAAAGACACTTTTTTCCGACTTGATTGACAAACATCATCACAGTTCAGTCAATTTGCAATAAATATATAAAATTATGGATAAGAACCTTCCTCGCAAATCAGTCTACCTATTAATGAAAACCGTATCGAAATCTATAGAGTAGTTTCTGAGATTAGCGAACACAGACGGAAAGGATGGATGGCAGAAAAACGAGCCGCGGGACTTTAATTTATAATATGTGTTGATGATTATCTAGGATGATATGATTTTATTTTCTGTAATATTATACGTAGTTAACAAAAACTTATCCTCTTTCCTTTTGTTGTATGCGTCTATAAAGACGTTACACGTTCTCAAAGATCTACATGTGTAATGAACTGAAATAACTTCCCTAGCAAACATATGGGTCCAAGTAATGATGAAAATTAAATTAAATATAATAGTTCTAGCTAAAACGACCCTCGTTTTGTCTTGCTACGTCCTCTCTGCAAAACAAATTAGTTTCAAATATCTTTAGTATACTTAGTGTTAAACCGGTCAAATGCAAGTCGGACTCGCGCACCGAGGGTTCCGTACCACTATGGTTCCACTAAAGTAAGAAATTCATGATAAAACTTTTGACATTTAATAAAAAAAAACCGGCCAAGTGCGAGTCGGACTCGCGCCCTAAGGGTTCCGTACCTATCTACCATATGATATACTAAAAGCTTTTGCTCTTTGATTTTAAAAACTCTGCGACCATCCAACTTGACCCCTCTTTTATAGAAAATTCTTGAAAAGGGGAGCTCACCTTAATTGGTTACTATTAGTTGTGAGAAAAATTGAAATATTTAATGATTTTAGACTTTTCCCTTTATTTGTACTGTGAGACCTAGCTTCTTGCCAAATTTCATAATTTTAAGTCAACGGGAGTACCCTGTAGGTTTTGCTTTTTTGCATAAATGTATGGAGATGAGGATATAAAAAGCCATATCTTTGATTGCGTCGTTGTAAAAAATTGAAATTTTCAGATCTTGTGTGGTTTATGGACGTTAATATTCATTATCAATTTCAACCTGATATCTCTTCTCGTTCGTGAGAAAAAGGGTCTTGACAGACAGACAGACGGACAACAAAGTGATCCTATAAGGGTTCCGTTTTTTTTATTTTGAGTTACGGAACCCTAAAAACGGTCAAGTGCGTGACGAACTCGTGCACCGAGGGTTCCTTACTACTAAAGTAAAAATACCGTCTCAGTCAGAGAATGCGCTGTCGCGCAGAAGTATATTAAATGCACGCAAATCCGATTCGCACTTAACCAGTTTTTATTACTTGTTGTTATTCTATAGCTTACGCACTATAGAGATAGAGATAGAGATAAATTTATTGGTAATTAAACATTACAAGTCATGATAAAATACAATAATAATATTATTATCTCACTACAAAGGTGTGTAGTTGTTTATAATTTACAAATTCTTTATAACTATAGAATGCCTGCTCGACAAGCCAGGCTTTGAGCTTGGCTTTAAAAGTATTTTTACTAGAGGCATATTTTATTGTATCTGGTAATTTGTTAAATACATTTGGCCCCATGATATGTGTTGTCCGGGCAGTTTTTTCCAGCGAGTGCTTCACGACATCAAGCGCACTAGAGTTGCGTACGTTTATGCGCCTGTTTTCTCGAACCGTATATAAATGTATGTTATCCCACACGTATAAGGCCACATGGTAGATAAGAAGACAAGGTACTGTCATTATTTTATATTTAATGAAGAATGGACGAGCTGAGACATCACTAGGAATTTTGGCAATCGCCCGCACAGCGCGTTTTTGGGTGCGAAACACCCGCTCCCAGTCCGCTCCTCGAGCAAAAAGATCTACACCATACTGTATAGTCGACTGTATTACTGCAAAGTAGCATGTTAAAACAGCCTTTTCAGGTAGGCATGAATTGATACGCTTTAGGGCAAATATGGCGCTACCTAATCTGTTAGACAGTTTGTCCATATGCGCTTCCCACGTCAGACCCTGATCGACAGTGAAGCCTAGAAAAGAAGCGGTCTTAACCTGCTTGACTGACAAGCCATTAACGCACACCGAAAGGGTACGGTAACTGCGGCTAGAAAGATTAAAATGAAGGAACTGTGTTTTAGAAAGATTAAGGATTAGTCCATTGTTGCTAAACCAATGCAGCAGTCTTTCAGCTACGTCATTTAGACTTCTTTCAAGTAAATCGATACTGGACTCTTTCACCACTACCGCAACGTCATCAGCATACAGGAAGATTTCAGCACTGCGAGTTGCGATCGCTAGAGGCAAGTCGTTCATAAGCAGGCAGAACGCGAGGTTGGACAAGGACGAGCCTTGTGGCACGCCCCTCTCCGCTGACATTCCGCAGGACCGCGACGTTCCGGAGTCTGCAACCACGTATTGATTTCTGTCACGCATAAAATCTACAAGAAGTTTTGCGGCAGGACCGCGAATACCGTAGTGATCCAACTTTGCGGATAGAATGTTGTGATCGGCTACGTCGAAGGCCTTGGAGAGATCGCAAAGAAGAATGGCCACATGCTGTTTTGCCTCTTTTGCCTCCAGCACGCTGCGTATAACTCTACGTATATAAACGTAAATTAACGTACCAATTTTCAGGTTTGTAAGTATTCCTGTTTTCACAGTAAAGCCAAAACATAAAACACAACAACACAACAGGACTCCCTTTTTATTTAACTTTAAAATATATTGTGTGAAAATTTCAACCATATAGCTACAACGGTTTAAACAAACAGTCCTTGGATTAACAGACAGACGACATGTATTCTTTCAAATAAACGTCATTCATTCATTCATTCATATAAGCTTAGTAATAGGGCTCCGTATGGACTCTTTGGGAACGGAACCCTAAAACGGAGCAGCAGCAAGTAAAAACCTTTCGTCAGTTTTAATTCCTGCCAGTTTGAGAATCAACGATCTAGATTGCGCTTGTTTGCAATGTTTGTGAATGCATACCCTTCAGTACGTACAGTGAAACAGTTTAGTTAAACGGTTCACTACTCGGGAGATTTCATGATTATTGCATGTTTTATGATCATGAGATGCGATGCGCCGCGCCGAGCTGAGTTCACTTGATTGGGTCGAGGTTCTGTGTCGAGGTTACGGCTTTATTCATTCACAGCTACAACTGCCTTGTTCGTCTTATGCAGGTCCATATAATATTTATATAGTCAACATCTTAAGTCGATTAACAAATCTTGATACACTATACAACGTTAGTTTACTATTATTTAATTTGTGACTATACAGCATGTAACGGAAAGGTGTGATAATACAGAAAGGTAATCATCTTCCCATGAAACTGAACAACTTTCGAAATACGAAAAACCAAATTTGATCTTCCATAAAAAATGTGCTAACATCTAAATGCAGTTTCTATGGGTGGTCAAAATTTGATTTTGGTCGACCTACAGGAAAAATTGTTCAGTTTCATAGGAAGATTCACACTCTTTAGTATTATCACAATTTTCCGTTACACACTGTAAAGTGATTCTTGAAATTTGAAATTGATCATCGACTTTTGAACTGCCCGACCTAATAATTCCCTCCCTGCCGATCTGTTCCCCGAACGATATAATTAATTTGGATCCCTTCAAGGCCAGATTAGACAGACATTATTTAGCTTGAGTAAGAGTGCTACATGTTTGGCCTCATTGCCACTAACCACCGGTTGAACTCTAAGTCAAATGTTTCAAAACCATTTTTGCTTAAAAAACTTAGAAGCTGGACAACGCAGAATCTCAAATATTTGATTTCGGATTTGTTAGTTCTTTTTCAACACATTTGCTCATAAAACAGCTCTATTTGCACTGTATTAAGGTCCATAATCCAGCTTATTAAACACGCGTGCTTTTTTCATTACTATAATTTCACTAGTGTTGTAATTTTTGTCTTTTTTTTAATCGGCAAGATGCAAGGAGTTTCTTTATCTATACCATTCATAATGTTTTCATGAAAAAGTAAACTGTGTTCGATAATATGATAAATAAATGTTAATTACATGGAAATACTTATATTAATCAACCAACTTACTACAAATTTGTCTTTAAAGTAACAAAATATTCAATATTAAATAATTCATGGGAGTGAGCCTCAGAACAAAGACCTCCTTGCTGAGTAAGCTGTTTGGCAGGTTAGTGTTTTATTTTTGTTTTGTTTTTTATAGCGGCAAGGTGCAAGGAGTTTCTTTATCTATACCATTCATAATGTTGTCATGAAAAAGTAAACTGTGTTCGATAATATGATAAATAAATGTTAATTACATGGAAATACTTATATTAATCAACCAACTTACTACAAATTTGTCTTTAAAGTAACAAAATATTCAATATTAAATAATTCATGGGAGTGAGCCTCAGAACAAAGACCTCCTTGCTGAGTAAGCTGTTTGGCAGGTTAGTGTTTTATTTTTGTTTTGTTTTTTATAGCGGCAAGGTGCAAGGAGTTTCTATATCTATAACATTCATAATAATTTAATGAATTAAGAAACTGTGTTCGATAATATGATAAATAAACGTTAATTAAACGAAAATATTGATTTTAATCAACTAACTAACTACAAATTTGTCTTTAAAGTAACAAAATATTCAATTTTAAAATAAATTGAAAAGTAGTCTGTTTGATAGCTTAGTCATTGTCTCCTGCGCGCGCATGTATAATCTGTGTCTTCGAAAAAAGTAATACGGGCGCCATTTTAACAGATATTTCTTGTTGTGAAATGTGTTTAATGTAATTAAAAAATAAATGACTTCTACAAATAAGAAAAACAGTGATAAGTGTAGAACGTCGAAAATACTTGAACAAAAACACAAGTCCGGTGTATAGGGTGACCTAGAAATGTGAGGAAAACGTCTACGAAATTTCCTTAGAAAAAAAGGTAAGCGATTTTGATTCGTTTTTATTCGCAAATGTGTTGAGAAACGTCGTAAGAAGCTTGTGCGCTTTGGTGATTACACCCTCGGCTCCATTACGCCCTCGCCTCCGGCTCGGGCTGCAATTTCTGAGCCTCGGCCGTAATATCCAAAATAGCGCACGTGCATCTTAATGTACTATTATCTACTCTCATATCGTTAATCCTCAATAATGCGTTCAAAAATTGTAGGGTAACATCTTCATAATGTCAATCTGTGCTTAGAAACACTCTTAGCAGCATTTTTTTATCTGAGGGGCGAAGCAAGGAGGTTTTTGTTCTGAGTCTGTGGGAGTGTATTATGAAGTATTGAATTTACTAACAGTCATCGCGGGGGACCTATTAAACAATTTTTGAATTTTTATAGGCGCGCCATTGACAGCTTGAAGCGTTTGTAGTCTGTGTCTGCAAGGAGGTTTCATTGCAATAACGGAAAACTCAGCAAACAAAAGTTGTATTTACATATTTTTATTAGTTTTGTAATGAAATAAGTGATAAAATCGTTTACGATTTCCCTTCGAGTGTTTTTAAAGCAGCTATAGGAACTTCGCTTAGCAGTTATCACCGGAAAAAGACAAAAACATTAAGGTTTGTTTTTGAAAACATTATTTTAGGATTCATGATATGAGAGTAGATAAAGTTGTGTATGCTACTCCACATAATTAGTTATAAAACACTCGTGTCTTCTATTATGGAACTTGGCTCGCTACGCTCGCCTGCGTCCCATAAACCGACACTCGAGTTTTATACCCCTCATTATGTACCGTTGCATAAACTACTATTTTACAATTTCATATTGTAATAAATGATAATAAGTTGTAAAATTGAGTGAATTGACATAATAAAGTGGAAATGGGAATCGTTCATCGTTCGAAGAACCAGGACAGGAAGATCAATTGGTACCTTACAAGGTGGACCGACGATCTGGTTAAGTTCATGGGAAGCTCTGGATGAAGAAGGCCAAGCAAGACATGATGATAATAACATATAAACTGATATAAAGGTAAAAAGGGTCCAGTTGTGTTAAATGTGAATGTAACTATTGAGTTAAGAGCTTTTCCCCAGCCAAATAGCGCCCCCATCAGTTAAAAAAATATTACTTTGTATTTATACAACAATAATATAATTCACTGTAGTTACAAATACAAAAACTGCTAAAAATTGGCCGTTTTTCGCACTTCGTGTATCTGTATCTACAGTGAACTATATTTTTCAGGATTGATAGGTTCTAAACAAACTAGGGTATCTTTATTTCAATTTAGTAAGACAGATTTTCGATAAGTTTTGTATTTAGCAAGTAATATTTTTTTTAACTGATGTGGACGCTAGTTAGCTGGGGGAAAGCCCTTAAGGAAAGAATCTCAACACTACCGTCAGAGAATCTTTTGAAGAACAAAAGTAGTTCACATGTCAGCGAGGATTAAGATAAATTATCATGAGAGATTGATGCTGCGTTGCTTACTTATTATTATTATTAATCTTTATTATCAGGCATACACCCATACACAATATACAAAGAAAATGTACAAAAACTAAAAAATAACACAATAAATTATTTGGTATTCGGGCTCCGGTGCACCGCTGTCCAATGCTTTGCAAAAATATTCATTACATCGTCATTAACAGCGGCTAGTATTGCGTTATTACTAGTGCCTAGTCTTTGCCAGAAGCATGCAATACGTGAGCGGAGGATCGCATAGAAGTCCGGGACTCTCGCTTCCGCAAACATGCTTTTTGCGCTGCAATAGCGCGGTTGCTTCATTAGGATCCTGAACGCGTCCGTATATTGTACGCGTAACTTGTTACAGGAACGTTTCGTGTACCCTATCCATAACGGACACGTATAAAAGCACTGGCAAAACGCTTTGAATAGGGTACACTTAACTTCCTCCGTACATTTACCAAATCTGCGCGCGAGCATATTGCAGCGAACTGCGAGAGCCCGGCGCTCCCTCTCCATGTCTTGGTCATCACGAAGGTCTTCGGTTAATATGTGACCAAGGTATTTGAAAGACCCCACAACCCTTATCAAAGAACCGTCCAAATAAACCGGCGGCACGTTCTCCGGACCTCTCTTATACCTGAACACCAACATCTCGGATTTGGCAACATTGTACAATAGGCCATTCCGCTTGGCATAGCTTTCACATATTTCTAATAACCTTCTCATACCCCTGATTGAGGGGCAAAGGAGCACCATGTCATCGGCATAGCTCAAATTGTTAACACACAGATTACCAATATGGCAGCCGATGCCAGTACTCCTCAGCTCCTCAATCAGCCCATCTATGTAAAGGTTAAAGAGGTCCGGCGACGTGAGCCCTCCTTGGCGTACTCCACACTCTAACCTATATTCGTTAGAGTGAGTGTCACCCCATTTCACACTGTTTGTTTGCCCCGAAGTATGTATGAAGGCAAAACCTTTTCTTAAGTCCATTAGAATATGACCATAAATAACTCGACCTCTTCAAGAGCATCTGAGATACACAGACAGAATTGAATATGTATCGCATTACGGTAGGATGATGAAAATAAAAAATAAAGTAGTCTTGATCCACCGTAAGGCTGAATTTACATTAGGTAAGTAAAAACGAGTCAGTTGACGTATATTGCTTACCTGCACTCAGGTCAGGTATATGACTCATCCTAGTTTCAGTTATTTAGGTATAAGAAAAACTTTGCATGGATAAAATGTACAATAGTGTCCGTCGAATTGAAAGCTGATTTTTTTTTTGGGGAAAGGTCTTACCATACCTAGCCTGCGTGCAAAGTTTCAACCTGCGGAAATAACTAGTTTTTTAGTTATAAATTTTTGAAAATCTAAATTTTGCAATGGACCCTGCATGAAAACCAAACGCAAAAACTAAACGAAACAACCTCCATACAGCCTTATATGATTAATTTATTTATTTATATTTTAAAAATAGGCCAAAATGAATACTTTGGTACTAATTTGTATAGTATACAAGTAAATTACATTTAAATTAGCTGAATTCATTTATTACATATTTTTAACGTTATTTAACAATAAGCAATGTGTAGAACGAAACGCGTGTCGGCCGCCATTTTGAAAAATATTTGCAGTCATTACTTACGTCATGTCAAAATTCATCGTTCGCTAATTGCTTTGCTGTTTTATTATAATATAATCGTATTATTATAATTTACCCCGATTTTACCCCGCTTGTGCTCGGTGCTGTGCGCGGTACTCCGCCCCCGCGAGTGCAAGTGTTGGACCCTGACTTGTGCTCTGTGCTCAACCCGCCGCCGCACCCCGCGTGAGATGGACTGGTGACGAGTCACTTGATGAGTCCAGGGCGTCTGCCAGAGGGGGCTCTTCGCCTGGTGAAATTTCTGGGGCCTCGACTTGGTCGGGCAGGCCTCCTCGTGGCTTGTCTGAGGACACTGTTGGCCTTAGTTGGCCTAGACGTCAGCGGGGACCTACAGGTTTTTCAAATAGAAGAATCCATCAAATACTCCTCAGCGTTAAGGTAATTTTTCATTATTTCCTTGATTTTGTCATTTGTTATTTAAACCAGAGTGAAAAGTTCTTACTTATATGTTGAGTAAAACTAGGGTGATCTATTTTATTAAAAGGAGAGTGACAAAAATTATAAGTTAAAGGATGTTCATTAATATTTATTTATATATGTTTTAGCTCCATGTGGAACTGGAGATGTGTGTTCTCCGAGCTGGGCTCGGATGAGCAGTGCGTGGCATTTGCTGAGCAGGAGCGGCGCTCAAGAAAAAATATGCCAACACACATCCACTAACATACTGTACACAACATTACAAATTGTGTTTCACAATCAATTGTATTATTAATAAATTGAATATGGTTGTATTAAATTATAATACTATAAATAAATTGTAAATTTATCTTGGTGTTTCTTATTCCTTACTCAAATTTATCAATCGTGATGAGATAAATTAGGTCAAAAAGTGACAGAACTAAATTGATCAACCCCGAATAGGATAGATTAGGTTCAAAATTTGTAACAGAACCGAATTAGTCAACCCTGATTCCAAGCTGCCGACTCTAATGGATGGAGTTAGTTTTTATAAATCCGGAGGAGCGGAGGGAGTGCAGCCCCCGCCCGCCGTAACAAGAGCCAGGCACCATGTGAGCCGTAGCGGCTGAGGCTGGTCGCCGCAGGCGACCAAAAAGCCGAAGCTGCGAAGGCGAGCATGAGGGCCTGGCTCTTGTTACGCAAGGGCGAAGGGGCTGCACTTCCCGCAGCTCCGGAGCTGTGAAAATTCGAAATTCCTACTCGCTTTAAACCTAGGATATCACTAGTAGTGGGTTTTTCGCAGTCCCCCTTCAGAGAGATGGGGGTCCCCTTCAGTGAGAGGGGGGGTTCCTTTTAGAGAAAGGGGGGTTTCCCTTTAGAGAGAGGGGGGGGGGGGGGGTTTAGGTTAGGTCTCCCATCTTTCGCCACACTTATCTCCCCTTTGGTGTGTACAAAAGGATGGTGTTACCCTATTTATACTCGACATAACCTCAAAACTTCAATCATTTTTAAAAAAAAAGGGGGGGTTTCCGCAGCCCCCCCTTCTCAGGGGGGGCTCCCCTCCCCCCCCCCCGCGCCCGCCCCCCAAAAAAAAAACCACAAATTCGACGGACACTATTGTACATTTTTACCCTTTGCATACTTACTTCAGCCAAGAAAACTGCATAGTTTTCATTTTCATCACAGTAAAATAAAAGAAATCGATAAAGAAACTAGTTTGACTAATATCATATGATGATTTACTTTTTTGAAGTCGTTTTGTGCTCTTTTCAACTTTAAATATTCTAAAAATCTTTTGACAGTCACCCGAAGATATTCAAGAGTTGTACTCTTGTAGTCGTGCCGTGTGTGCCGTATATAATAGTATCGTGTCGCCTGTTTTCCGCCCCGCTCCGTCGCGACGTCGCATCGCCCGTAACGCGCGCTCATAAACGGGCGACGAGCAATCTGCGCCTGGCCCCATTTGCCTTATTAGACCGCCCACCTTATAGCCTCGCTTTATGGGCTATCTAGCTTCCATCTGCAGACTATAGTCTGACTGAGACTGAGGATTAAGAGAATTGAGCAAATAAAACATGATCGTTTGTGACTTGGTTTCACAAAGAAACCGTTTTAGTTTAAACCACTCAAAACGTTCAACACAGGTTTTAAAATAACAGCTCAAATAATAAGTTCCTGATCTATTACCTCCAAGGCAAATTAAATGGATTATTGTTTGATAAAACGTAAAAAAATAACAGGAAGAACCCACCTTGGGTTTTAAAACAGTCGTTTAAATTCTTTCAAGGATTCATGTTCTACGACTATATGGAATTTGTACAAAATTCTTTGTCTGAACCATTCCTGAAGCTGACAATCTTGTATCGAGAGTCAAAAATTATTTTCATGACTTGCTAAAAGTTGCGAAATAAAAGTTTTTGATGCGCCAAGCCTCCAAAACACATAATATCACATCACTCGCAAAACTACTGTTCACAATGATGTTATATAGAAGCACCTATAAACAAGTAATGATGTTTGAAATTCATACCAGCTACTTTCATCAGCTTGTTTCAACTTTGTTTGCGGAAATCGCGGATATATCTCCGACCGGTTACGGATGGTATTATGTTATTTACATTTTTAATAAACTTCACTCGTTAGAAGATTTTAAACAGATTCAGATAAGATAAATACGGCACGGGAAAAGTCTCCGATTGGGAATAAATCGCCTATTTATCAGTGTAGAACAACATTATATTTCATTCCATTCAGAACTTTTTAGTTTTATTACTGGCTTGTTGTTTAGGTTTTGAGTAGTTTGGGATGAGATGACCTGGTGTGAATTGTCCCCGATATTAATTTATTTATTGATACCCTTTATACAAGGAGCCAAAGTTTTGGGGCGTGTTCAGTATCAGTAACTGATCAACAAATCTTCCCAAGAAAAAAAAGATAATTAATAATAATTTCGAATTGCAATAGAAACTGCACTAGCGCATTTTGTATACGAGACATTTGGAGGTTAATTCTTCGTTTGTCGACCTATGTTCCTTTGCAAAAGTTTTTCAGTTACTGATAATGAAATCGCCGCTCCTGACCTATGGCACGCAATTGAATGAACATCCTGTAAAACAGTTTTGTTACGGTTTGGTTTGAGCTTCGTTTATTTTCGATGAAACGTTATATTACTACGGTAGAGCATGTTTCGAGAGAGCGATCGCTCTTTGCGCTAATGTAGTTTGTTATCCTCGGAAATTGTCGCTTCATTTGTTGAAGTACGGGTTGAGAGACGTCGGCGGCGGGGGGGGAAAGGGAGGGGGGAGGGCGTAAGCAACAGGTGCTCGGAGTAGAGGCAGATTGTACCACCATCGTCACCACTAAGAGGCGATGCCACAACGCCACAAGAGTGGTGATTATAAACAATCTAGAATCACTACGCATATCAGTTTAGTTTTTTTTTAGGGTTCCGTACCTCAAAATAAAAAAAACGGAACCCTTATAGGATTACTTTGTTGTCCGTCTGTCTATCTGTCTGTCTGTCAAGACCCTTTTTCTCACGAACGAGAAGAGGTATCAGGTTGAAATTGATAACGAATATTAAAGTCCATATACCACACAGGATCTGAAAATTTCAATTTTTTACAATGACGCAATCAGAAGATAAAAGAAAAAGATATGGCTTTTTATGTCCTCATCTCCATACATTTATGCAAAAAAGCAAAACCTACAGGGTACTTCCCGTTGACCTAAAATTATGAAATTTGACAAGAAGCTAGGTCTCACAGTACAAATAGAGTTGTTACTTGTATTTTAATTATTTTAATATTTCTTGTCGTTGTAATGGACATTTTTGTTTAAAATATTATATATAAAGGATTTGTGTGCCTGTGCTGTGACTGTAAACCGCCTGTGAAGTGTGAACTAGGTATATTCTTCGGTTGAAGAGTGGCTGACATCTACCAACGGACGACGGATTTGAATCATCAGATTATCCCTGGGAGTATTGTTTCCATAATAACTTTACGATATTATAGTACCTATTGTTTTATGATATCTCCACCTATTTATGATCGTAAAAAACATAACTGTTCGTCCACAACATCTCACTTTCGTGAGAAACGTCCATCCACAAAACACCGGCGCTTTGTTTTGTCTCATTTTACTTGACGAATTGTGGAAGTAAATTCGATGATTGAACGTAGCCGAACACCACAATTAAATACTTTACACTATACTGTAATACAGGTAACCGCTAAAGTGTTTATATTTTGATCAAATATCTACTTATCAATTGATTTGATAGGTTACCTTGAAGGTAGGAGGAAGCATATAAACACAATATTATTGAGGATAACAAGTAAAGATAATTTTAGTATACTGTTAGGCTTAAACTAATAATAATCCCAAGGTATATTTCTACTCTTTACCTACACTTTTATTGTATCAGTCCTTACTTTTTATTCTACAGTTTTGTTTCTAATTACTTTTAAACTTCTTCCTTTTTTTTTTTTTTTTTTTTTTTTAATACCTACCCATTTACTTTACTTTATTTTCTATTATTTTTCTTATTCTTTACCATTTCACTTTAATTTATGAAATACCTAGGTTCTACTTATATTGAATTAATTTATCATTCACAGTTGCATAGGTCAATTACTAAATAGGTAAATATAGTGTTAGTTAAGTAGTTTGGTTAGGAAGGTACCTACGTAGATACTATTATAGTATTATTTGACTGTATATTACTGGACTAGTTTATTCTAAACTTCCTCCTGTATTAATTCCAGGTTACCATGGCAACTACCCGTATACAGCAGCTTGAGAAACACCTTAAAGATGCAGAGAAACTTAATGATCGCCTTTTGGCAGGCAGGGACGTTAATGAGTTTGAAATAAAACAGCTAAAAGTCAAACTACAAGCCCAAGGAAACAAATTTGATACGATGAAAGAAAGTTTCAAGGAAGCCCAAGCCGAAGTTACTCGACTGGAAAATCTTGTCGAGTCTTTAACGTCCCTGCAGGATCAACATCAATCTGCCCTTGACAGAAATAGTTTGCTGCATCTTCAGCTGCAGGAAGCACATTCGCAACTGGAAGAATTACACAAGGAGACAGAAGAGGAAGACACTAAGCATGCAGTATCCTTACACCACGAGTTATCAATTGTAGAAGAGCACAAGGAGGAACTTGAGGAGCTGGAGAAAATAATAAAAAACAAGGATGTTGAGTTAACAAAGGCACAACAATGTATTGATGCGCTTCATTCTAGACTGAGGGAGATTACAACGGCTTATGATAAAAGTCAATCTTCGCTTCTACTGTTGACAAATAAATATGAAGAAAGTGAGCAGCGCATGCATGAAATGTTGTCATCCACAGCTGAGCTCAAGCAGCTTAATACCACTCAGCAGCAACTGATAGCCACCCTCACCAATGACAAAGAGGTTGCTTGTGGTCTAGAACAAGCGCGGACATCAAATATCAGCATGTCTTCTAGCTGTACGCCTGCAACCTGCGGTTCAACCTCAACATTTTTTAACTGGCGATTTTCAGCTCGCCTTACAAGGAAACAACGCCGCCAAAAGCGACACGCGTACAATCGACGCCAGCAGCGCGGAGACCAGCATGAGCAGACCGCTGTGAGTGACGTCATCGTGGTGGCACCACGGCAGCACATCGATGAGAGCGTGGTGACTCCGAGTAAAGACATCACAACGTCGCCAATGTCGCCAACACATGATGCCGCCGCGCGTGAGCAAACTGCTGTGAGTGACGTCATCGTGGTGGCACCACGGCAGCACATCGATGAGAGAGTGGTGACTGCGAGTCAAGACATCACCACGTCGCCAATGTCGCCAACACATGATTCCGCCGCTGGTGGCGCCACGGTGGAACAGCAGCCACCTGTCGATAACAGCACAGAGACCACGGATGGCGAGGACTTAACGTCAACTTCCAATAAAAAGAAGACCTTTGTATATTCAGACAGGATAGGAGTAGGTCTAGGGTCTATTTTTAATTACTGCCATAATCAGCAGGTGACCAATATTTGCTGTCCCGATATTACTTTCGATGGTCTTGTAAGAAAGATTGCTGTAGGCAAGTTAGACATGAACACCACTGTTGTTATTGTGGTAGGCAATCATTCTGACATAAGTAGATTAAAATTAAACAATTTTGTGACATTGTTAAACAAGATACAGAGTGAAACTAAGTGTAGGTTTATTCTGTGTAACTTTCCATACTGTTCAAATGTTACTGAGCAACACAACAAGTGTATACACAGAATGAATTTACATTTACAAAATTTGACAAGTCGTCATAGTGACATTTTATATCTTGACATGAATATTTTTGTAAGTTATTTTAGATTGACAAAGGATACTATGTATCTGCCTCTTAAGTTTAAGAAAGACCTGGCTACATTGATAGCATATAATATATCTGACTCTGTTATAGGAAGTTATACACAAAAAACTTCTATGGTTAGTAACATTACTAACACCAATTCTTTAAACTAGTTCATACGACAAAAGAGGGTTTTTCTACACAAAATTTTACTGAAGTAAATGAAAAAAAACCTTCTGGCAAAAAACTTCCTATAGCAAAGACAAAGGAAAAATCTAATATTTTGAAAATTTTACATCAAAATATTCAAGGTTTTTCTGGAAAAATTTTAGAATTAGAATTATTCTTAGAAAGAACAAAATTTGACATTATTTGTCTGACAGAACACTGGCAAAAAGACTATCAAATGTTGATAAATTATGAAAATTATTGTATAGCCAGTGCTTTCAATCGAAAGTCTGCTTTACACGGTGGATCACTGATTTTAGTTCGTAACAGTTTTAAGATAAAGAACCGTAAAGATATTGTTCGACTTTCGGTTGAAAGATGTATTGAAATATCTTGTGTTGAGCTGGACAAGCATGTTGTAGTATGCGTATACAGACCTCCCGCTTTTCAAAATTTTTCAATGTTCGAGTTAGTAATGGAAGATGTTTTGAAAATAGTGACAAAAGAAAATAAGTTTGTGATAGTGTGTGGTGACTTTAACGTCAATATCTTAGAAAATAATACCTATAGTAACAAACTTATAAGTCTTTTCAGATGTTTTAATTTAGAGCATGTATTTTTTGAACCTACAAGGGTGACGTCATCCTCGGCTACCTGTATTGATAACGTCTTTTGTAATTGCGATTATTTTGAGAAAAGTATCATAAACTCGCTTCAGTCTGACCACTCTGGTCAAAGTGTTACTTTTAATTATTCTCGAGTAACCCAGAATATAGATATAGAAACCAGGAGCCTAACGAGCGGTAGGTTAGAAAAGTACAAAAACACGTTGCTAGAAAAACTGCCCTGTCACAATTATAATACTAACAACCCTAATAACTCATATGAAGATTTATTCACATTGATTAATACTGAATTCAGTAAAATTTTCACTCTTAGAAAAAAGCAAATTATTGTAAAATTCAAATTCAGTGACTGGGCTACCGCTGGTATTCGCAATAGTAGAGAGAGACTTTTTGAATTATATGAGCTTAGAAATTATTCAAATGACGACAATTTCATTGAATATGTCAAAAATTATTCAAAATTGTTTAAATTAGTTTGTTTAAAAGCAAAATCATTTTTTCTACGGAAAAAAATACAGTCTGCTGATAACAAAATTAAGGCTGTATGGAATGTTATAAACAGTGAAACTGGAAAAGTGAAACCGCGTGACAATCAAATCACACTTCATACAAATCGCGGAACTATTAGTTCAAACGTAGAAGTGGCTCAAGAATTCGAAACCTTTTTTACTAATATTCCTTTGAAAACAACAGAGTCACTCAATTCATCATCTTCACTTGCTAGCGATTTACTTCAAAATAATGTGGACGCCTGCGAAACTGAATTTGGGTTTAATCATGTCACCCCAAACGAAATTGTTAAAGCCTTTAAAAGTATTAAAATGAAAACCACTGAGGACCTATGGGGAATGTCAGTAAAAGTCTGTAGTGCGATCATTGATACTATATCTCCATATTTAGCTGTTATATTCAATGATTGTGTCGATCATGGTACATTTCCTGACTTAATGAAAAAAAGTAAAGTAGTTCCATTATTCAAAGCTGGTGACAAAAAGGATCCCAGTAATTTTAGACCAATATCAGTCTTACCTGTACTTAGTAAAATTTTTGAGAAGGTCATACTCAATCAAATGCTTTCACACTTCAATAGAAATAACTTACTACATGACCATCAATTTGGTTTCACGAAAGGGCGCAGTACAACGGATGCCGGGACTGCACTTTTAAAATACATCTTTTGCGCGTGGGAAAAATCTGAAGATGCTATTGGTATCTTCTGTGATTTATCCAAAGCATTTGATTGCGTAGATCATAGCACATTGTTGCTAAAACTTGAACATTACGGTGTTAAGAATAATTCACTTAAACTACTTAGGTCATATTTGGAAAACAGGATTCAAAAGGTACAAGTAAACAGGACGAAATCACTGGGATCTGTTGTCAAAATTGGCGTACCTCAAGGGTCCATATTAGGGCCATTTTTATTCCTTATTTATATTAATGACCTTCCTTCTGTGGTGAAGAATCTGTCAAAGATTGTGTTATTTGCTGATGATACTTCATTAATATTCAATGTAAGTAGGAAATCACAAAATTATAACGAAGTCAATGATGCACTTCGACAGATTCATGCATGGTTTACTGTTAACAATCTAGTCCTAAACGCCAAAAAAACTAAATGTATTAAATTTGCACTACCAAATGTAAGGTCTACTTCACATAACATAGTCTTGAATAATGAACCATTAGATTTTGTAAATAGTACAGTTTTCTTAGGGTTAACACTAGACTCTAAACTTCAATGGGGCCCTCATATCACGGCTCTTTCTGGTCGATTGAGCTCGGCTGCATATGCTGTTAGAAAAATCAGACAACTTACTGATGTAGCTACTGCAAGGCTGGTTTACTTTAGCTACTTCCATAGCATTATGTCTTATGGCATACTGCTTTGGGGCCGAGCAGCTGATATACATTCAATATTCGTTTTACAAAAAAGGGCTATAAGAGCAATTTATTGCCTGAAGACTCGTGATTCCCTAAGAGAACTGTTCAAGGAAATCAACATTATGACAGTGCCATGCCAGTATATCTATGAAAATATAATGTATGCTAGAAAGAACATTCATCAATTACCTAAAATTTGTGACAGGCATAATTTTAATACTAGAAATAAGCATAAAATTGATCAACCATATACTAGATCGTTGGTCTGTGTATACGATACTACAACAAAATACCTGACAATATAGTGCAGTTACCTGAGAGAAAGTTTAAAGAATGTGTAAAGCAAACGTTATGTAAAAAAGCTTACTACAGATTGGATGACTATATGAATGACAAAGATGTATGGTGCTCTGATATTCCAACGAAACACAAGAAACACATTGTAAAAAGCCGACTCTTAAAGTAGGCCGTGCTGCAGTGGTTTCTTGCCGTTTCTTTTACACTGCCATAGCACGATCCGAAACGGCGTAGACTCGCTCTATTTGCATTGTATTCTGCATGACATTCAATAAGTATTCTGTAAAGAATCTACATTGAATAAAATTATCTGAATCTGAATCTGAAATAAAGGAAAAAGTCTAAAATCATTAAATATTTCAATTTTCCTCACAACTAATAGTAACCAATTAAGGTGAGCTCCCGGTTCAAGAATTTTTCTATAAAAGAGGAGTCAAGTTGGATGGCCGTGGAGTTTTTAAAATCAAAGAGCAAAAGCTTCAACGTTGGAATGCGTATAGAGATCGCAGATTTCACCACATCAGGCAGGACAGGACCACAGTAGCCTAGTTGGTAAAGCGTCTGCGGTACTGATGCAGAAGACGCAGGTTCGAATCCTGCCTGTGGTTGTGAAATTTTGCGATTTTCTACTTTGTAGTAAAAGCTTTTAGTATATCGTATGGTAGATAGGTACGGAACCCTTAGGGCGCGAGTCCGACTCGCACTTGGCCGGTTTTTTTTATATCAAATAACAAATTTATTGTTAATTAGGTCAAGTACATTTTTCGAAAGTTTAGTTTGTACAATATTTTTCCAACAATTGTAGATCTGCCCATGGAAATTGATATTTTTTTTCCATGATGCCAATCATTTAACAAGTTTTATACAATAGCTAATACAATTAGATTTATTTTAGTTGCTTTATTGTAGCGTGTTACTTGGACCTTGAAACTGAACAACTTTTCGGAAGAAACATGGGTCAACTTTTTGACCTTCCATACAAAATGCGCTTTTAGTACTTAGACGTAATCTCTATGAGATGTAGATTTTTTTTCATTGTTCGACCTATGTGAAAGTTGTTTAGTTTCATAGTCTAAGTAAAATGCTAAAATTATTCATTATGTCAATACGAGTAGGACCATATACAGAGTCGAACCTTGTTTTGAAGTATTTAGATGCGGACGGACAAGCACTATAAGGGTGAACCTAAAGCCAACTCAAAGTCTACACATTTGAATAAAGTTGTTCCTTGCACAGCGGAGTTTCGTTTGTGTATCGTGTAGGCTTAGTCCTGTAGTTTGCACAACGCCATCTGGGAGTTACTTCTGAACTAAACTACTCTGATGAAACCCCTAAACTTTGCTCTACAACGGTGCTGCTTTAAGACCAAGTCATACAGAGGCGGTATGATTGCGAAAGGGATCTGCAGGAAGAAATAACCGCGCCGCGACCAGTTTTCAATGTGACAGGGGGCTTAAGAACTCATAATTTAGAAAAAAATACAGCCCCCGGAACGCTTCCGCTACCACCTCAGTGTGACTCGGGCTTTAGTGCGTTTTAGGGACCGTCAGATCTGCATTTAGTAAACGCTTCTTCAGATTCTAGACGAAAAACAGGAAACTACCTAAGACCATGAAATTTAAAACTGTCAGTCGAGATTTCTTAAATTCTTCAAACATTGCTCCTACATAAGAAAGTTACAATCAGTGGACCAGGCTGAAGAAGAAGAAGAAGCTGAAAAAGATGATGATGAATCATCGACAAAAACTTGTTAATACTCACTTTGGGTCTATTGTCCCTAGAGCGGAGAAAATTATTCGATATTCTTGGAGAAGGTAAGGGAAGGAAAGTGTTCAAGGGAGGAGGGAGGGATATAGTTCAACAATTTCAACATGTTCAACAGGACATTTGTTATGCAGGGTGTAATCGTTAAGTGTGCCCAGGCGATTATTCCATGACTATTACTGATATCAAAAAACTTTTAACTGATATCGAAAGTACTTTACCTAATGAGAAAATTGACGTAAATCAAATTTAAAAAAATAAAACGAGTATTATCCAAAATTTTGACACTAAACACTCCCATACATTTAGTATGAGATAAGCAGAAAAGTTTTTGTTTCCTTATTTTAAAAGGTCATTTAAACACAATAAATTGGCAGGAACGACAACCCGGGATAAAGGTTTTGAATGTAAAACGTACACCAAAGAGACATCTTTCTTTTTGTTATGTTTGTAGTATGTTGCTTTTCAGCCAATTCAAATAAATACGATATTGAAAGAAGGTTTAATATTAATTTAAAGTGTTTAGATAATTAACCTACACGTGTATCTACTTGAAAAACATCATTATCATATCATATGTAATCATAGAATTATGTTTAGGGTAAAATGAGTACTACACCACTTGAAATAAGGAAACTAAAACCTTTCTACTAATCTCATACCAAATGTATAGGAGTGTTTATATTATTTTGACCTTTATAATACAGGCCCTCGGCTTAGCTTAGAAGTCAAATTGTCAAGCTTAATAAGTGCAACAATGTCATTATTGAATGTAAACTGTTTTATTTGATTGTTGTAACTTAATTTTTGATGAACAAATTATTATTATTACCTTTATTTTCGTTGGAAGTTTGCATGGTAATGTACGTCATATATATTTTTTTGTTTTATCATTCTCTTATTTTAGAAGTTTAGGGGGGGACACACACATTTTACCACTTTGGAAGTGTCTGTTGCGCAAACTATTCAGTTTAGAAAAAATGATATTAGAAACCTAGATAACATTTTTGAAGACCTATCCATAGATAGACACGAAAAAAAAAATTGAGTTTCAACAGTATAGTGCTTATAGTTACGGAGAAAAGTTGCTGTGACATACGGACGGACAGACAGACAGAATACAGACAGACATGACGAATCTATAAGGGTTCCGTTTTTTGCCATTTGGCTACGGAACCCTAAAAAAACTAGATAATGACGTGCACGTGTAGCAAGGCTACCTCGCTACGGGCTACGATGTTGCTACGCCTCGCTACGAACTGCTACGAGATCTACAACCTATGCAAACTTTCGTAGCACTCTGTGGCTTTATTTATTTTTATCTTTTATTTTACTTGGGATTTCATCACTTGAGCTGAAAGGCGTACTCTGCTAAACTGCAACCTGCTTTAAAGATCTCGCCAATGCTCTGCTTTTGTTAGAATAATGGGAGTTCAAAAGATAATTTATTTTTATTGTTTTGTTTTGTTTGACTGGCTCGTTGGTGTGGTTGTTGGTGAGTTTTCCTTCTACACCGTGGGCCGCGGGTTCTATCCCCGTCCGGGGCAAACATTTGTGTGATGGACACGAATGTTTGTCCTATGTTTGGGTATTATTCATCTATTTAAATATGCATATCAGTGTATGGTACCCATATTACAGGCTTTGCCTAGTTTGTCCTGAACGTCCCTGAATTTATTATTTATTACTATTGTACCGTCTGTCCGTTAAATTTACAATTCTTTGCTCGTTACAATAAAAATAACGTTCAATTTAAGTTTAACAGTTGAAACAATTGCTTTGTCTTACGAAAACTTTTTACAATCCAGAGGTAGATAAGCAAAAAGTAAGTGCAAAGTTGAGGAAAACGATTGATGCAGCTTTTAACGCAAGATGTCGTGGATTGATAGCTACGGGTAATACAAGATGTTACAAAAAAGTTTTTAAATTAGAACATATAAAAAGCTGAAAAAACCATGAAAATAACATCCCATATAATAGTCTACTGCTGGACAGGAAGCTCCTACAGAATTTTGTGGTACTACTCAACCTGTCTTGATACCCACGACACAGGCTTAGCCTAGTGTGGGTACCAACGAAAATCTTTTGTATTCTCTTGGACCTTTTAATAAATTATTTTGTATTTAAGTATCCCGCTGGTTGGAGGTAAACTATGAAAGCGTTTATTTTTTTTCTATACGCGGAACAAATTTAATTAAGGCACAATTCGAAAGAACAAATCTGGATTTAATTTTTTGTACCACACACAGGTCTCTAGGACAGGGGGTCCCCCTAGGTGTAGACACGTGTATATTTTCGAGAGGACGTAATGAAACGTTGCGGTAGGCATAATGGACCGAGGTGGTTTGAGTCCTCAGTTGAGCGTGTATGAAAAGGTTGATGAAAGTAGTAGTTTAGAGGAAGCGCAGGAAGTATGTAAAGACCGTAGCAGGTTGAGGGCTGTGGTCTCTGCCTACCCCACAGGGAAAGAGGTGTGATGTTGTGTATGTACGGTGAACCGCTTGTCGGTAGAAGCTTTTTCAACTCTATTACCACGCCATAAGGTCCAAAAGTGTTTCTACTGATGTGCGGCCGTGTGTACCATATATAAGGTGACTTTTAATTAGTTCTTGATAGCAAAAGATATGCATGTACTCATGATACTGAACAACTTTTCCCAAGGAACATAGGTCGAAATACGAAAAACCAAATTTGACCTCCCATAAAAAATGCGCTATCAGCTGATGCAGTTTCCATGGGAGGTCAAAACTTGATTTTCGTATTTCGACCTAAGCTCCTTGGGGAAAGTTGTTCAGTATCATGAGTACATGCATACCTTCTCTATCAAGAACTTATTTAAAACTCACCCTATATGTATGTATGGTGGTACGATACACAGTAGGACGCTACTGCCCATCCTCTGGATCATTAACCCTTAGGCTCCTTTAACGACACCCACGGGTAGAGATAATAGGGTGGTACCATTCATAAAATATGGATAATAGATTGTCCCAGTTGTTGCATCTTTTTAGTTTAAGTTATTTTTATAAATGAACCGGTAAAGCTATCAAAAGGGAGTTTTTATTACTTTTTAAATATAACATCGGGAAATCTTACGTATCTTTAGATTAAAATTGTTCATCAAATATCAGGTTTCTGAATATTGATATACCCGTAACACATTTTACGAGTATAGAGCGTACGCCACATACTGCACGTTCGTTATGAGGCTTAGAGTTATAGAGGTAGGTTATGACTGTAGATCTCATAAAAACGGATATTGTGGACGGCGGACGGGGATAAATGACGGCGGACGGTGGACGGCAAACAGCGGTCGCGGGTGAATGGCTGGCTTCTGTACACAAGTTCGATAATGCTTGCGTTATGATGTGCTGCCAAGAGGAAAATGCTTATGACATTAGAAAGACTTACATTGGTCCATAGACATTTAATAACTTATTCTTATTCGAAATGCAGCAAGACCTGGATAGTATTTGTAAGTGGTGTGAGGATAACAAACTTTGCCTTAATTTGCAAAAGTGCGCAGTAATGAGTTTCTCAAGATCCTCAAAAGTTATTATGGCAAAGTACTACCTTGGTAACACCACTTTAGAAAGGATGCTTTTGTTTAAAGACCTGGGTTGTAATTCTCCTAAATCTTAAGCAAGTTAAGAGTTCCTGTCGACTATCCGGCGAATTTATTAAAAATAACGACTAAATATCCTGTTACATCGACTGTTTTCTTAGTAAACACTTTGTTGTATATTACACAAAGAATCAATGTATAGAGTTCTTAACCCTTTCGCACCTGAGATTTTTTTTACTTCAAACTATGAAATTTTCTGAAAAATCGAGATAAGTAGGATGACTTTGGTGAGGGAAAAATAGTGAAAAAAATATACCATATGCCAGTTTACTAAAAAGCTAGGCGCACGATCGTGCTATCCAGGGTTTATCTTTACCTAATCACGAACGTGCGTTCATAGTTTGTCAAATATTTATGAGCCAAAACGTCGAAGGTTTTAATAAAAACGATACATTTAACAATTGTACTTTATTTTCATACTGAGAAACACGTTTTTTGAAGAACATAATTTTAAACGAATGTACGTGGAGCCTTCGAATCATCAAATATAGGAAGTTGATCATAGCCATCGTATCTCTTTCCATCAGATGGATAATTATCTGATTTGTATCTGGTCAAGGTGCTTGATTCGCTTTCAGCCACTGAACTTGAATCACGCCTTTCCCTGTCAGGAGTGCACAATAGAGTCTCAGCAATTTCAGATGTGAGTGTGAGGAGATCTTGAATACGGTTTTTCGAAACTCTTTTGGCCAGCGAATTGCATCTGTATAGTCGCCATGCATTTACCATTGCTAAATCCAAAAAAATAAGCAAAACGTTTAACGTCCACTTGCGGGTCTTCATGAAAGTCCAATAGTAGATACTCCATGGATTGATCCAAAACATCAACTCCCACCCATCTATGAGTTGTAAGATGTTACAATTTTTGGTGCATCAACATCAACATAGGATGTCTGTTTTTAATCGTACCGATTCACTATTTCAATAACTTTGCTTCCAGTACAATAAGATGCAGTCAACACTGCCTTGCTATCCTTCCATTTGACCAAAACTATGTCATTAGACACTTATTGTTCAACTTCACCTCTTGTCACCATTTTGTCATCTTTAAAAATAATTTGTTGCCTATCCGTTACTCCATTAGCCATGATCATTCCTGTTCCATGGAAGTTCAGTTTCGTTACTATTTTAATAGATGTAAAATAACAATCAAAATAAACGTAACTTCCACCAGGAACTTTAAGGACACCTCAATGTCCAGTTGTACGGAGCAATTTTTTTTTCAGTATCATCTATATCCAAATCTGAGCAATTTCCATCTTCCAGGATTTCGAGCACAATGTCCTTGTTTAATTTCATACCTAAAAGTAATGAAAGCTTTAACAAATGGTATGAAAATGTTTGAACGAACTATCGTGAGTTGGTTCTATAGAAACCTGGATGTCACGCAAGTGCGTTCATAATTTTAGCATAGAATATCTCAAGTGATTTTAAAAAATATTGATGTTTCTGATACTTTCCTAGGTTAAAGAAACTGTTAATGAGATAATTATACAAAAATATTGTAAATATTGTAATAATTTTGTCAAAAAAACAAAATTACTTACGGCGTCCTGGTATGGGGTCAATGAATGCAGCCATCTTTCCGGCGTCCACTCAATAACTAGTGCAATATACCGTCAAAATAAATTAGTATCTTCTGACAGGCGAACGCACGATCGTGTGATTTCGGTTTGGTCCGAAGAAATGGATTTCGCGCGCATGTTTTATTTTTACAAAGTGGGAACTCACGATCGTATCATTCAGGTGCGAAAGGGGTATAATGGTTCAATAAAAAAAAAACAAATTATTAAAACTTGAATCCTTATCTTCACCATATGATGACGACATCAATACCATAGTCAATAGTGCGTCTTACTCTGTCTCTATAGAGAATATGAAACAAAAGACATCACACGTCATTCATTCATTCAGTCGAACCGTTCGTTGATTGATTCGTTCATTCTTCCTAGGATATTAATCGATATCATAGAGTAGAATCGAGATCAGCTACGTTCCTTTTCATATAGTTTTTATCTTCTCCTTATTTTTAGACAAAAATTTACTTTAAATACCTTATAAAAATTGCAAAATTAAACAAATAAACATAGGAAATACTAAAATTTAATAATTTTTTCCACGAAAAGCCAAATCATTTATTTTTCACATATAAAAACCCCTTTAGACGTCGTTAATAGTTTAGCTCGCGCTGATTTGGAGTTGCCAGTAACAGGCGGTCAAAAGTAATTCTTCTTCTTAGTCGCTCCCTCAGTTGTGTCCGTCTCCCCAGCAACCCGTGCGAGATATGGCCAAGTGGCATACACCAAAATTTAGTGGAAATTGGTTCA
Source organism: Athrips mouffetella (assembly GCA_947532105.1). NCBI lineage: Eukaryota > Metazoa > Arthropoda > Insecta > Lepidoptera > Gelechiidae > Athrips > Athrips mouffetella. Next base: position 307,813 of record OX383972.1, on the reverse strand, counting down.
TTCCATCAGTAAAGTGTCAGATTCAGTGCATCAAAACTGATGACACTACGAGGTGAAAACTTTGGGTGGCTGTAGAGACGTCTCGTCAGCCAGCCCATTCTATACAGGGAAAACTACGAAGATTACATAAAAGCAAAATAGTTCCACATTTACTGCATGTCTAGTGCAATTTATTGTAAAAAAGCCGAATCGAAAATGTCCATATGGTAGGAGCCCTTCATCAATAATTATGGGTGGCTGGAGAGACGTTTTCCCAGCCAGCCCATGTGATATCTCGGAACATATAGTAGGTAGGAAGATAAAACAAAGCTTAATATTTACTACCTACTCGGAAAAGTAGGTAGCAAATATTTCAAAATCCTAGCTCCACTAACTTTTGAGATATTTGTATTTTTTCATGGGCTTGCTGGGGAGACGTCTCGCCAGCAAGCCCATGCTGTAACTCAAAAAGTACTGCACGTAGAATGCTGAGCGATATACCAATAGAGAGTGCATATTTGATGCAATAAGCACCAAGAAAAGTGAGTCCCTAGGTCTTACGGTTTCGGTGCTAGAAACAAATATCATTTTCCCGCCGAAAATTTTGAATGCATGATGTGAAGTGCGACGTTGCCGTTCTGTGCAACTCTACATGTTGCTGTTAGAGCATTCAAAAATCAATCTTGTATCCTTATAGTTAAAAGGTACTGTAGACGCACGTGTAGATTATTTGTAATTTGAGAATAGTTCGGGAGACGGTGTACTTAGTAAAAGACTGATTGGTTATCAAGAAGTTTTTATTTATTTGTGGACGACATGTTAAGAACGAAAGAGATAATATGTATTTTAGCTCACGTGAAGACTAACTGGTGCCTCAATCTCTTTTTAGCAACCGTGACAACTGTATTCTAGGAGGAGATGTAGGTTTAATGGTCTCAGTAACAAACTAAAATTTTTAAAGTATTCTTAAATTGTCCTGTAATTAATAAGTTAAGAAAACTGATTTATTAAATAAATACGTGAGCCAAAATACATATTGTGTCTTTTGTTCTTCACATGTTGTCCACAAATAAATAAAAACTTCTTGTTAACCAATCAGCCTTTTAAGTACACCGTCTCCCGAACTATTCTCAAATTACAAATAATCTACACGTGCGTCTACAGGACCTCTTAACTATTAGGACACAAGATTGATTTTTGAATGCTCTAACAGCAACATGTAGAATTGCACAGAATGGCAACGTTGCACTTCACATCATGCATTCCAAATTTTCAGCGGGAAAATGATTTTTGTTTCTAGCATCGAAACCATAAGACCTAGGGACTCACTTTTCTTGGTGCTTATTGCATCAAATATGCACTCTCTATTGGTATATCGCTCAGCATTCTACGTGCAGTACTTTTTGAGTTACAGCATGGGCTTGCTGGCGAGACGTCTCCCCAGCAAGCCCATGAAAAAATACAAATATCTCAAAAGTTAGTGGAGCTAGGATTTTGAAATATTTGCTACCTACTGTTCCGAGTAGGTAGTAAATATTAAGCTTTGTTTCATCTTCCTACCTACTATATGTTCCGAGATATCACATGGGCTGGCTGGGAAAACGTCTCTCCAGCCACCCATAATTATTGATGAAGTGCTCCTACCATATGGACATTTTCGATTCGGCTTTTTTACAATAAATTGCACTAGACATGCAGTAAATGTGGAACTATTTTGCTTTTATGTAATCTTCGTAGTTTTCCCTGTATAGAATGGGCTGGCTGACGAGACGTCTCTACAGCCACCCAAAGTTTTCAGCTCGTAGTGTCATCAGTTTTGATGCACTGAATCTGACACTTTACTGATGGAATGAACCAATTTCCACTAAATTTTGGTGTATGCCACTTGGCCATATCTCGCATGGGTTGCTGGGGAGACGGACACCCCTCAGTTCTGAGGATCGTGACCCACAATGCCAGGTGCCGTTTAATAAATTTGTAACTATATGCGTTTGTATTATTTAAATCACAAATTTTTGAATGACACTTGCGGGACAGCCATAAAAGTTCCATTAAAAGCTAGTTACCGTTTTACTAATTTTTCTGTTTTCTGGCAGGCCTGGCATTACCGCTCTAATTAGCGAGTAGATTCAGCGACGACGTCTAAGTCGCACTTCACTAAATCTCGATTTAGTTTAAAACAGGGTTGCCAACTTAGTGGAAAATCCACTGAAACTGGTGGTTTAGACCTTCTTGTCAGTGGGCAAATTTTGGTTTAAGTGGCTAGTGGTTTTTTCTAGTAGATTACTTTATTTTTGTTAGTGGAAAGACATTCTTATGACCACTGAATCCACAAATAAGCCATATTAAAATAAAATGGAATGTTTCACATGTTTAACCTACTGGTAACCACTGCTCCAAAAGAGTGATGTAAAGAGTCAATCAAACATGTCTGGTGTTAACAGATTCCAAGATTTTAGCTACTTTCGTAATCTCTATGCTACTTTTTCCGCAATTTAACGCTAATGTGGCAAGACTAGACCTTTCAGTATGAATGTTAACCCCATTAATGTCCCTAAACTGACTTAGTCATCTAGGTAGGTAAACGATTCCTAATAGACACCCACTAATAGTGTTGTAGAAAAAATTTAAACCAAGGAAAGTTATGCATCAGCATGTCCTGCTGAAGAAAACAGAAAAGACTATTCCTCTGGTGATGACTTTTAATTCCATTTTCTTTCACATTTTTAATAAATATGTAGAAATTAAAAATAAATATATAAAAATTGAGAAAATTCTTATTAAGTGGATTTTTGGTGGATTCCACAACCGCTTTTAGTCGATTGGCGAAAAAAAAGTTGGCAACCCGTGTTTAAAATAAACTAGACTTAGGTAAACGTAAGGACCAGCGTTGCCGGTACGGGTATTTTTACCCGATTTTAGGTAATTTAGGTCTTCAGCGGGTTTCTTTCGGGTAACGTTTACAGCTGGGTAATTTCGGGTATTTTCGCAAAAACCTATCGTTAACATATATAAAATCATTGTCTATCGTAGACAAATCAAACCTACCCAAAGATTTTGAAACTACGCCAGGGGGCGTTTAGTTTTTCTTACGTCAATGAACCTACCTAACAGAACATCCCACCCGTCAGAAAAAAAGTGGTTCTCCGTTACACAAAAATCGCGCCAACCTTTTTTTTTGGTTTGGCTTTGCAGTTGCGTGTGTCAAACAAAAAAAAATTAACCAAAAAATGGAATCACAGAGAAAGAAATGCCTATAGGAAGTTCCCGAAAGAACAAGCGAAACAGAACATGGTAAAGGAGGGTTCCGATGCCAAAATGGTAAAAAAAGGAACCCTTATGATGCAAGTTTGTCTGTCCGTCTCTCTGTCACACCTGCCGGCTTAGCACGCTGCCCGAGAGAAAATATATCTCGGAGAAATGTCACTTTATTTGAGGAATTATGTCATCTACACTACGGTTTGTTTCTTGAATTCAACGCACACATCACATTCACTGAAAATAGTCGGTTTATTTCTATATGCGTGCATTCGTCGAATACGATCGAATACAGTTTTAAACCAGACTAGAGCGCGCTTATGTCAATGTCACTGAGAAAAAATCAAATTTTGATTTTGTTTTGCGATTTAAGAAATTATTGAGAGATAATGATTATTCGATAAGATAATTAAATCTAAAAACCCCAAAAAAAGTTAAAAAAAACCCTCTCGAAAACGAGATTGATGACAAATGTCTTATGAATTTGACGTTTCGCACACGCTGCACTACCTCATTTTCGTATGCAATGATAGCGCGCTAAAGTGACGTCACTGATGACGTCACGTCGCCTAAACGAGTGAATACGAGCAAGTTTTGAACCGACTATTAGCGCACTAAAACCGCACACAAAGCTCATGAGCAGGTTTTAAACCGTAGTGCTAATCTATCACCTCCAAACGCAAAGAAATGTCAGTGAACGAAAATGTTTAGGAAATCCACAAATTACGTTTTTGATATTTAAGGCAAAGATAGCTTTATGCACTAATACATGTAGCCGTCCTTGTCTTTCAAAATGTGTCGCAGTGCTCGGATGTCATTTTTATAGGCAACTAAAATCTATTCTGGAATACATAACAAAAAAACATAATAAAAAGAAAATTATTATCGGCGGTGACTTTAATATAAACGTTTTAGAAAACTCAATCCAATCTAGAACATTATTGGATTTTATGAAAGAATATAATTTCACTCCACTTGTTGATAAGCCAACTAGGACCATCAAAGATGCTTCAACATGCATTGACCTTGTTTTTGTAAATTTTACGGAAAGTGCAATTGAAGTCAGCGTGCAGGATTTAGGTTTTTATGATCACAAGGGCGTAGTTGCAAATACAAAACTAAATACTAATAAACCTATATTGTGGAAAGTAGAGAAGAGAATATACAATAATAAAAATATAGACAATTTTAAATCTAAACTAAAGATAGTGAATTGGTATAATATACTAAACCCTTGTAACGACGTAAATAAAAACTATAGCTTATTCGATAAAAAACTTAATAAATTATTAAACGAATGTTTTCCAAAGGTTACAGTAAAATTAAACCTAAAAAAGCGAAAGAATTGGCTAACAAAAGTCTAAAAATATCATGTCAAAATAAAAGGTTTTTAAAAACTATAAAAGAATACTTTGAAAGTTCACCATTAAAACAATATTATAAACAATATGGTAAAACTCTTAAAAAACTAGTCAATACAGCAAAAAAAATCCTACATTTCCCGAATAAAAAAATCTAATAATATAATTAAGTGCATGTGGGGAATAATAAAAGAAAAATTAAATAAAAACACTAAAAAAGATAAACAAAACATTCAATTAACATTTAATAATAGAGACATTAATGAACCTAAAGAAGTCGCAGATACTTTGAATATTTTTTTCGCATCAGTTGGTAATAATACCGACAGAAACAACTCAAAAGCTGATAGAAAATCGAATATTTCTACATCGCGTATGCAAAACAGTATGTTTTTAAGTCCTGTTACACCAAAGGAAGTAAAAGATGCAATCCGCAATCTAAAAAACAAACATAGTTTCGGCATAGACGAACTTCCCCCCACTCTTATAAAGGCATGTATTGATGAGTTACTCTTACCATACTACCTACTAATAAACCAATCATTTAATGAAGGCACCTTCCCAGATTTATTAAAAATATCCCTCGTAAAACCGATTCATAAAAAAAACTCAAAATTAGATCCAAATAACTACAGACCCATAGCGCTCCTACCTACGTCAGCAAAAATTTTTGAAAAAATAATGTGTAATCGTCTTTATTCTTACTGCGAGAAATTTAATATTTTTCACAAGTCTCAAAATGGGTTTCGGAAAAAGCATTCAACTACTTTGGCGGTATTTAACTTCATCCAACAAGCCTTAGAAGCAATAAATAAAAAACAATACGCCGTAGGGCTATTGTTAGATATGACAAAGGCGTACGACAAAGTCCAATACAATATTCTCCTAGAGAAGCTCTATGATATCGGTATACGCGGTCCAACCCATAAGTGGTTTGAGTCTTATCTAAGTAACCGAATGCAGTATGTCGAAGTTGAAAATTTCAATTATAAAACCGGCCTCATCTGCAATGTAAGATCCGATGTACAATACATGCGAAATTCAATTCCTCAAGGTACAGTTCTTGGATGCTGCTTGTTCATCATCTACATAAATAATTTGCCAGACGCTTTTAATGAACCCTGTGCCTTATTCGCAGATGACGTTTCAATTTTAATAACCTGCAAAGGCTCCTCTGAGTTAACATCAAAAGCTCAAAACATTTTGACTAACGTAAATCAATGGATGACGGACCACTGTTTAGAAATAAACTCTAATAAAACCAAAGTCATGCAATTTCGACCATATCAGAAAGCGGCTTTAGACGTTAATATTTCATATAATAATACGACACTCGAATGTGTTAGTAATTTTAGCTTATTAGGTCTGAATATTGATACCCATATCAACTGGAAAAATCATATTCAAAAAATAAAGTCTTAAGTTATCAAGCTTCACGTTCGCTCTCCGTGAATTGAAAAAAACCACCGATTTAGGAACTGCCCTCTCGGTTTATTATGCATATATGCACTCAAGATTAACCTACGGCATTATTCTTTGGGGCAATAGCACAAACGTATCAGATCTTTTCATATTACAAAAAAAAAATATACGCATATTAGGAAATTTAAAAAATGATGAAAGCTGTAGGTCGACCTTTACTAAATTGAAAATTTTAACTTTAACCTCTCTATACATTCTAGAAGCTTGCAAATTTATTAAGAACAACCCACAGTTCTACGAAATGGAAGATAATCAGCCCCGACTGTACCCTCGCAGGTATAAAACAAATAAAATCAATATTATACCTTCTAAATTAAAAATACATAGTTCTGGCCCTTTAAGTGTATCAATAAAAATATATAATCATCTACCGCTAAATATAAGAATAGAAAATTCTTATAATAAGATGATAAAACTATTAAAAGAATACCTAATAAATAAAACTTACTATAATTTAAACGAATATATCAATGATAAAAATAAATAAACTAAAAAAATATACCTACATTATATAAATACATAATTAAATATTGTTGATAACTATTTAAAATCTCGGTCTATCTCAATTATTGCAATGCCTCTGAAAATGGGCTCATATGAGATACCTTATTTATAATACCATCTTGTTATGTACCATATGAAGGCAATAAATGTATTGAGTATTGAGTCAACGAAATGGGCCTAGATAAACTGACAACTGCAGCGTGGCACGCTCACGCGCTTTCTTAAAATATATTTTTGTATTTTTTACACGACTCTTAGTGTTCAAGTTATGATGAAAAATTACAAAAAAAATACCGTTCCCGCCCCCTTATCTCCAAAGTTTGAGAATGGAAAAATCTGAATTTAATACAGTCTATAGAAGTTTAAGTAAATATTACAGCAAAAAATAAAACGACGGTTGCACAGTTTTTTAGGAATCTGCAAATAACCTTTACTAACAAACTTAGTTTTGCGGTCGATAATTGCTTCCAAAAATCATCATAACATCCCATGAAACGTTCACTTCAGGATAGGGAGCTCCCTCCAGAGTTCTAGTTTTTGCTAGAAAAAATGTAGGGGAAGTACCATAGTCACCTTGCTTGTTAGCGTTACGGCTGGCACCATAGACCGAGGTTGTAGGTGACCGCAGTTAGTAAGATACAAAGGAGGATGCTGCTGCCCATCCTCCAGTTTATAACCCTTAGTCGCCTCTTACGACACCCACGAGCATGTATAAGTTGGTACAATTCTTTGCCGGCACCACACTTCCAAAAATACTATGGGTATATCGCAACCCTCGGCGTGCGAGTCCGACTCGCACTTGACCGGTTTTTTTTTTGCCACAGAAAACGGGTAATTTTGGGTAATCTTTTATTTGGTTTCGGACTTTTTCTCGTTTGACTGCCGGCAACACTGGTAAGGACGTAAAGTAAAGTAAATCTCGATTTAAACACACGTCAAAGTTAAACCGGCGTCGAATGGTCTGTCATTCACTATTGTTTACGTATTTTGTTTTATCAACCAATAAATTATAATTCACTTTTTACGTTTTGATGAAAACTTTTCTATAGTTTCTTTACAACCAATTCACAAAATTTTCGGATATAACGGCGGATGAAACGGCTTCTTTAGTTAAAAACAGTTATACCTGTGCTGTGTAAAATCAATGTGCGTTTGTGGTGCGTTTTTCGATTCGACAGGTTACACTTATATGCCTTTCCATTAACCTCAAAAGTACTTGGTGGTGGTTCCTAGAAGGTGCACACCGGAGGTTGTCTCATGGTACACCGATCACGACTTTACTCCCTCGAAGGGGTACCCATATAAACGCCTAATAATAAGCCATCAAGACCGCTCCAAACAACCATGACCGCATAAATATTCACTGTTTGGACAATTAAAACACGAACTACAAGATACTTCCGAAGGTATGTCCAATAAGACACTCAAAATAAGTCATTTACCTACTTACAGCTGTGTTATGCTCTACCTTATTTTGTTGAGTTTGACTCGCACTAACCGAACGAATAAATAATAAGTCAAGAAATATTAACTGCGCTCAAAAAACGACCCACTGAAAGTCGTTCTATAAGAAGAAGTCATTCCACGGGTCAATTCCTCAACTACTACTAGCTGACATTGCAGCACGTGCGCAAACCAATCCCTGCTCTCGTTCTGAATTTGAACCAATTGATTCATATTTTGAATATATGTCCTTTTGGTTTCACAAAGGGCCTCTTTTTAATTTTTATTTGGAATTTGTTCTGAGTTAGTGTTCCTGACTTATTATTTATTTGTAGCACTAACCACTTTTAATAATTTGTTATTCTTCTATCATGTTATATTTTATAGTTTTCTACTTGTATCTGTTGCCATTTTACTTAATATAATTTTTCTTTGTAAGGAAGGAAACCCTTTTATTAAAATCTTTTCAATTTATCATTATAATATAACACATACTCTGAAAATTTCAACCACCTAACTATATCCATTCAAAACATACATTAGACAACAAAGGGTCCCCCTGGCATCTTTTGGGTATTGATGGAACAATAAAAAACACAGTGAAGGGAAAATGTTTTACTTACCTATTTAAGTGTTTGTCTTGTCCTAGGAATATTCAATGGATATTTACTCTACAAATCTGAATGATTATGATGATTCTTAACAATGTATCTATATGGTATTGGCAGAATTTTATTGTGCCAACACAAAAGCCACTGATCATGAAAATGACAAATGAAATATTATTATCTAATGCGTAGGTCAATAGTCCCTTGAATGCGTTGAATTTTCATACTTCTAAGTCAACTCAATGAAAATATATTATTAAAGAAGAACTGTAGATACAAGGATGTTTACATATATATATATGAAAAGCCAGGCTTTTGTGCCTTCAAAAACCAATAAAAGTTAGATGGAGATACTTTCATTGCCTTATAACACCAAGAAAGGCCAAATATGAGAGACACATTTCGGGAACTTTGTGAAGAAAGAACAGAAAAAAAGCTGGTAGGGATGCTCTTGGTGCCTTCAGTTATTTGAACTTGAATATGACCCAGTTATGAATTCCTCTTCAGACTATTGGTGCCTTGGGGTATAAATAAAGATTAGATATGAAGGAAGACGAACAAAGACCAGATGAAGGAAAGCGGCCTCTGGCTACCCTAACAATCCTGAGTTTTTTTATGTAAGCCTTTACTATTACTGTAAATATAAATCAATAAAGAATAATATTAATTACTTGTTTTGATTTTTGTGTACTTTTCGCGTTGTATATAAAAAAGTTGAAAGCAATGTTTTGTTTTGGTTAATTTGCAATTTATAGCCCCTTCAATTTGTGCCGATTGTATGTTTTAGCTTTTGTACTTGTTACATCCCGTGTCTCTTAGCAAGTCTAGGAGTTATGCCAAGTACTACTCTCCTCCAAACGGGGTCTTTGATTCTTACTCAGTCTGATTCCTTTACCCCTAAAATACTTCTTCCCACAGCTCTCTGGAACTCCAGTATACAGAAGATATATCACAAAACAAATATACTAAACTTACTTATCCAAATCACAGTATCTTGAGTTTTGGTCTGTCTGCTTGTTTATAGGTTCGTTTGAGCATCACACATAAACTACTGAACCAAATTTTAATTATTTTTAGGGTTCCCAAAATGATGCGACTTCTTATGTCTGTCATACTTGCCCAACTTTATTGTTATTGTATTAGCGCAAGTAAAAAAAATAAGAGAAATTAATTTTATGCACGATATAAGCTTTCAGAAAGTTTGTAGAATATTTTACAGTTTTATGCATGATTTTCATTGATCTATTTTATTATAATTATCTATGAGTATAAATAACATCTATCAGCAGAACCCTTGCATAAAATAATTCTTTTTTCATTTTAGTACTTACAATGAGAGACTTTCCTGTGAATGTTCCTCACAAATTTTATAGATGGCAATGTGAGTATGCTCGAGGTTCAAAACTCTTTGTAATTAGCTAAAAGATTTTTTTACTATACTATTGGACAAAAGAGAATGTAATTATAAATTTTATAGACAGAAAAAATAACTTAGACTAAATTTCCTCACACATGCTTACGGTGAGTCCGAATTTACGAATTAACTAAAGTTTACGTAGGTATTTGAATCATCGTATTTTATCACTTATTTCCTCTGGCTAAATAAACGAATTAATTTTTGTTCTTCCTTCGATATTCATCGACATAACGATGACTTGCGGACACAATTTTACTGATCTAATCATGGAAAGAATCACCAATGCTTGTAAGCGTTGCAGGCGTTGCATTTGCTGTGGTTCGTGACCGCAGTATGTAAGATACAATACACAGAAAGATGCTGCTGCCCTTTCTCCGGTTCATAGACCCTTAGTCGCCTCTTACGACAACCGCGGGTTGGGATGGGTTGGTACTATTCTTTGCCGGCATCACACGGGCGCATGGGTATGATTACCATTAAGACCTAGAATTCATTCATACCGTCGGTGAGTTGGGGACACTTACCAATCGCGCACGCTGGAACCTATTTGAAGAAAACTGGTGTATACTTTTCACTCACTATCATTATCGCCCAGGAATCGCCAAATGAAACAATGAATATTGTTTCATTTGGCGATTCCTGGGCGATTCTTTGGGTCTATCCCACCTTTATAAGAGCATTTGCACTCATTTTAATTTAGCCGCCATACAGTGATCTAGGCTCCTGGGACCAATTCTTGAATATCACCGGGTGATAAAATATCACTCAAAAAATTCAAAATCATATATTTTTCTTTTCAAAAGTTAAGATTGATCTTCGTAAAATATAAAGCAGTCCTTGATTGTTCGTTTTCATGTATTCTAATTTACCTTTTAACAGTTAATCAGGGTGAATGTGAATTTTTAAAGTCTCAAAAGTGATATTTTATCACCCGGTGATTTTCAAGAATCGAGTACCTGAACTTGCGATTCTATATAAAATATGTAATTATAAAAAAAAAACACTTAAAAAAAGGAAAAAATAAAAGGAACCGATTTTGATGAAACTAACACTGATATGACAATCCCTAATTTGACTGCTTTATTTCTTTTTATTGCGATGTAACTTTTAGTCGTTGAGATATGCATGGGGAAACAAATATGCACTTATGAAAGTGAAGTTAGTAAGGTAAGTACCTACATTTGTTTAGAAGGTTGTACAGACCCGTATTATATTACTCTGTGTACAGACTAAGATACGCGAAAATGTGTATATTTTCAACAATTTTATACATCATACAAAATAACTCTGGCCTTGACCGTTGATTCGCAGAACTCAAAAAAGTTATTGCAGGGGGGTGCGAATCATTCATTGGCTATCCGCTTGTCACAAATGCGCAGAAAATAGCTGTCAGAGCTAAACAAATTCTGTGCATGTTATACATAGTAGTTGAATCGATGACCTCCTTTTTAGAGTTCTGATCCAAAATGGTAAAAACGGAACCCTTCTGGTGCAACTTCATTTGTCTGTCAGGGGCTATTCACTTGAAATTTGGAATAGTTTTAGAATATGATTGCCCATCTAAATTTTAAACAAGAGTTAAAATACTATTATTTTAAAAATATCATTATGGTTTCGGCGGGTACCCTCGAAAGTGATTAGAAGCATTTTATAGCTCTGCTGTTATTTTATTTGAAATAAATAGTTTTTACATATATGTATTAAAATTAAACTATGTAGGTTGAATATAATTTAACTCACACACTCACTTTCACCACTAAAATATGGACAACACAGCAGAACAGCTTATCAAGAGCATAGAGGAGCTGTCAGCCGTGTTTTCAACAAGGATGGGTGAATTTCACTAATCCTACTATGAAGAATTTGGCAGCAGAGTTTTCATCCTTCAAGACCTTTGTGTGGAAGTCTCTCAGCATCCTCAAATCGCAGGTGGAGCTTCTGGTCCTCGGTCTGGACCGTATGGAGACGCAGTCACGTAGGAAAGTTCTCTTTCATGGTATTAAAGAGGAACCTCAGGAGGTTGTGCTGAAGAAGATTATCACCGTGATAACCAACCAAATGAAGTTGGCAGGCATTAGTCCCAATGAGATTGAGGCTTGTCACAGGTTGGGTGTTAAGAAGGACTCAGCCCGCCCCGTGCTTGTTCGGTTTACCTCAGTGCGGCCTCGTTCCGAGATATGGAGGAGCAAGACGACGTTAAAGGGTTCCAAGGTCACTATCACCGAATTTTTGACTAAGACCCGGCAGGATGTATTTCGACCGCCCGTAGATCATGGAATTGCACCCCAAAAACTCAACTGCGCAACAGTGATTAAACAATGTTTCCGTTTGGAGTTTTCTGCTCGTGTCTTCCCAATTTTGCCGGAGTGTACTTGCTTTTTATATGTAGGGTATGCACAATTTTTTTTATATTCCTTTTGTGATTTTCCACATATCGTGCATAGATCTCACTTAATTTAAACTTTTTATGTTTATAATAAATCGATCGCGATGTAAACACGTCAAATGTCAGCTGGCTGAAAACGTCACTGCGTCTTGTTTTGACGTTGCGTTTTGTTCTATGTTAAGGCCCCAGTTCACGTTGGGCCAACCGTTGGCCGCGCCGGCTCGGCAAGCTTGATGACAGTGCTTTTAATTTTTATTTCCAGCTGCACCATATTTGAAAAAAAAAAAAAATTTACTTATTTAAAACACGGAGCAGAGAAGGGGAGAGGAGATGTTGATATCAGTCGAGCCGTGACTCAATCAATTGAGCTATGACGTCACGAAAGGGGGCGGGGCATACGCCATTTCCTCTTTGAACTTACCAGTGATCACATCGAAACACGCTCTGCAAAAAATTGTTTAAATAGTTGGAAAAACAACCTTCACTATGAAGTGTTGTGTGCCTTTGTGTTTAAATTCGTCATAAAGGCAAAAAGAAACTGCATTTAGTGTCTTTTCACTTGTAAGTAAGATTTTTGTAAGAAAAATTCACAAAATAACATCAAGAAAATAAAATGGCGGCTTACGTTTCGCGGAGCGGCTGCAGCACGATCTCTAGCAGTGAGAACGTGACGGTGACCGGTGGGAAGACTTCGGGGTTTACGTAGAAGTAGTAAAACACCTTTTTGTTAATTTGCTGGTTTTTATATTAATTTAGAACCGATATTACAAAATGAGTTGTGTTCTCAACGGTGGACAGGTAACAACCACGCGATTGACTTATATCTACTTATAGCTATAGTCTATACTAATCTAACGGCGGGAAATCCGAATGGGTTGGGTGTGCGCCTCAACATCCCCCCGGGCGTTGAAAGCTCCAGCTTTCAACAATTATCAACTGGCAATGGGCAGATCTTGCTGAACGCTCGGCGAATGATACCAGTGGACGTCTTAATGTCTGTGACTCGTTTAATCCCATCGTTACCAGGAATTACTCCAACAATACGGCCAAGTCATAGGCATATTATCCTCTTTAACTACTACCATAGTATTCACAGCGAGAGGGTTGTTAGAAACACGCCACTTAGTGCGTTGCTGCAACTCTGAAACGTACTCTTTAGTCCATCTTGACCAGAAATTCTGTCTAAATTGTTCGATGAGTTGGTACCGAGTCAGGAGTTTCGTGTTTGCATCATTGTAAACAGGTGAAGGGAAGGTCGTCAACGGTCTCCCAATCAAAAAATGTCCAGGCGTCAGAGGTTGAAGATCATCAGGATGCGACGACAGCGGCGTCAAAGGGCATGAATTTAAAACGGCCTCAATTTGTACAAGTACAGTCACCAGATCCTCATAAGTTAAATGACAATTGCCCAGCACTCTAACTAAATGATGCTTCGTAGATTTGACCCCCGCTTCCCAAAGACCGATGCCTTCATTTGAAACGTTCTCAGATAATGAGTTACCTTGAGACTTTAGGAATTTACCAAGCTCATTACAGGCTCCTACGAATGAAGTGCCATTATCAGAGAAAATGTTCGTTGGTTTACCTCGCCTACTGATAAAACGGCGTAAAGCTGACATAAAACAGTTGCTTGTCAGGTCACCCACCAATTCTAAATGGATGGCTTTAGTAGTGCAACAAACAAAGAGTGCAATATAAACCTTTACAAGCCTAGATCCACGACCTTGCCTACTCAAAGACATCAATGGGCCAGCATAGTCAATGCCAGTATTTTCAAATGGGTAACCACCAGGTTGCACGCGGTTCTGAGGTAAATTTCCCATCAAGGGTGCGACAGTTTGACCCTTGATTCTGCTACATTTAACGCAACTACGATAGCATGAACGGGCTAAATTTCTACCACCTATAGGCCAAAAAGCCTCTCTAATGGACGCGAGCAATAATTGGGGTCCCGCATGAAGCAGTTTTAAGTGTTGTTTTTTGAATAACAACTTTGTAATAATGTGCTTACTATCGACCAGAATGGGATGTTTTTTATCAAAGTAAAAATTTGAATTATTCAAGCGACCTCCCACTCTCATAATTCCATTGCTGTCAAGAAAAGGATTGAACATTAACAACCGATTTTTATTTGACAAACTGCCTTTGTTGAGTAAAGTTTCGTATTCGGGGAAAGATTCGTTCTGTGCTTGTTTAATAATAACATCAGCAGCCTGTTCTAATTCACGCGCACTTAAACAAGACGAATTTTTCGTGCGTGATCTGCAATTGTAAATGAATCGTAGCACGTAAGCTACAGCACGGGTCAGTCTACTTAAATTTGAAAAACGGCTAAAATCAACTAATTTGTTACTGCTGGCGTCAGCAGTCAGTAACGTTACTTCAGCGCGAAGTTCAGGTAAATCGTTTGAACCACCTACATTTGGAGGATAGCATGACTCTTCGCCTTTCAAAAAATCAGGCCCTTCCCACCATTGCTTGAGAGATTGCATCAGGGAAATATCAACACCGCGAGAAATGTAATCAGCAGGGTTCTGGTCAGTAGGTACATGACGCCAGTTCCATTTACCGGTACTTTCAAGAATCTCAGAAACGCGGTTTCTAACGAAAGGTTGCAGTTTAGTTGGATGCATCTTTAACCATCCCAAAACAATGGTGGAATCGGTCCAAAATATACAACGCCCTATTTTTAATCTTAACGCGGTTGTAATCTTTTCATACAGTCGTGCGCTCGTCAACGCGCCACACAACTCAAGCCGCGGAATAGTCGTTGCAGTAATTCGCGCTACGCGACTTTTAGCGATCAGTAATCGTACTGTGACTTGTCCAAACTCATCGACGCTTTTTACGTACGCACAAGCACCGTACGCTTTTTGTGATGCGTCTGAGAAAATATGAATTTCAACAGATTGAACGAAATCACGAACTACTCGCCGCGGAATTCGGATGATATTTAACAATGACAGAGACTGAAGAATAGTCGACAATTCTTGGCTAATATCAAGTGGAACGCGCTCATCCCATGATAGTTTGAGCAGCCACAGCTTCTGCAACATCATTTTGAAAACTATCACACAAGGTGAAAGCAAGCCCAGAGGATCAAAGATCCTGGAAATAACTGATAAAATTGTTCTTTTTGTGAACTCTTGAGGAATATCAATATTATTAGAGAAGTGCAACTCATCACTTTGTGGCTGCCAACCAAGGCCCAAAGTTTTACATGGCTCGTTGGAACCAATATTTAAATCAAGAGATGAGTGCTCCTTGTGATTAGGCAGCAATGACTGCTCATTAGATTTCCATTTCCTGAGGGGCATGCACGCTGAAGCTAGAACTTCAGTTACATCTTTACGCAATTTATGAGCTTCCTCAATGGAATCCACGCCAGTCAAAAGGTCATCGACATAAAAATCGTTAATGATCACTTCAGCGACTTTTTTGTCCTCGCAGTCCAGACCCAATTGTTTCAGACAACGGATAGCAAGAAATGGTGCACTTGCTGTTCCGTAAGTGACGGTGTTTAATTGATAAACCTTCAAAGGAGCCGACACGTCGTCACGCCATAAAATCTGTTGCAGATGACGATCATCAGGGTGCACTGAAACCTGACGGTATATTTTCTCAACGTCAGCCGCTAGAATATATTTATGTTGTCTGAACCTTATAAGGATGCTAAGCAGATCAGTCTGAATGGTCGGCCCTACCATTTGGATATTGTTTAGTGACAGCCCTGATGTTGTAGGAGAACTGCCATTAAATACAATTCTTAATTTTGGGGTGGTACTGCTTTTTTTTAAAATACCATGATATGGGATAAAATGGGCAGACTCTAGTGACGACTTGCACTCAGTCATGTGACTTAATGACTCATATTCTGTCATAAATTCGCGATAGCGACGCCTTAAATCAGAATTATTTTGAAGTCTACGTTCCATAGACAAAAAGCATTTCTTTGCTGTCTCAAAGGAATCTCCTAGTACATGAGCAGGTTCCTTTAACGGAATCCTAACGCAAAAACGACCATCTTCTAATCGACTTACATTTTTGACAAAATGCTCTTCACACCTTTTTTCCTCTTGAGAGTAACATGATGACTTAATATCGATCTCTTCGAGCTCCCAGAATCGTGTTAATCGATTCTGAATGTCATCGTTTGAATTTACTTGCACAAAATTGCATTTTATAGGATGAGAATCATAATATGAGCGGTTACTTATAGAACCCGAGACCAACCATCCTAATTTAGTCTCATATAAAACTAAGTTCCCTGAACCTAAGCGAATCTTTTGCGTCCCCAGTAAATCCCAAAATAAATCGGCTCCAATGATCATGTCAATATCTGACGGAGTATTAAATTGAGGATCGCTCAAAGATATACCACTTGGAATATCAAATTCTGACATATCTATATGACGAGAAGGAATTTGATCAGTGATTGTGGGAAGAATAAAACAATTAATATTAGTTTTATAATTTTTGTTCATTGAAAACAATACAGTTTTACACATTTTACCGACGTGAGATAATGAATTATTTACACCGATGACTGACTTGTTTACCTGCCTCTCAGGTAAATTTAATTTCTTAAACAAGTCCTCGGTAATAATGCAAGAAGTGCTGCCGCTATCGAGCACCGCGCGAGCGACGTAATCACGTCCGTCAGCACCTTGTAGCTTAACGAGCGCAGTGGACAAAAGCACCTCGCGGCCGCCCGCGCTGCCGCCGGCTCCTTCTCCCGCGCCTTCCGTGCACACGCTCGCTGACAGGGTCACGTGCAGGTTGTCGTGACCCGGTGGCGGCAGCAGCGGGGGCGCCTGGGTCGTTGTCCCTAAGGAGGTGTTACTTGATGAAGGATTAGCTTGGATAGCCAGAGGAGGGCGGTTCTTCTCACTCGGAACATGAACTAAAGAATTGTGTCTTTTTTTACAATGTGTACAACCACTCTTTTTACACTGATTGGCATAATGGCCTTTCTTAAAACAGTTAAAACATACCTTTAGTTCTGGCAACATTTTCAGTCGCTCTTCATTTGTAAGACTCAAAAAATGAGTGCAGTTACGAAGGTTATGTTCATCATTGCACTTAGGACATAAAACTTTCTTTAGCTGACTAGAATGGCCAGCTGACTGCGTGTTAGCAACTGTAAACATGCTTTTAATATTATTATTATTATGTTTGTGCGAATGAACCGAGGTACTATGCGTTAATTCTAACGTTTCTAAAAGGTCTGCTCGGCTGCGCAAGAAAGAAACAAGAGTATCCAAAGTAATAGGCTTAGCTTTATCCATCTGAGACTTGAGCTCCTCCCACTCACGATACGATTTAGTATCCAACTTACTACTGACTAAGTAAATTAGGAGCGTGTCCCAGTGGTCAGTGGGCTCCTTTAGAGTTTCCAGCGCGCGCAGATTTTTGTTTAAGTCGTCCAGTAAACGACGAATAGAGACAGACGTTTCCCTAGTAATCGCAGTCATATTAAAAATAGCAGAAACATGATTCTGTACTAAAAGCCGCGTATTTTCATACCTATCACACAGAAGGCTCCATGCAACCTGATAGTTAGCAGCCGAAAATTCGATTGATTTGATAACTAACTTGGCACTTCCCTCTAAAGATGTCCGTAAATAATGAAATTTATTTATCTCTGATATTCTGCTTTCATTGTGAATAAGAGACAGAAACGTGTCGTGAAACTCTAACCAGTTTTCATAAGATCCACTAAATTTAGGCAGCGCTATGGTGGGCAACTTGACAAGATTGTGCAACGGTTCCTCATGACCAGATGATGAATTTCTGTCAGATTCCGATGGCGGAGGCTTAGAATAAAATTCGATTATTTCTTGTGCTTTCCCTATCAACTCATAATAAATAGATTCAAAGTCTTGTCGTTCTTTTAGTTGAGCATCAAGATTATCAGTCGCAAATTCTAATTTTGATTGAATTTCATCATAAAGATCGTATACTTTTATCATTTGGTTAACTTGTAATTGTAAACTCATTACCTGAGCACGATCCAGTGGCCTATTCAAACCTGCTATGTATTTCTGGAAAACTGTCAAACGCCCTTTAATATTTCCACGTTTTTTCACGTTATCTTTAAATTCCTGATTTTTATTTTCATCATCGTTTGGCATTTTGGGAAGCGGTTATCAAACCTGGAATTCACAAACAAAATACCTATTTAACAATGTACAGTACACGCACGTCTAACAATAAATACACTATTTGCACTAGTATACACTTAAATCTTATAAATTCCTACTATTTATTCTATTCCAATCACAAATTGCACATAAACATACAATAATAAAGGTAAGACAAAAATAAGGTTCGTACCGGCTTAAAGAACACTAAAAACGTCTACAATATCTTATGTACTGGTAACTAGGTACTTTAACTACACTGTTTGCCCTTAACACTGACTAATTTTAACAAATTGACACTAGAAAATGTTAAAAACACGAATATTTTGCTTATCTGACCTAATTACGCAGTTAACTAACCGGCCAGCGACCGGTGCATACAAAAGACATGAACGCGTCTGCGGACAATGGAATGCAGTGGCCGGGTACGATTACGTAATAACTTGACTAAGTACTTATAGGATTGGAATAGTGCACTTGAAATAAATTAACACTTTAATATGTTATAGAACGTAGGGAATTATATTAATGTAGGAAAAAACTAGTACATACCTAGATGTAACGTATGTTACCTGATCCAAATTACTTAAGGAGAAAAGAATGCTGGGCTAGAAAATAATTCAAAGGCAGTCTAATGTAGAAATATTCACGCCCTGAAGTACTTTATCTTGACCTCCGTGACGATATTTCTGATCTCTTCGATGATCAGAGCCTTTGTTCCCAACGACCTTCTCTGTCCTTCAAGTATGTCTGATGAAATATCCAATGATCGCAACAAATCGATTCTTCTTATTTATTATCCGGCTCGAAGGACCATGATGAGACTTCGGGGTTTACGTAGAAGTAGTAAAACACCTTTTTGTTAATTTGCTGGTTTTTATATTAATTTAGAACCGATATTACAAAATGAGTTGTGTTCTCAACGGTGGACAGGTAACAACCACGCGATTGACTTATATCTACTTATAGCTATAGTCTATACTAATCTAACGGCGGGAAATCCGAATGGGTTGGGTGTGCGCCTCAACAGAGGGGTATTGGATAGATCATGCGATCGTTCGAAGTGAGTGTGTGTTTGTAATGAATAGCGCGCGAGATATTAATGAATAACCACTGTGCCCCCTAATTTACTCTGCCCCTTCTTCCAGGCAACCTTACCATCCCTAATTGGTCTATTTTGGCAAGCCAATTCTTTATATTAGTTTCGTGGTTATCAGGGTCAAAAACAGGAATTATCTTCTCACCAGATATTGATTTCAACGGCCTTGTGGCGGTGCCATGGGATGTACAAAACTTGTCTACCATCTTTTCAAGTTTTTGACTAACTAACCTCTCGAATAGCACATTTGGCGGCTCATCATCCGAATCATGTTGATTTTCGAGAGCCTGTGTGTCGTTAATTCGTAAGGGCTCCACATGAAAGGTCCCGCTTGTAGCTGCAGCACATTTTGATAGCCGCGACCACAGAAAAATAAAGGTACTTAGAAGGAGGATTATAGAAATAATTCGTCACTAGGTGGTGTAGGCGTTTTCCTATGGATTTGACAGGTTATTTTGAATGTTTTCTATGGATCATCGATGATGGGGTTGTGACATGTTGGCAGATGTCATCCCCTACTAAAATAAATTAGCAAGGTATCTATTCCGAGCGAAGCAAGGAGGTCCGAAATCTTTGACCGCGACTTCTTCGTTGCACGAGTAAATGCACTTTCATTGTTATTATTACTACGAAATCGTTTCATTTACCACAGGTTCCGAAATATCCACTTCTGATTTTTACAAAAGGTAAACAACTCACTTCGTTTTTAACAGTTTTACTCGAATATCAATGAAAAATACAGAATTACAGTAATCTCTACTTGTCAAAACCGAACTCCCTGGCGCGCACCGTACCGACAGACTGGCGCCTGCAACCCGAACGTGTCTCAGCGCCCTCTTGTGGCGATGCTAGCGCCGCGCTCCGTAACACTATAGTTTTCTACTCTGAGAATACTACTGTATTTTTTGTTTTAAAAATATTAAAAAAAAGGGAATAAGATAGTCAGTTTTTCTTTTCAATTTTGTTTTTGGGCTGAACGGTCAACCGCTTGTCAGTAGAAACTTTTTCAACTCTGTTACCACGCCATAAGGTCCAAAAGTGTTTCTACCGATGTGCGGCCGTGTGTACCTATCTCATAAACTGTATGTAATAGGTAGACAGTTAAAATTTCCACAGGTTATGTATTTCCACATTTCTGATACCGCTATAACAACAAATACTAATGTATCCAACCCACGGAGCAGAGAAGGGGAGAGGAGCTGCCTCTACGAAATTTATGTACGACACGAAGCGTGACAGTGCGCGGGGGTGAAGATCGAGTCACGGGTTGGCGGGACATAACTAGACTCCACCTATTTATGTAAAATCCATCTAGTGGCAAATAGTGAAACTACAAGCACTTTTTGTCCTTACACACTTTTTGGTGGTACTGCTATACTCTACTAGATGGCGTAAAAGACACTATACTACAAAAATGAATTATTTATACAGGGTGTTAATTTAATTGCGTGCCATAGCTCGCGGGTTCAGTATCTGTATCTGAACGACTTTCCCAAAGGAACATAGTTCGATAAAGGACATAAATTTTGGACTTCCCATACAATTGTGTTGGTCACTCAGTAGGTATGGAAAGTTCAAAATTATTTTTTGTTTTTCGACCTATGTTCCTTGGAAATAGTTGTTCAGTTACGGATACTGATCTCGGTCCAGAGCTATGGCACGCAATTAAATTATAACCTGTATAGACTAAGAGCGGGCAGTCGGTAACCCTTCCTCGTTGCTTATGAAACTTAGTTCATTTGTTTTGAAGCTAAGCTACATAAACTGTGTATTTTTGACAGGACGGGTCGAATTGATAACCTCTTCTTTTTGAAGTTGATTAAAAAGATAAAGGTGGTGGCAGCTTAACACGATGTCCCTCAACACAGAATCCTCAGAGAAAAAAACTGCATAAAAATTTATTTTGACGATGCCAAAAAATAGTCATGAAATAGTCATAAATAGTCACCATAAGGAAAAAAATAGTCGCGTTACAATTCTAGAGTTATAGCTATGGTTTGCTGAGGATTATGGGCATAGGCTATAGACAGAATCCTCCGTTCTGATGCAAGCAAACCGTGGGGACTATCGACTTGGTTTTTATTTAAAAAAATAGTCATGAAATAGTCGTCATGACTTCCACATTCTCGAAAATAGTCGTTCAAGGATTTCAGAGTTACAGGGGTAGCTTGCTGAGGATTCTGTGCATAGCATTTCAAGGACGCAGATTCCTGCAGAACGTTTAGGTTTTTCTGTTTGATACTGATGTCAAAAAATAGTCAACAAATAGTCGTCCTAAACCATAATCACTTTGGTCTGGTTAACCTTGTAGAAGTATGTTAAAAATGCATGTTAACTTCGCCATACATTTTTCAACTCAAGTACAGTCGTGTTCAAAATGCATAATATCATCTTTGATGGTAACTATTTTGTTACTTGATTTTTTTTTTATGTATTTGGAACCCATGCAATATAATTAATTCTGTAATAAAAAGCAAAGTTTATTTGTTTTCATTTTTAATAAGGCTGTGTATTAACGTGCCACCAAATTTGAGTAAATTTTTACTATATAATATTTACCAAATTTTATCTACCAAAATGGATGAATGTACACCAAATTTGCTTCTGGCGCTTCGCAGGCCGCTGCCGCGGCACGCTCCCTCCACTCGCTCGGCTCGTGCGTTGTGGTCGCTAGATAACCTAACACAACCTGTCCGAACCGGTTACTCAAATTTGGTTTACGTTCAGCCAATTTGGTATACATTCATCCATTTTGTCTGAAGTGTATTGGGGTATAAAAAAATATTTTGGGAATCATTTAATTTGTTGCCGTTTAATAAAGTTTAATAAAGTACAATAATTGGTTTTAAACTAAAATAATAAAAAAAGAAACTTCTTAATGAATATATTCAGTATAGATTATTTTTAAGTTAGTTTTTTGTATAAATCACGGTCTTCGTACTTATGTACGTTAAATGGTTAAATGAGTAATACAGGGTGATAATTTTATTGCGTGCCATAGCTTAGGGGGTGTTTCAGTAACGATAAAGGAACACAAAAAAAGCCTTAAAAAAATTCAACAAAAAATCATGAAAATTTTAAAATTAGCCCTACGCAGAGACCCGACCAGATGACCCGACCGAGGCTGCACTTTAAACGAGCCAGCCGCTGTTAGTTTTGGAATTTACATCCAATTTTTAAGTAGGATTATTGAAAAAATGGAAAGCCTAATTTGGAATAACGCGTTGTATATTTACTGCTTCCATAGGCTGTAGTGTATGTTAACATTACATTTCACATAATTAACGTAGAACACGGCAATTGTCGTTGTAATAGCAACACCGTAGGTCACTTACCTAAATACTCGCCGGCGGCGGCGAGCACTAGCTCGGTCATACAATTTGGTCGAGCCGAACGAAACATCTCGTCGCAGAATATTGGTGCTTTTTCTATTATACGATCCACGTTAAACATTTCCAACTCTGTTTCTATGCCATTAAGTCACTGATTTGTATTATTCTACTGATGTAGTATTGGGTAAAAGAAACACATATGCAGCGACATTTAAATTTTTAATGAATAGTTAAATGCGTTGGCAAACAATATTGATCAATGAAGAAATTAGTAAAATAGTGTTGTTAATTAAGTAATATTCGCGAACCTACCAATTATTATTAAAGTTTTTTTTTCTGTATGCATCTGGGTGTAAGCCCGATATTCTAGTTTTACCTTTCATTAAACGTGGAACCTACATTATAAGTTTCTAGACCAAAAGGTTGGGGCTGTGCACTGATATTTAAGTCGGTTTATCCTCTTATTTACCTTATAAAAATAGATAACACAAAAATAGAATCTGCAACAACATATAAAAATAAAAGCCTCTAACAATATGAAAATTCATTTTTATTGACAACTTGAAATCAACGTCAAATAATTTTGTGTACGCGACTGTACAAAGAAAAAATGTATGACGAAATTAACATGCATTTTTAACATACTTCTACTAGTTAAACCAGACCGAAGTTATTATGGTTTGAGAAGACTATTTGTTGACTATTTTTTGACATCAGAATCAAACAGAAAAACCTAAACGTTCTGCAGGAATCTGCGTCCTTGAAATGCTATGCACAGAATCCTCAGCAAGCTACCCCTGTAACTCTGAAATCCTTGAACGACTATTTTCGAGAATTTGGAAGTCAAGACGACTATTTCATGACTATTTTTTTAAATAAAAACCAAGTCGATAGTCCCCACGGTTTGCTTGCATCAGAGCTGAGGATTCTGTCTATAGCCTATGCCCATAATCCTCAGCAAACCATAGCTACAACTCTAGAATTATAACGCGACAATTTTTTCCTTATGGTGACTATTTATGACTATTTCATGACTATTTTTTTGGCATCGTCAAAATAAATTTTAATGCAGTTTTTTCTCTGAGGATTCTGTGTTGAGGGACATTTAACACGTTATGCTCCCTCTATCTATATAAATATAGAGCCAACTATATTTATTTGAAAATTAAAAAAATAACAATAGGTATTCATTTGCATACCTACTTATAATCAAATTAAAAATAAGAGGCATTCCGCCATTCCTACTATGAGAAGTAGGTATGTTGTTCACGATTTTGTTTGCGATGAGGTAGGGTTGCTGACTTCCCGCTCTCTATGTACTGGGTGTTTATTGCCAAAGCTTAGGAGATGGTTCGGTAACGATAAAGGAACACATTTTTTTTAAAAAGATCCTATTGAAAAAAACTAAATCTCCTTGACACTAAAACTTGAAATTGAAACTAAACTAACGCAAAAAGAAACAGATTCAATTATGTATGTGCCTACCTTATCCACTGATACTTGCGCGCTGGTTTGATGATATGGGTAATTGCGCTCCGCGTTAGTTTAGTTTCAATAGAGTTTAAAAAAAAATAATAGTAGGTATTTTTTCATATCTTATTGTGTTCCTTTATCGATACTGAACATCCACTAAGCTATGGCACGTTATTAAATTAAGACCCTATATACTACTTACTTGCTGAAATCTGGAAGACGGTTCTTGAACATAACTCTGGCGAGATTGTCCACTGCATACTAGGTGGCGCTACTACAAACAACATAACTAAAAACTACAAATATTTCTCCAAATAAATAAAATATTCACGATATTCACTTAATTTATATCAAACTATTGTAAAAGCTAAAGCCAGAAATGTAAATTGAGTCCGTGAAAGTAAAAAAGAGAGGTGAATTTCGATCGTCTACAAATATTCCCAAAACCATCTAGCGACATAAAGCAGAACTAATGTTACGGCCACATGCCTACAGTACATCGATAGCAAATTTTATTGAAAAATCTTACATACAAGTGAAAAGACACTTTAAATACAGCTTCTTTTTGCCTTTATGACGAATTTAAACACAAAGGCACACAACACTTCATAGTGGAAGTTGTTTTTCCAACTATTTAAACAATTTTTTGCAGATCGTTTTTCGATGTGATCACTGGTAAGTTCAAAGAGGAAATGGCGTATGCCCCGCCCCCTTTCGTGACGTCATAGCTCAATTGATTGAATCACGGCTCGACTGATATCAACATCTGCTCTCCCCTTCTCTGCTCCGTGATCCAACCGTATTTGTACTGGGCATGGTTCGATACAATAAATTGGATGTGCGAAGGGACCTTGCATTGATATCTTATTTATTTAAAGTACTTCGAGGAAAAATAACAAATCCAAGTTTATTACACTACTACTTAATACAATTAATATTATGTGGTGGTACGGAACCCTCGGTGCGCGAGTCCGACTCGCACTTGGCTGGTTTTTTTTTTAGTTTAAATAAAGTAATATTTTTTGTTCGAGTATTTCTTTTTCCTTTGTAGCTTTAGGGCTCCCGCACACGACCGAGAATCGGTGACCGATTTTATATCGGCATCCCGCTCTGACGTGTTAGCACCTGAATCTTCCGTCCTTGTCCCGGCCGATAATCGCCCACCGATTCTCGGTCGTGTGCGGGAGCCCTTAGGTGACATCAACTAAGTAGGTAGGTACTACTGAACCGATTTTAATGAAACTTGCACTCTACCCTAAGTTGACTAATTCAAATAAATATTATTACCTAGTTCAAATAAAAAAATATTATTGCAATCTGACCTTAGTTCCTGACATATGTGTGGACAAACATACATCCAAACATAGGCTTGTATGTTATTTTATTAAAGTTATTAAACGCACTTGTTGGTTCATATGTTTAGTAGTTATGATATGCGAAAATTGTGTACCTATTTCTGAACAACGTTTTGACAATATTAAATGGCAACAAACACTACGGTTCGTCACCCGCATATGAGCACTGTGTGCGGTGTGTGCGCGCTCAAAGTCGGATCATACCTTGCTCGTATTCACTCGTTCAAGCAACGTGACGTCATCGGTGACGTCACATTAGCGCGCTATCATTGCATACGAAAATGAGGTAGTGCAGTGTGTGCGATACGTCAAATTAAACGTCAAAATTAATTTTGGTTGAGTTTCGTGGGATTTTTTTCGGTTTGTTTGGAGTTCGAAAGCAAACTAAAGAAATGGATACAATTCACAGGGTCCAAATACTTTGTGGCTAAAAAGTACTTTGATTCGAACAGTGACATTGACATAAGAGCAGTCATATCGGATCGTTTAGACATTCGATTGTGTTCGACGTTTGCACGCTAATGAAAACGATCCGACTCGAATGCGCCGATTGCAGCGTTGGTAAAATATTTCCTTAATGAACCGCACTGAAATTAAATGATTCCCAAACGATTTTTTATACCCCAATACACTTCAGACTAAATGGATGAATGTACACCAAATTGGTTATTGGCTGAACGTACACAATGTTTGGGTAACCGGTTCGGTTAGGTTGTGTTAGGTTATCTTGCGACCACAACGCACGAGCCGAGCGAGCGTGCTGCGGCAGCGGCCGGCGAAGTGCCAGAAGCAAATTTGGTGTCATTCATCCATTTTGGTAGTCAAAATTTGGTGGATATTATTTGGTAATAATTTACTCAAATTTGGTGGCAAGTTAATACACAGCCATATTAAATCCAGTAAGTACCTGGGCGACCGAGCTGCGCTCTATAATATCAGAATCAGATATGTTTATTATTCCTGGACATCACAACACAACATATTACAAACATAGTAAAGGAACATAATCATCATAACATCCCATGAAACGTCCACTACAGGACAGGAAGCTCCCTCCAGAATTCTAGCTTTTGCTGGAAAAATGTAGAGGGGAAGTACCATAGTCACCTCGCTTGTTAGCGTTACGGCTGGCATGGACCGCGGTTGAAAAACCTCGTCATTTATGGCCGAAAAAAAATTGGTATTTTTTATTTATCTTTAATGATCCTATTCCTGTATATGAGCCAAGTTTCAAGGTACCTTACATATAAGTTTCCCTTGCGAATTATAGAAACGAACTATTAAAATATCATCGGGTGAGCAAGCTATGCTACCCGCCAACAGATGGCGCTGTAGGTTTTTATCTAAAACGCGTTACATTACAAAAATGCTTGAAAACACGGGGAAAACGAATTTTCACAGACATGAGACCTAGCTAGATCGATTTTTCGCCCCCGAAAACCCCCGTATGGTAATTTTCATCATAATCGTTAGAGCATTTTTCGAGAAACCGATTACAAATAGAATTGGCTATGTATGAAATTCTCATAATGCCTCAATATTTTTTTTTGGATATAGGAATAAGGTCCCTTGTTTAAAAGAATAATTCTAAGATTTTTCAGGCCAGCCAAAGCACCAACAGTGAGGCTTTTCAGAGTCATACGTGAATGTTCTTTGCCATGCATAAAAAAAGCAAGTCTTTAGATACACTACGGTTTGTTTCTTGAATTCAACGCACACATCACATTCACTGAATATAGTCGGTTTATTTCTATATGCGTGCATTCGTCGAATACAGTTTTAAACCAGACTAGAGCGCGCTTATGTCAATGTCACTGAGAAAAAATAAAATTTTGATTTTGTTTTGCGATTTAAGAAATTATTGAGAGATAATGATTATTCGATAAGATAATTAAATCTAAAAACCCCAAAAAAAGTTGAAAAAAACCCTCTCGAAAACGAGATTGATGACAAATGTCTTATGAATTTGACGTTTCGCACACGCTGCACTACCTCATTTTAGTATGCAATGATAGCGCGCTAAAGTGACGTCACGTCGCCTAAACGAGTGAATACGAGCAAGTTTTGAACCGACTATTAGCGCGCTAAAACCGCACACAAAGCTCATGAGCAGGTTCGTATTCGACGAATGCACGCATATAGAAATAAACCGACTATATTCAGTGAATGTGATGTGTGCGTTGAATTCAAGAAACAAACCGTAGTGCAAACGAATGACATTTGACACATACATAACCTCACTTTTCGTTCTGCGTTCTCGTATACATAGCGATTTTTTTGGATTTCCTCTTTAAGCACATTCCCACGGAGTTCGAACGATGCTGAATACCAACGAACACCTTCGCTTCTGACCCTGGATTTGATCACGGAAGCCTACAACACTAACCCTGCTACGAAATCTGGATATGTATAAAACCTGACGATATGGCTGTATTTTTTCGAGCGAATTCATCAAATTTGCCTACAGTTGATATTCTCATGTTAATGGAGTTTATAAAGACAAGCACAATGTTGCTGAAATCACAGGCACAAAAGCTTTGATGTAAGTTGCGTTGGGTTAAGATGCATACCATGGCACATGTCTTTCTTGCAACTTGACTTTAAATTAATTACTTATTTCACAACAGGTCGTCGTGGGAGTCAAGTAAAAAGAGAAGGATATGTCATACAAGCTAAAATTGTTCCGGAGCAAAAAATATCTAACAGGTATTACTTATATTGCAACAGTACACATTAATGAGACATTAGACACAACTGGAGACAAATCATTAGATGGCTGTGCGGCTGCAGCTGGTAAACATTGTATATTGCTTTGATGTTATACCATAATAACATGATACTCGTATTATTGTCCTGTGTGGTGCCGGCAAAGAATAAAACCATCCCATACTTATCCGTGGGTGTCGTAAGAGGCCAATAAGGGAGGATGGACAGCAGCATCCTCCTGTGTATCATACCATTTTACTTACTGTGGTCACCTACAACCGCGGTCTATGGTGCCAGCCATAACGTTGACAAGCGAGGTGACTATGGCACTTCCCCTCTGCATTTTTCCAGCAAAAGCTAGAATTATGGAGGGAGCTCCCTGTCCTGTAGTGGACGCTTCATGGGATTAATTATTATTATTGTCTTTCTAGTTACATTTATAATAAAAAATAATGAATGCCTATTTGCTTTTCAGGAGGCTGTAAACACAGAGTTGTGTTTTTATACTGGTTGTAAAAACGAAGTGCCGAGCCTTCCCCAACCAGTGTGCAGAGCTATTAGCTCAAGTCTAGTTTAACTGCTGCACGACAAGACACAGTCCAATGCAAAGAAATTTTCAAAACAAAGCCTTTTCAACTTGGACCAAAAGATCCAGGCTCTTATTGTTTTGCATGATAATGATGAAAATCCTGTTAAATTTAAAAATATTGTTTACTTTGGTTGATTTTGTCTCTGAAGAAAATAATAATTTATATGAAAAGTTTAAAACCTTTAGGGACAAAAAAGTGGAACGAAAAACAGCAGAAATTTATCAAGAAATGATAGCCCAACTCAGAAGAAAAACATCAATCCTAAAAATTTTAAGAACCGCGATCAGCCCATAAAATTATTATGACCTAATAAATATATTTTAGCTTAATTTTGTTTTTCTTGTCTTTAAAATATAAATAAGTGAAAATATTAATATTTTTATGCTATAACACTGCATTTTTTTAAGGTGCCGTACCCATAGGGTGATATGGGACCCTGTTAATATGCCTCCAATGTCTGTCTGTCAGCGAGCTGTATCCCATGAACCATTTTAGGTTGACAGTATTCATTTTTACAGATTTGGTATATATTTTTGTTGCTGCTATAACAACAAATAAGAAAAAAGTAATTCCCTACTAAAACGAGTTTTTAGGCGATTTTTGCCATATTTTTAGGGTTCCGATACCACACAGTAAAAAAAAGGAACCCTTATGGCGCCGCTTTGTCTGTCTGTCACACCTGTATATCTCAGTAACCACTCATGCTATCGACTTGAAAGAAATAGATTTAGAATATAGTTGCCAAACTTAAATGCATATGAAAGAATAAAAAAAGAATTAGGATTATTAATGTAGAGGGGGCCCGAATAGGGGTGGTAAATTTTAAAATTGTGGTAACTAGGTTGAGTGGGGTATCATATGAAAGGGCTTTACTTGTACATTCTAAAATATATTTTTGTATTTTTTAAGTCTCTTAGTTTTGAAGTTATGATGAAAAAAGTAAAAAAAATACCGTTCGGGGGTGAACGATATTTTTTATCTCGAGTTTGTGAAAGGAAAAATCTGAATTAATTACAGTCAATGGAAGTTTATGTAAATATTACAGCAAAAAAGGTTAAAATATTACACCTTGTAGGGTAGGAATAATGTGTTACTTATCATAAAAAATTGCTTGATTAAATCATAATTTATTGCCTTGAATCAAAACCATTGCCTATCTCCTAGCCTTAAAGTATTTCTTTTTCATGGAGTTAGCTACCATAACATTAGGAATTTGACGAGGGCATTTCTTTTTAGAAACTACTGCCATCTCACTGAGTGACTGGATTTTGGTGATCAGAAGAAAAGAGAAACTCATTACAAGCGCTTCAGTAGTAATAATTTAAATATTAATAATTATTGATTGTAGTACATAAAGTTAGGAAAAGGACTGGTACTTAGGCTTTATGGAGGGCAGTGATTTTCATTCTCAAGTTTGTCTTCAACTTTATAGTTTAGGTACCTACCTATCTAAGTACTTACTTGAACAGGAGGACACATATTACACCTTGAAGATGCCGAACTCTTAATTCTAGGCAGATAATAATATATATGCCTTTATTCTGAATACCTATACACAATTAATACATCAATTATATCATTACATTTTCATCATTATTAAATTACCTACATAAAATTAACATTAAATTTATATAAAATTACATTAGGTACCTACATTAATAATTATAATCACAAAAAGTTTCTCAGTTCAGAGTGCCTGTTGGCAAAGGCCTCCTCCAGGTTTCTCCATTGCGCTCTGTCTTCTGAGACCCTTCTCCAGTAAGGCCCAGCAGTAAGCTTAATTTCATCTTCCCATCTCCTAGTGGGCCTCCCTCTGTTCCTCTTTACACCACTTTTCCCTACCTTCCCTGATCATGTGCTTTGTCCACTTCCATTTCAGCGAGTCTATCCTTTTAAAAACATCTGTAACCTTAGTTTTTTATCTGAGCATCTAACTTTATCCATTTTCTTTATACCCACCATACTTCTTTTATGGCGCGTTGACATCTTATCAGCTGACCTCTATGGGATGAGTTTAATGTCCAAGTCTCACAACCATATGTTAGGCAAGGGAGGATGCAAGTGTTAAAAACTTTGCGCTTCAGGTGTACACCTGAAAATAGACAATGTCCATTGAATATATAAAAGAATAACATGACAGTACCATGACATGATCATGCCAATACAGAAAATAAAAAAATTGTGACAGCCATAATCAATAAATAGTATTGGAAATAAGTGCAAACTGGATCAACCACATACTTGATTTGCACAAGTCTGCATGTACAATATTACTAGGGACATAAAACTTGACAATAAAGTGCAATTCATCATAATGTAGGTACCTAATACACTGCCATGTGGTGTAAGGCAGGGCGGTCTGACCTCCCCGGACCTGTTTAACACCTACGTTAATGACCTGATTGTGAGACTGAGCAGCACTAATGTCTGTCTAAAAATTGGTGACAGATACTTGAATAACCTTAGCTATGCTGACGATATGGTGCTGCTTAGTCCCTATCACTAGAAATGGTGATATTCAGGTCCGGGAGGGGTCCGGATATGGTGCCTGAAGTTCTGCTGAATGGCGAACCTATTAAGACTGTGGAGTCCTTTAAGTACCTTGGCCACATTGTGACGTCAACTCTGAGTGACGACGACGACATAGAGAGGCAACGAAGGGGGCTCTCCGTGGTTGGCAACATGCTGGCCAGTAGGTTCCAAAAATGTGAAGATGATGTGAAGGTCTTGTTGTTCAAGACCTTCTGTCAGTCTCTGTACACCTGCCATTTGTGGACCAACTACACTAAGAGGTCTCGCGACAGCATCAGAGTACAGTACAATAACTGTTTTCGGCACCTGATGGGCTTAAAAAGGTATTGCAGTGCCTCCGGTATGTTTTTTGAGGCACGTGTAAACTCATTTGATGCTGTTGTGAGACACAGGATAGCCTCCTTCTTGACCACTCTGCGTCATTCTGGCAACACAATCCTGGGGGGATTGTACGAAAGACTTTTTAGTACCCAATGGTACAAACGATGGCTCGAGCTCATAGCCTAATTATTATAATACTATAACTTATAACTTTTATTTATTTATTTTTAAGAACAATGTAGCTCTTGGCTATAACCGTTCTTATGTTTCTATGTATGGTATGATAAGTAGTATATAAGATGGATCTTTGTGTCTGAAATAAAGAAATTTATTATTATTATTATTATAACATCCCATGAAACGTCCACTGCAGGACAGGGAGCTCTCTCCGGAACTTCAGCAAAAATGTGTGGTAGTTTGGAGGGAATTTTCCTTAGTCACCATGCTTGAAAGCGTTGCAGCTGATAACCGCAGTATGTGTAGTGCATTAACCTGACAGAAAATTTAAGGAATGTGTACAGCAAACATAATGTAAGAATGCTTATTATACATTAAATGAATGCATCATTGACAAGGTATGGTGCTGATATTCCAGCAAAACAAGAAAAACATTGTATAAAGCCGGCTCTTAAAGTACCTAGGCGATGATGCAGTGGTTTCAAAAATATTTAATAAGTAATTCTTACACAAATTAGTTTCTTACACTCAGCGATAGCACAATCTGAAAGAGTAGTATACTTGCTCTATTTATATTATATTCTGCATGTTCTGACATTCAATAAGTATTTTGTGAAGAATCTACATTGAAAAAATTATTTGGAATCTGAGTCTTATTAGAGGCTGTCGCTGTGTTAGTAGATTTAGCATAAAGGGTTGGCTACAATAGATCTTTACTTATAGTACCTATGCTTAAACCACCCTAATTAGTAAGCCTTAATACTATTATTCATAGATACAGGCGCCTGTTGGTTAAGGTGGGAGTGGTTGGCCAGCAAAGGTGTTTATAAATCTGTTTAAGTTGATCCATTTTCTGTGTTTGGTGTCGTATTATAGCCGTAAGAGAGATAAATAAGTGTAGTGGGTCTTTTTATTAGGTATTAGCTTTGTTTGGATTTTCTATTATTGTTTGATTACCTATTGTATGGTTAGGAATGGTTTGTACAGCAGTTTACCATAAAACAGTTGCAGTGCTTTCATGTCAATCTTACTTGTTAGGTTCCAATAGTATGAGGTAGGGTCCTTCTGTTAAGAGGAGACATTGGACTTGTACTTACATTAGGTATAGCAATATGTATGTGTCCATCCATAGGCACTAGGTAGGTTTACAGTTCTGACAGATATTTGCAAGACAACAGTTTTCACCCTGTAATACCTAAATCAAACTTGCAATGAGACACTGCACTGATATACATGTGTAAACAAACTAAAAACGCTGGATGTATTTGAGGTTAAAGTAAATATTCATAGTCTTTAGGTAACATTCATATTCGTCATAGGTTAGTTACTTACACTCATTCTACAAAGGTTTTGTTTTTTACCCTTTATATATCCTTCCGACAAGCCGCTTTTTTACTAATTTGGCTTATTTAATAAATATTTCATATTTCATAATGGACGACATTGGACACGTATGTGTGTGTGTGTGTGACGTATAAGATAAATGTTCCATCTCTTTCAGTTTCATAGCGTCGTTTATCTTCCATCTCTTTTCCCTTACGTTAAGTATAAGTTTTTATACTTAAGGTTTTGACAGATCAAAAACCTGCTTATTCTGATTAATTTGTAAATGAATGAATGATTGAATGAATGTAAATTTTCTCGCTGCTGGTTATGTATGGAATTGTTTTGTTGTTCTTGTACAAAGTACGCAATGTACAGATGTTTTCGATTTTTTGTCGCCAATAGCAAATTCCGTACTCTTAATATTAACTCAAGTTTAAGAAATTTAGGAGAATAGCGACCCTGGGTGTGTTGTTTGACCCCAGATTAACATTCCATCAGCATATAAATCAACTTGCTGCAGAATGCTTCAAAAGGCTGGGCTTTGTGGTAAGAAATTGCAGAGATTTCTCGGATCCTAAGATAACTGGGGCTTTGTATACAGCTTTGGTTAGATCTAAGCTAGAGACTAGTGCATGCGTGTGGAACCCACACGAAAAATCGTATACCTTGTTGCTAGAAAAGGTGCAAAAAAGGTTCCTGAGGTTTCTTTATCAACAGAAATTTGGGTACTACCCATACATGTACCCTACAAAATTTCTGCAGGGAACCTTAGGTTTCAATTCCCTTGAGGTGAGGCGACTCTACAGTCAGATCCTGGTTGTATGCAAAGTTCTCCGTATGCGTATGGACTCTTCGGAGCTCCACAATCAGGTATGTCGCCTATTTGTGCCGGAAAACCGTACAAGGTACCGTAGAGTACGTCTGTTTGCCGTTCCCTCAACACGCACCGTGGCAGGAAGTTACTCCCCTCTTTGCCGGGCCCTGATGACACTCAATAACTTTCTGGTCGCCAATCCAGACGTTGACTTATTTACAGATCCGTGGACAAGGTTAGAAACCGCTATATTGGCTTTCAGTGAACAAGCATGTTGAATAATACCTTTTGTGTTGTGCTGTAAGTGTCGTATAATTTTAATTTAATTAATTAATTTAATTTGAGTAGAACTGTCATATAGAATGTATGTGAAACGATGATAAATATAATGTATTGGATAACTGTAAAATTATATTTAGAAGAATAAATAAATAAATAAAATAAAATTCTTAGAAAAACCTGCTAAACACGGTCTCATAGATTAGTAAGAATCCTACTTTTAATGGTTCTATGCGTTAATAAATGTCCCGTGTGGTGCCAGCGAAGAATAGTACCAACCCATACATACCCGTGTCGTAAGAGGCGACTAAGGGTTAACTGGAAGATGGGCAGCAGCATCCTCCTTTGTATCTTACTTACTGCGGTCACCTACAATCGCGGTCCATGGTGCCAGCCGTAAAGCTAACCAAAACTTATATACTTTTAGAAGCTAACAAGCGAGGTGATTATGGTACTTCCCCTCCACATTTTTCCAGCAAAAGCTAGAATTCTGGAGGGGGCTCCCTGTCCTGTAGTGGACGTTTTATGGGATGTTATGATGATGCGTTAATAAATAGCATCTTTTTTCATTCTTGCCACTTGCAATTCTATTGGTTGAAATAACTCAGAACCCTTTCAGTAAAGTAATAACGCAAAGTTTGCTGCCTGCTCAGTTAAGGAATTTCCACTCTGAATCCTTGGCGCGAGCTACGAGTACGCACCCTCGAAAGTTTAGCCTATTAGAAAAGAGATAATGCAATAAGTTTTCTTGTTTTATTTTATGTGACTATTGCCTACTATTATTAGCATTTTCAACGCCAACAAGGCGAACAGCCCTTTTATATTTTTATGTGCAAGGAAAATCGAGCTTAGTGATGACCAAGTAGACGTAACCAAGATAGTACATAGCGTAGAGTTATTTTTTTTAAGTCATATATGGGCAAACGAGCAGGTGAGCCACCTGATGGTAAGTGGTCACCACAGCCTATGACACCCACTGTCTTATTAGTGAAATAATTTGACACTAATAAGATAGCAAAGCGCGTTACCCACCCTGAGAACTAAGTTGGTATGTCTCATGTGCCGGTAATTTCACTGGCTCCCTTACAATTCAAACCGAAACACAGCAGTGCAAACACTGCTGCTTAGCAGCAGAAAAATGCAATGGGGTGGTACCTTCCCAGACGGACTTTGCACAAAAGCCATACCACCATCGATTTAAGCCGGTCTCCTAGGATTAGTATTTCAATGATGCATATGCTTTCTGGTAGGTTTTTCTGATTTCAAAACACATGATAAAGTTTGTAGCTCAGTAAAAAACAATTGTTATTAACATTATCGGGGTCAAATTGTGAAAAAAATTACGTACGCTTGAAGGCTCTTAATGAAAAAATGCTGCAAGAGAGAGCTTCAGTAATTTCGTTTAGAAACCTCTCAAGAGCGGCCGTAAAGAACACATGTTGGCATCCAATTCAATTTAAACTCAATTAAGCTCTTGATTGCGATACAAATATAGCACGAAACTGATTGTTAAAGCGATAATAAACGCCGGTGTCAGAATTATAATTATTAGTTACTAGAAGCGAGGCTCAAAGTCGGAATTCGAAATGAAGCGCCGCGGGAAGTTAGGTCATAAACACTTCGGTTCAGTTGCTGCTATCAGAATAGTTATGTACAGTCAAGAGCACTTCAAGCTTGACACATTGGACTTTATACCGTTCTTATTTCAATAGACGTACGGGCTAGAGTCGCACTGCGAGTGTCAAGTTTGACCTGTCGTTGACTGTACATTCACAAGCGAAGAGATTTGATGGCCTGTTTGGCTTAATGTTTGAGAAGCTGGTTGCTGTCTTAAGGTTCTGAGTCTAAAGTTCATCCACATTAAAAAATCCACTTCTAATTTCGGAGCCTATTTTTTTGGTGACGGTGCATGTTTTTATATGAATGAATCGTAAGTTTATCAATTTCCTAGTAAGTTGATAAACAGTCGAATAATAATTAATTGTACCGAATTCGCAACGCGATCGGTTAGGTTGTGTTTGCTGTTATTATTTTCCGATAGTTTATTAACTGACGCAGAAATTTATCAACATAAGATTCTTATTTATTTTCCGATGCCTAAAATAATGTAATTTTTTCGTGGAATATACAAAAAAGCCGGCAGAGTGCGAGTAGGACACGCGCACCGAGGGTTCCGTACCACCAAGGTGAAAATACCGTCTTAGTTATGGGCGCGCAGTCACGCAGAAGTGTATTGAATATTAAAAATGCGCGAGTCTTACTCGCACTTGACCAGTTTTAATTATTTGTTGTGGTTCTATAACTTATGCACTTTAAACATACCAATTTTCACACTTGTAAGTTTTCCCGTTTTTACAATAGAGCTAAAATGAAAATCGAGCTAATATCACCTAAAATAACATGGTTTAGTAGGACAACCCCCCTTTATTATTTTTGTATTTATTTCTAGTATTTTATTATAGCGGCAACAGAAATACATAATCTGTGAAAAGTTCAACTGTCTACCTAACATAAGATACCAGGGACTAGATAAGTACTATACGTACAACTAAGATACAGCCCGCTGACAGACAGACCAATATTGGAGACAATTAATAGGGTCCCGTTTTTCACCCTTTTGGTTCGGTACCCTAAAAAAATGTCATGGTATAAAACTAATATATTATGTTCATGAAAGGGAGTTTCGTATTAAAAATGAAATATTTACTTACAAGTATTTTTCATACCATGTTGAGCCTATTATGCAAAGTAAACTGGTCCCTGGTCCATTAAATTTTAAGCTAAGCCAGTCTACTGTAAAAGTTTGTGAAATAAAATCAGGTTGATATGACAATTTGGCTTTATTGTTTGAACGATTAACCTATTTTCGTAAAAGAAATAATTTTAAATCTTAGTTAGTTTCATTCATATAATTTAATAATTTTCAATTAAATTGTAAGGTGCTAATGGTGGGTGACAAATTCTTGAAACATTTTTGAGCGTTCAATATAAAATAGGTCAAAGGGGTAGGGTATCGGTAGGTGGGGGTTCAAAGGGTTTAAGGAATTCAGTTCACAATGGTGTCATTAGTATTCAGGTAGCAAACATGTTTACTCTTGTTCTAGGTCATTAGTCAAACCACCCTATTAGTCCAAATACCAGTGTTCAGTTTCAACGTACAGATTGATTGTAAACAAGTTGTTTTCCAACTCTACCTAACTAACCTGACCTAAACTAACTCAGTCTAATCTAGAGATAACCATCGAAAAGATGTTACTTGAAAATAGTGTAACAACCAAATGAACAGGTAGTAAGTAGTATAAGTACCTACCTGCCCATCAAACACATATAATTTCAATTTTTTTAAAAAAGTTTCAATTTTAATTATTATTTCATTGATTTCAAATTTGCAAAGCGTTACAATTTCAAATTTTAATTATTATTTATATAAATGTGTGTAAAATGTACCTAATTAAATTAAATAGAAATAAGTAAATGAGCGCAAAGCGCCTAATAAACTGAATGTACAGTTTATATTGTCGCATGATAAAAATTTGTAATCTGTTTTTAATTTCATTGAATAAATGCTTTATTATTATTATTATCTCATGGATTTGACTATCTTACTGCGACATAACAAAATCATATTCAATAAACGCGTAGCATTATTTAGTCACGATAACCAGACACTATGATAAATAATGAAGTTTACATAATAATTCATAACTTTGTCCAATTTAACACGTCATTCATAATGTCTGCATTTTTTGTTGTAAAAATTTTGAGAGGGATCCCCGTTCAGCAGCGGCCCTTTTAAAGGACGGTACGATGATTAGATAGGTCTTTCTTTTACACTTGCAAAGGGTTGTACTTAAAGAAGCATCAATCTTTCGCGATCATTTATCTTCATCCTCGGCAGACAGACGAGCCACGTGGCACGTGCCATGAGCCTAGTTGCTTAATCTATTGTTTTGTTAACATTGAGTCTTTAGTTTACTTACAGTTGGACCACATCTCATTTGGTGACCGAAATGTGGCCTGATTAGCAAAATTTCTATATCCAAAAGGTGAAAAACGGGACCCTATTAATAAGCCTCCGATGTCTGTCTGTCTGTCAGCGGGCTGTATCTCATGAACCGTAATAGGTAGACTGCTGAAGTTTACACAGATTATGTATTTCTGTTGCCGCTTTAGACTATATAATACTAACGTGTTGCCGCTTTAACAACAAATGGTAATAATTAAAGGGGGCGTGCGTGACCATTAAAAATGTGTTTTAGGCGAATTTTCCTCGATTTTCGTTTTTGATTCATTGTAAAAACGGGAATACTTACAAGCGTGAAAAATGATATGTTTATAGAACAGAATCTGTAAAATAACAACAAATAATAAAAACTGTTCAAGCGCGTGTTGGGCTCGTGCGAATTTTATACACTTCTGCGTGACGGTATTTCTACCGTAGTTGTATCGAATTGTCAGTGCGCGAGTCGGACTCGCACTTGGCCGATTAACATTTTTTAGTATTTTTTTATGTCACAAGTGGCCAAACGAGCCCACCTGATGGTAAGTGGTCACCAGCGCCCAAGTCACTAATAAGCGCTTTACCCACCTTGAAAACTAAGATAATAATAATAAACGGTAATTTCCCTGGCTCCTATACCCAAGTAGCTCAGCTGCTGCTTTACGGCAGAAAAAGGTGTGAAACTTCCACAGACGAACTTTGCGCAAAAGCCCTACCACCAGTAACTTCATCGGTTTTACCACACATCGGTTTCATTCGTGTACTCTATGACCTAGCTTATGGTCAAACTTTTCTCTTCGACTGTGCTGAACCTGCTGAGTTGTGCATTGGCAGACCAAAATCAACATTTTGTGGATCTAATAGGCTACTAGATCTCTCCCTCCAAAATTGCTCAATTCGTGTACTCGGTGAAGAAGGATCATTAGCATAGTGCCCTCATTAGTCGAACTGTAAACGGTCGGCAAATTGTAAAACAGCGCCGGCAGATTGAAAAACGGATTTAGATTTAGTGGTGCAGTTTAGGTTCTAAAATGACGAATTACATATTTCTCGGAATTTTGTAGAATGCATAATGTAAAACGACGAATTATACAATTTCAAGATCGTGACAGGTGGAAGGACTTGGTCTTTGACTACATTAAATTATATGATAATATTCTTTCACACACTAAGAAAAATATTATTTTGTAAATTTAAGATTCAGCCAACCTCTTTTGTCTGGTTAAAACTAGACAGTCTTTTCAATGTTTTTCTAACAAAATTAATCGCTGTCTGCGATTTAAAATACAAAATAATTTGTCTCGATCAATTGGTTTAAGTTATGTATGTTTTATATTTTGCTATTAGATACATGTGAAGGTGAAGGTGCCAGATGAACACTACGGTTCACTGAGATCACAGTTGGTTGTGAATTATTTGTGAGGTTGTTGAGAATGACACCACTTTAATGTGCATTAGGGGTCATTTAGATGAAGCGACCTGGAGAAGGTCACATTCTTTATTAGTCAATCATCACTAATTTTGCTTTTGTGCAAAGCCCGTCTGGGGAAGTACCACCCTCTTACCTGTTTCTGCCATAATGCAGCAGTGTATTTCGGTTCGTAGGGTAAGAGAGCCGGTGAAATTATTGGCACAAGAGACATACCATCTTAATTCTCATGGTAGGCAACGCGCTTCACTGTCTTATTATTGTCAAATTATGGCACTAGTAAGACAGTGGGCTATGGGCGGTGGAGACCACTTACCATCAGATCCTGCTCGTTTGCACACTTGACATAAAAAAAAACCTGGCCTTATTCCGCTTAACGTATGTAATCGGGGTATTGGTTTGAATAGTACCAACCCATCTCTACCCGAGGGTGTCGTAAGAAGCGACTAAGGGATTATGAACTGGAGGATAGGCAGCTGCGTCCTCCTCCACCTTTCTTAAATACTGCGGTCACCAACAACCACGGTCCAGGGTGCGAGCCGCTACGCTAACAAACGTGGTGATTATAGTACCTACTTCCCCTCCGAATTATACCGAGCATTTTCGCTAGAATTCTGGAGGGACCTCCTTGTCCTTAGAAACAGCGAACAAAACTCGATCCTATATTATATTAGATTAAACTTTGCGGGGTAGTAGCAAACCTGATTGTCAGAGTTTTCATGTCAGCAAAGGGCCTCTGACCTGGCTTAAGACTACTGTGAGCAACCACAGCCAGTATCAGCAAGTTAATGTGCCTTCCAAAACATGCATTACTAGACAATCGAAATCCTACTTAGGTTAAAAAAAATTATCAAATGTTTGGTTAGGTTAGGTAGATCAAGCTTTTATAATTTATGCATCCCAATTTGACTACTGACGTTAATTATGTACCAGCCCTATGAATATGTCTATGGCGGGGTGCCCTAGGATAGCCAGTTTTTGAAAATGTTCAAGACAGCCAAAAAACTTCTTCAGGAAAAAACCAAAACTTTTTCTGGTATGGGATGGAAAAGGTTTTGACTTAATATTTCTTATTTATTTTGTAGGGGATGGAAGCGGTTTAGACATTTTCCTGTTTAACAAACTACCAGACGATTAAATAGTGTGTTGCCAGATTTTAAAAGTCAGCTTTACTTTTTTATGGACAGTAGCGGACATGCACTTAGACCCTTCATTTAAAAGTAGTAGCAAATAAAAGATTTTTTTTTACTTTTTATTTTAATTATTTGGGAAAACAAACAGTAGTACAATGTGTATTACTAAATTAAAATATTTGCAAAACATAGTTTAAGGTACTACCAACGACATTTTCCACAGATTACTAATAATTAAGTAAGGACTTGTAATGTGTACAGAACATGTTATATCAGTGACTTGCATTAGTGAGAACAAATACATAAAAGATATAGAGCATCGGTTCCTGAGATTTAGAGTGAATTTTCATCAGATAACAGTTTAACCATAGCTTTCTTAAAAATAGGAGATGATAACGAAAAAATATCTATATCGTGGAATCAAGCAGTCGACGAATAGGAGATCGCAATCCGGCATTTGTGCGACAAGAACTAGTTACGAACATTGGGTAGTTGCGAGCTTTTCGTCGAATGTCAGTTCTATATACCCGCAGCATTAGTTTGTTATTTAGTTCGATACAATCAAATTTATTATTACATATTCCATGAAGCATCATTGCATGAAGAAGCAGGCGTCTAGATTGCAATGAAAGTAAATTATTATTTCTCAATATGAGGTTGTAAGAGGAGCGAGTGCGACTACATTTATACTGCATACTACGTAAATACTTAGATTGCACCTTTTCTATATCCTGTGTGTATTTTTTATATAGAGGGTCCCAAATTATACAGGCATACGAGTATTCAAGCTGGGAGCGAACCAGAGCGATATATATGTATATATTATATAAAGTGAGATATGTGCTAGGACGCGTGAAGCCGACTGTGGACCTCATGACAAAACCATACATCTTGAATGCGTTTAAAATTGTTTTATTTATATGTAACTCCAGGTGTAACTTGGAGTCCAGTCTATAATAGGTTTGCGAGGCTATATTCCAAAATACCTACCTCTGTATTCTGTAAAATCAAAAAGAGCGTTGAAATCATGAAGGAAAAAAAAATTACGCGCCCAGATGGAGTAGTAATCAAAACGTACTATGGGTGCCGGCTATGATACAATTTTGTAACTCACACACACATTCACACCTTTCTTCCAAATAGTCGTTCACGGCATGTGACATGGACAACATCTCTGTCATAAAATATCAGAAATAAAATAAATAACACAAAACATTAATAATTGTGCGGTGAAATTGTGCCGAAACCATGCCGCAAGCAAAACTACAAAGCTTGCTGGTATCACATTTTTCTGGTGAGTAGTAAACCGCTTGGTTTTTACAATTTTCGTGGTCAAATTTTTTGTAGAAAATTGTGTTGTTGATTTTTAGTGATGTGAAGTAGTCGATGAAAAATAATATAGAATCGAGTCGTCGTTATAATTTTATTTCATTTATTTATCGCAGTTTTCTAAAAGATCCGGCGCAAAAACGTCAATGGGTGCCAACATGCGGGAGAGACCAAAATTGGATTCCAACCAAATATAGCAGAATCTGCTCAGCTCATTTTAATAACAGTAATTACGAATTAACTGAAGCCCGCAGAAAAAGACTTCATAAAGATGCCATTCCAACCGAGAACCTATGTCACAAGGTAAATGAAGAACTAGTTTTTACCATCCTCAGAAATCCATAATCTCTACCAGCTATCCCATCTCAAAAACAGCTGTATGTACGTTTATAATTCTGTGCAGTGTCTTATTAATATTATTAACTAGCCCCATACAAATTTTGGACCCCCGTTTCACCCCTTCAGGAGGTGAATTTTAAAAAATTCTTTCTTAGTCAGCCCTAGATCTCACAAGGAAGCTAACTGCCAAATTTAGAGTTTCTAGACCCAGTGGTTTGGGCTGCGCGTTGATTCTTAGTCAGTCAGCCATTCATTTATTCATTCAGTCAATCAGTTTCTTCTTTTATATATCTAGATTTGACTATTCGTAACGATGGCAAATAGTTGCTGATCTAGTTTTTCAGTTATTCTAAGAACTGTAAAATTTTTGTGCTTCGTTTAACAGTTAGGCAGACAGACCATACTGAACGAAGTATTGGTGTTATATTAGCTTCAGCATTATCTCTTTATCCAAATAATATATTTTCATTCTTACAGATTGATGAACAAGTGCTTCCCCCTCAGAACTCAACGATACATGCTTCCGAAGGTAGCTCTACATTGTCAGAAACAAGATTAAAATACAAAATTGAAGAGCAAAGGAAGAAAATAAAACAATCAACAATGACATGTGTTATTCTATTACATTTTTAATTAGACTACAAAACATTGTTTTACTTTTTATTGTTAATAATTTACATTTTAATAAATATTATGTCAATATCAATGGTGATTTACGAGAAAAATTGGTGGTCAAAAGTTATTTTACACGTAATGTAAATACGTTATACAATAATTTAAATAGTTAAAAATATAAATTAAAAATATTGTTTAAAAATTTGTAATGGATTTTCATTTGTTTATGTTTAATTTGACGTGGTCCTTGCAATTTTATATTTAATTCCGATAAGTGATAGATTTCATCCTCACCACCTGGACGTCTGATCTCGAACTAACGTACGTGGATAACGCTTTTACCGCTCACGTGCAAGGTGTGGAATGATCTCCCTCTCGAGTTGTTTCCTTTGCACAACAATTTAGGGTCCTTCAAAAGGCAAGTCTACAGACATCTCAAAGGCCTGCACCGTATCTGCTCCCCTAAGTTGCAAGATGTCCTAGACGAGAGTGACCACCTACTATCAGGTGGGCCGTCTATCCCTGTGCGTCTCTCGGTAGTTCGCTCACTCTAGGAAATAAAAGATATATTTGTATGGAGAAGCAAAAAGACAAAATAAGTAAGTAGTTCCCAATATTATTGCAAGTTGCAAATTGATCACCATTGTATATGAGATTTTCGATAAATAAGTCCAGGAGCCATGTGATAAAATGTAAGTAAATAATCGATAAATATACATCACATCACTATTTTCAAATTCAGCAACCATGAAGTTTCTTGTTTTTACATGCCAAATAAAGACAAATAAATGTCGTACTTTATTGATATTTTGTTTTTAATTGGGCATATCATAACATAAATGTCTCTATCTTTTTCTAACGTAACGTATTCAAAGATGTGTGATAGAGTTAAAAGACAAACCCCGTCTCCCGCTTCCACCTACCCTCCCACCCCTCTGAGCGGCCGCATAGGTTTCTATACAAAATGGGCATGATTACTACTCCATC
Organism: Athrips mouffetella; assembly: GCA_947532105.1. Taxonomy (NCBI): domain Eukaryota; kingdom Metazoa; phylum Arthropoda; class Insecta; order Lepidoptera; family Gelechiidae; genus Athrips; species Athrips mouffetella. The sequence goes on along the minus strand of OX383972.1, from coordinate 263,396 downwards.
TGGGCGCGTAATTTTTTTTTCCTTCATGGTTGAAATGCAATTTTTATTGACGGTGACAAAAAGTGAAGCATGCCGCAGCCCTGTCACCGGTCGCTGGGGTGGTGATATTCATCGAGAGCGATATTGAACGAGGGCTGTGAGCTGTCCAATCCAACACACTCCAATACATGTCAACTGAAGCCGTATACGCTTTTGCATATATCTATGCTTGCCATACAAATAAATTTATAGATTGTAATACAGGGTGGAACAAGACTATCAATTTAAAAACCTTGTCCATTGAAAAAAGACAAAAATGCGAGAGGTCTTTCTATCGCGTTTTGTATCACATCACATGTCTACTAAAAGTTTCAATTTTGGAAAATATCTAGGTATTTACATTTTGCCACGTCCTTGGTTTTGACTTCTTAATGATGATAATTTTGCAACGCAATATTCTTAGCAAAATGTGATCTCTAATAATGTTTAGTCATACCACGACCACGCAAGCAGGCCTACGCAGGACCACGGTAGCCTAATTGGTTGAGGCGTCTCCGGTACTGACGGAGAAAGACGCAGGAAGTCTTAAAAACAAATAATGTTTCAATCTTTAGTCCTATACAATGACTAAACATTGATAAAATATTTAAATGTGAACTCCTTTTTAAGTTAACATTAAAGTTCACTTCCGATTTATAGAATCTTTGGCATCTCTTTAAATTCACAGGAAAATAAAACGATTTAACGGAAACACTCGCATTGTCTGACTAGGACTGTGTAATTGCACTCCAGTTCGAGTTACTTTCCTCTTTTTATTGGTTGTTCAAAGAGAGTTCGCTCGGAGCCGAGGTTAGCGCGCGATTACCTTCTACCTTCCACGCCTCGACTCAAGCGCCAAACTTTGAGTGCACTCATCTTTAACGAACCTTTATTTGCTATGCACGCTTCAAACGTTCAGGGAATTTCACGCATGAGAAATATGAAGTAAAGTAGGATACATTTCGTATTCCAGTGAAGAAGCAGTTGAAGGAGAGCTTTTACTTACGAGAGAAAAAAGTTCACTTAGTGAAGCTACTTTATAGTGTGCTTGTAGTAAACCTTTTAGAGTAGTCGAGAAGAGTAGGATGAAGCGGGGAAAGGAGTGGGGAGGGGAACTCGATAAGCAGCGCACTCGTCGTAACTACATTACGAACGCTCACGAGATCAACCCCCAAAGGTTTCTAATGTGAGACGTACCACCAGCAAGATATAACGGTAAATCTTATTTAGAACACTCGACTCGACGCTACCGAATGTAACCTGATACCTGGTGATATAAATCAGTAGAGAAAGCTGTGTGTGTACTTTGTACAGGAAAATGTGGATAAAAATAATCGTGAGATGGGCCCATAACCAGTGACATAAACGTCTAGGGAAATTCCCGGCGACACACTGGCTGGAACTAAGCACATTTGTGTGAAGCACTGTGGAAATATTCCTCGTGCACCGTCCACAGGGAACGTCGCGGGGCGCAATAATAATAATATGTTTAAAATATAGCTCGTGTTAACGAAGACAAAACAGACATGTGGAATGTATCTACACATTTATTTGCTAACAGTGGGTGAAACGTAACAGGAGAGATATTTCTAGTAACAAGATTGAATGAATCCAGTAAAGTTCCCGTGTGCTACTAAAACGACCGGGATGAAAACACTAGATTGCAAAAAAAACTGTCAAGTGCGAATCGGGCTAGCGCGGGTTCCTATCCACATCTAAGATGAAAAGACCATCTTATATAGTTAGGAATGCGCAGACGCGCAGAAGTGAAAAAGTGCGCGAGTCCGACTCGCACTTGACCAGCTTGTTGTTATTCTACAGCTAATGCACTTTGAATATACCAATTTTCGCGCTTGTAAGTGTTCCTGTTTTTACGATAGAGCTGCAATAAAAATACACCAAACAACATACGTTACTTGTATGGGGGCCCATTATTTTTAATTTTTCATTATTTTAATTATTTGTTAAGTAATCCGCTATAATAACAGAGTTTTACAAATTTCAACCATAAAGCTACTACGGTTCAAAAGATCTGTGCTTTTTAAACGACGGACAGAAAGACCCTTTGGGTACGGAACCCTAAAAAAAGGATTGCTGACAGGATAGCCCTCTCAATTCGTTGCTTCGTTGGAACTCTTTAATTTTGTGAAAATTAGTAGCAATAGGTAAGCGCACTCTATAGAACTTTGTAGAAATTTAATATATTGATAATTTTTCAATAAATCCGTAGAGCATCAAACTTAAGATACCTTAGGATCTGATATTAATCTGGCGTGGGCAGAGCGATGAAGCTTCGTGTTCCAAACAATGTGGCAGACAAATAAAGAAAATGAAGTGGAGAGCAATGTCCGTTGAGAGTATTCGATTGCAGTCAAGCAGCCTTTCTCTACCCTAATATTACATTCAGTTCATTCACCACCAAGGTTCAAAACAACCCGCAATAAAATGAGCGCTTGTGCGGTTCCTTTGTAAAACAAAATATTTAACTTCTCCGAGTTATTTCGAGTCCGAAAATAACATCGTCCTGCTTTTCATGTGGTCAGCCGAGTTAGTTCAATTTGGCTACTTTCTGCATGCAAAGAGGAGTTGTTAGCCGGTAGAGGGTCGGATCAACTTTGTTACGTTTGAAATCGGGTTGTGAGGGGTTTGGTTTCGTGAGGGTTAGCTGTAGTGAGAGCTTGTGCGGGTTATGCCTACTTTAAAGGGTGTAAGGATTTCTTTTTCCAAAATCTGTAAGTAAGGGCATGATCAGTCAACCTAACTGAACAACTTTCAGTGAATAAAATTTTAGGAAACTCTATACAAAATTGTAAACTTAATTGAACAGTTTGTAAGGAGAGGCCGATTGTTTTTCGTTTCCTGAAAATTTTTGCTCGCTCACCTGACACCACTTGCTAAGTTTAGGCTGATGACGTCACCGCGTGCGTATTCTGCAACAAAACAAAATTCATGATTTTTTAAATTTGCATTAAATCAAATAATGGCCGCCGGTGAATTATTTTACGAGCATTACAGTAAATCTTACAGCTTAGAAATTCAGGAGAATAAAAATAGAGTTTGGTCTAGTAGCAGAGCAGCTCCCTATATTTTTATGCTATTCAGAGAGTTATTATTCAAGTTCGAGAGCTCCCTCAAGGCGAGATGTATGCTTCAAAGGCTCAAATAATGATCGGTTGCTCATACAGTAGACCAGGGGCCTAGAAGGTTTTTATCATGTGATAATCAGGACGAAAACGAGTTGCTTAGTAAACAGGGGATGATTAGAGGATCACAAAAAACCATGTGAGATGTTCCAGACCAGAGCCCGTTGTTCAGGAGGCCTTTTTCAGAATTTTAAGCTGGTCTGTTCTAGCTTAAGCCGCCGACTTTCTTGTCTAGCAAATGTTTTTGAAATGAAAACTTTTTTAGCGGCGCTTGGCACCTTTTTAGATGGGTAAAAAATGTTGATTGTCCATATGTAATATAAATTGTCATGTTTGTCTACGATAGCGCAATAAATGAATATTGTATGTACTTTTATACTGATAAATAAAAAAATTCGTGCGAAATTATTCCCAAACCATTCCAAAATATTCAAAAATGCACAACGTTGATGTTTAAGTTTTCACTTCTGCCGGGACTCCCGTCCTTTTTTTTAGTATCACCATAAGCTAATTCGCCATGAATATCATCGTGATATCGCAATGAAATTGCGTATTTAACATTTTCAGGCTAGTCTGTTATGAATGGTGATATTCAGGCCGAACAAAATTAATTGCCCATATAGAGTAAAGTCGGGGGCTTTATCTAAAACGGACCAGCCTGAAAATCTGGAAAAGGCCTTTTGAATACCGGGCTCCGGTCTAGAAGTTCTCACATGGCTTTTCTTGATCCTCTCATTGTCCCCCATCTACTGAGACATCTCGTTTTTGCCCTGAATATCACGTGAAAAACCAAGGAAAAAAAAATCTCGGCTCCTGTACCACAGAGTGTAAAGTGTTGCTACGACGACATCGCAGGTTAATGTTTGTGGTTGTGTGAGGCGGCTTGGCTCGGAAGGTAACTAACAAGTCAATTTTGGAGGCGGTGACTCCGGTCGATACTGAGAATGCCTCCAATAAGTGTCTCGTGGTTAGAGGGCTGGGCTCTTGATCCGGAAGTTCTGGATTCGATTCCCGGTGGGGACACTCAAACAAAAATCCCTTTGTGCGACCTCCTCACTTTAGTTAGGACATTGCAAGATGAGTCACCTGATTGTCCGAAAAGTTAGATGATTCCGTGCTTCGGAAGGCTCGTTAAGCCGTTGGTCCCGACTACTATCTACAGATGTAGTTGTTAATGAGCCATGTCAGAGGCCTTTGGCGGCTCAACAACTCTGACACCAGGGTCAGTGAGGTCGGTCATCGCCATTGCAACTCACATGATAAATATGATGATGATAACTATCTGGCCATGTTACTACTCAGACAAAACCAGAAACTACTAGCAGAGACGTACGGAACCAGGATCAGGATAGGTGCGAGCTGTTGTCATGTCATGTATTTTGCTTGAAAAGCATCAAATTTCCAAGGCAGCGTTTAAGCTTCAATTTTAATCGGGTTCGAATAAATCCTTGTCTTTATAATAATTTTTACTAAGTCTCATGTTTTCTTTGCAGTTTTCTTTTGAAACGGTTTGCCACGTTACTTGAATACTATCTGTTACATGCCGGCTAAGTCACTTTGTATAGGCCCATAGATGTTCACGTTTTTTTTGACATCCGAGCAGTGCGACAAATTTATATAAAGCTATCTCTGTCTAAAATGTCAAAAACGTAATTTGTGGATTTGCTAAACATTTTCCTCCACTGAAATTTCTTCGCGCTTAGAGGTGATAGATTAGATGACATAATTCCTCAAATAAAGTGACATTTCTCCGAGATATATTTTCTCGCAGGAGGCGTGCTAAGCGGGCTGCATCTTAAACACATATGACTGACACATCAAATGTTACTCTTACGCTAATTTTGATTATACATAATCTCTATTTTATTAGTTGACTAGGTGCAATAAAAACTACATCAACAACTTTTTGCAAATGTTTAACTTCCCATACAAAATATGTTGGTCACTTACGTTAAGTATGGGAATTTTATATTTTTTTAAGCGTAGTTAGCAAAGTCGTAGATGAAAATTTGTTGCTTTTGACCTCATTAATAAGTGGCCAAACGGATGTCAGGAAAAAATTACCTGGTATAAGTCTTGTATAAAATAGGATGAATAGGGTTCAGTAGTGTGAAAAGTTCTATTTCTATGTGTAAGAACTTTATATAAACAGAAAAAACGGCACAACAGCACGAGTGATACAAGCCACGTGGCGCGGTCTGGGAGCGATCACGTCACGAAGTAATAAACCTGATTTACACCACGTGCCGAGCTCCAATAGCGAGCGCCAGCGCCGGCGGACAGGCAGACATGTTGCCTCGCTTACTGTGATTTACACACGTCGTCGTCGCGGTTATGACATGTGTATCGTGTCCACAAATAAAGTGACTTGATGAGCTATTTCAGCTTTAACTTTTGTTTCATTTTAACGTTTCATATTAATCTTGTTAGTCGTTTCGATTTGCCTCCAACGGTCGTGTCAATCACGTTTGAAAATAGATTTTAATTTTTTGTAGAAAAATCATGATAAAGTTTCACCGGTATTTATGTTGTTTATAGAGATTCTCTTGTAGAAATAAGCCTTTGTAAATGTCCTGTTGTATGTATGTATGCTAATTGTGCAAGAAAGAACGTGTGACTATGGTAGGTACTTCTCGTCCACATTTGTTTCAGCAAAAGCTGGAATTTTGGAGGGAGTTCTCTGTCATGTAGTGGAAGTTTCATGGGATTTCATGATGATGATGAATCATTTTAGTTTCTTAACCCATAAGCTCGTGTTTCACAAATCTAAAATTAAAAATGGGCTCTATCCTTTGACGAAAATAATTATATTGTAAATTGTATAGTCTTTGGCGCCATGATACAAACAAAATATATTTGCATTGTGAGCAAAATATTATATTTTATAAATTGACTGTAAAGATTCGTTAACATAAACTTTACGATGAAAGGTGAAGCTTTGCTTATAGATGAGAGGCAACTTAAGAGTCAAGTTGACACGTTCAGTATCTATACTTTTATCTTAGTTGTACGGAACGGAACCACCGGTGCGCGAGTCCGATTCGTACTTGGCCGGCTAAGATGCTTTCTGCTACTGACTGTAAACTAGTACAGATTTTGAGTTATGATCTGAGATTTTGAGGTTTGAGTTCTACTTCAGAGCTTTGGAAATAAGATACAAAATCCTTGACGCATTAATCGTGTAAACTAAATTAATGAAATGTGAGGGGTCTAACATGAACGTGCTTGTAGTAATCCTAACTACGATGTACAGATACAGCGTCCCTCGATTTATGGGTGAGCGTAAAGTGAGGCAAGGCAGCACAGAACAGTATTTCTATCTTTCAGTATTCCATGTAATAAAGCGAGAAGAAAGACGCATTCTGCCCTGCCCGGCGATGCCATCCACGTCTTAGCTTACGATCATCTTAACTACTGAAACACGAACAGTTTGACAGCTGTACAGCCACCCGCACGTTCGTAGAAATTCTTAGACTTGAGATGTTCTCTATTACGACGCAATAGCGCTGATATTCGAAGAGCAAGTGACTTCCCTGACGTAAGGTTTTCTGTCTATGAAATAGGTGGCAAAGTTGGTCGTTCGCGCGACGGTCAATCGGTTGTAGGGTTGCCACATGGTATCCTAAGCAGGAAACGTCTTCTTGGTCTATAATTTTGTCCTCTTTTAAGTATTGTTTATGAAATTATATGCCATGTATTGAGTTCTTCATTTCTTAAGCGTCAGGGGTGTAAAGACAACTGTAAACTACATGAGTTTTATAAACATGTCATTGCTTTTATTTTATTGAAACCAAGTAATGATCCTGATGACAAATGTTATGATTTAAAAGGTTAACGATTTAATTTACGTAAACAAACTTTGAATTGAATGTTTCTCAAAATCGCTCAAGATATACTTTTACTTTTGTCCAGCGCACATAACTCAAATATTGAAAAACTCGTAGAATTATCTGCTCTAATTTTCCAAAGTCACCAACAGGTGATAAGGTGACCAGTTCGTGGCAACCCTAGTGGGGGTGGATTATGGAAATGTTTCAATCGCCGCGCGCGCTCTTTCGCGCTCGACCGCGCACGGATTGCGTCTAATTGGAACACTTGGGCCGGAATCGTCCCGTAGCTACCCCGCTGTGTAGTTTGCCGCAGTTTAGTTAATCGATGTGTCGGGGGACTCGGGGGCTAATCTTTGAAGTGGGCCGATTGAGAGATAGATCTGCCTGGGTAGATCACGATGTGCTGGCATTTCGTGATCTGACAAATTATTTCATGATGTGCCCAATATAAAATTGGGTAGATCGATGAGAGCAACCTATTTGTCGATTTACTTTATTAGTCACTTGGCCATATCAAGATATGGCTGGGCACATCGAGATATGGCTGGGCACATCGAGATATGGCTGGGCACATCAGATATGGCTGGGCACATCAAGATACAGCTGGGCGCATCTTAATTCTTTAATTTAGTAGGATAGGTTAGGTTGGTTACCACAAAGAATCGATTTGCCCAAGCATGGCTGGGCAAATCGTCAAACGTTATGTTTTGAACGATATGGCGGGTGTTAGATAAGCAAATCAAGAAATGCCGGCGTATCGTGACGTGCCCAGGCAGATCTCGATCGTCCCACTTCAACGATAGGCCCATACCACGACACATACATCAATACAGTATTTACATGTAGTTAAGGGTTGTTGCCAAGTAATTTGGTTAGTCAGTTACTTTAGCAAATTAAATTCGAGTGTTTATTGATTTTAGTAACACGTGCTTGAAAATAATCCAAATCGACAATTTTTTTTGTATGAACACCATGAAAATGTGTAAAGATCCTAAGCTTATAATTTTATTAAAGAACTAAATTTATTATCCTTTTAAAATAATCATTATTCGTGTGGTGACGGCAAAAATAGTACCAGCTTCTACTGTGGGTGTCGTAAGAGGTGACTCAGGACTTATGAACCGGTATTTTCGCAGCATCATCTTTCTAAAGTATCACGCCATCTTACATACAGCGGTCACCTACAACAGCGGTCGGTTTCATGGGATGTTATGAACTTATGAATAATAAAAGGAGATTTAATAGTGTAATAGTCAAGTTTGGATTATTTATTTTATTCTTATTTCATTTAATGAAATCAAACAGTTTATGTAATTAAATAAGAATAAGAACTTAACTAAGCTTAAGTACCTAAATCTTAAACCTAGCTACAGGTTCCACAAATATGGTAAGTTAAGTAAATGTTAACCTACAGTTTTTAGGGTTCCGTAGTAAAAAAAGAACCCTTATTAATCGATCAGTTCCATCGTCAATTCGACGGTGTCACATTTAGATTGAAACTTCAGCCTCACGTTCAACTTCTGGATGGAAAATACACACGATAATAATAATATTGTAAAGGAACAATTGACATTCGACCCTCTGTCCGCCGCTTGCTCGAGCAACAAAGTTATTAATTGTAAAATAACATACTGTGTAGTTATAATATAAACTTCAATAAAACAGTTCACATGAGGCTAGCATTAATTAACTATAACGATGAGTGTCGGGTGTCTCCCGTCTGTGAGCAAATTATATTGTAAGTAATCGTGTGCCCGGGCCCTTACATACAAACTTTCAGCCCCTATTTGATACCGTCCGTCAGGGCAAGAGTTTATATTTTTTTTTTTTAGTGACGTTGACTACGTCTCATTAAAAACTTGCTAAAAATATTCTTCTAGGCGTCCTAAACGTCCTAAAGCTACTTTTTCTGAACCCCACGCGGACGAAGTCGCGGGCAACAGCTAGTAAATAAATAAATGGTGTCGATTCTAAAATTAAACTAAATTTGACAGGTCTAAAAATGATGCTGTCTTTTATTAGTCTGTAGGGTATAACAAAGACAGCAACACTTTTAGACCTGTCAAATTTAGTTTAGTTTGGGTCTGCCAGAATTGACACCATTGGGAGACATATCACAAGGTGATCTGATCTCAAAGTAGGCAAAAGTTAAAACTATCAGAGATTGATATACAACGTTTAACGGAATAGTGTGATGACACTGTAGGAAGTACATCTGTCTATGAAACTGAACGACTTTCGCCAAGAAATGTAGGTTGACATATCAAAATAAATTTTTGACTTCCCATAGTAACTGCATCAGCTGATAGCGCATTTTGTATGGGAGGTCAAGTTTGTTTTTTGTTTGTTGTTCCTTGGGAAAAGTTGTTCAGTTTCATAGGCAGATTCACACCCTTCTGTATAATTACACTTTTCTGTTACACGTTGTATATACATAAATAGATAAATAACACCCAAACAAACACTTGTGTTCATCACACAAAATGTTTGCCCTGGGCAGGGATCGAACCCGCGACCCACGGCGTGAAAGACAGGTTCACTACCAACCACGCCAACGAGCTATCATTAAGAATAATATTAATGTTTTGTTCCAGTTAAATGGCTGTAACTATATTAGGTATTGATTTCGAATAATGATATTAAAAATTCTCTAATTCTAGTTTATAGTTAGTACCCACCCAGTTAGAAGTTAGGACACTTTATTAGTAAACTTGAAAGCAATGAGACCAATCTATAAGCAGGTCTAATAATAGTTGTCAAACTTGCCAACCCACTAAATTACACAGCCAATGGCTTCTTCTGAAAACTATAGTTTCGGTGGCATCTGTCATGGCCTAGTGATTATCACCGATAGCCAAAGTTCCATGGTCTTTGACGAAAGTTATATTCGGTAATTACGGCTTGGAACAGACAGACCTTCTGGAGAACGAAGCGAGCTTATGCACTTTTAACAAGCCAATTTTCACGTCTGTGATTTTCAAGTGTTCTCGTTTTAGCACGATAGAACTGAAACAAAAATCGAGCAAAAATTGCCTTTAAAAATATTAGGGGAGCTCCCCTATTTTTTTGTTTTTTATTTTTATATATTTTTTTATAGCGGCAACTGAAATACATAATCTGTGAAAATTTCAACAGTTTATAAGTATTACGGCTCATGAGATACAGCTCGCTGACAGACAGACATCGGAGGCAAATTAATAGGGTCCTTTTTTCACCATTTGGGAACGGAATCCTAAAAACTAAGCTAAATTATTAGAAGATCAAAATGAAACACTATCATAGTAAGAGATGCGAACGCACGTCGCTTCTTCTTCGTTTACGATTGTATCCTAGTCCGAGAAATTGGTATTTGTTCAAACTATTGCTGTCGCGCTGCTCCCCAACAATCTTCCCGTAGTGTGCGATAGGGACAACCTACAGCTTACACCGATTTTACCTACAAAATGACGCTCTGCTTTTCCCTGTTTTATTCTCCCAAACTAAGCTGATTCAATATTTTTGGTATCAAAATTTCAAGAAAGTGTAGATCTATGCTCTTATTTTATTCTTATATGTTGGTACGGAACCCTAAAACAGCTGCAAACCACCGCATCGAACGAGGAAGTGACTCCAACAGTCCTGCCTCAATTGCGTGACTCATTGAGTGGGTTGGATAAAATAACAGTCAGTGTAATAAGGCGTCTTCTATTGACCGTACATTAGCGAGCGCGAGGCGGTGAAAAATTACACCAGAGGATCTATTAAGGTAGCTGGAACGTATCTGCCACATGCGAAACATTTTCTTTGCAACCAATGATGTCTTATTTCTAGATTTCCTTTCAGCGGCTGAAAAACGGCTCGCGAACTTGGACCACACTGACAGCGCGTGGACGTATTTCAAATTAGTTCGATAAGAAATCTAGAAATAAAACATCATTAGTTGCAAAGGAAATGGTTCGCATATGGCAGATACGTTCACGCTAACGTAATAGACCCTGTATGTATAAACGGTACCAGCGCAAAATAACAGCAGTAAAAGACTACCTACAATCTCGACTGCAACAATTTTATGAGATTGCTAAAGCTGCAATATGTGCACACAAGTGCTGCTTGCATCCGGCTTCCCGTTGACTTTCATGAGCTCTGCAGTTTATTGAACATCATACAAATTTAAGATTGTTTTACTTCGAAGTTGTAATTCTTTTTCACTTCTCATGCCCTGAAAGTGCTTCTTTGTGCAGGATATAGGCTACACAAAATCGAATTTTGTGCACTAGGGCAAAAAAGTAATCGCGGCACCCCCCCGCGCCGCGCGCGCGTCTACATTTTCCTCACTAAAGCAGAAGAACTCATTCTTCAGTTACATTTAGAGAGTAGGTACTTTTACGTTTTATTTCCTCGCAATCAAAGTGAAAAGCAGAGTTTATAACTCGTCCACAAAACCATTTTATCCTCGACATTACTATCAACCCTCGCCTTCGGCTCGGGCTGCTAAAAGTCACGTGAAACTGGTTCGTTTTGTGCACTTATTGTAAAATCTACTATTTTGCATATTTCTAAAACAATATTAAGCTGCTTATACATATCGTTTTATTTTTCCTGTAATATTTGCATAATTTTTTATCGACCATAATGAATTCAGATTTTTCGTTTAGGACATAAAATGGAGTGGTATTTTTTTTACACATAAGTATCATAACTTGAAAATGAATGAATGAATGAATGAATGAATAACACTTTATTGCACACTAATAAAGAAACATTATTACATAACCAGTTATAAAATGTGGGCAAAAGGCGGTCTTATCACTAACAGTGATCTCTTCCAGACCACCTTTTGACGAAATCAACATTTACAGAATTCTGCAGTGTAGTGCACTCATATAAACTACATAAATGAAAAAAAAAAAAAAAACTAAAAGACGTAAAATTTAAAAACCAATCTTGGAACGTACAAGTAAAGCCCTTTCATATACAATACAATAACTTTATTGGTAACGATATGGTTACAGGTCACAGTTTTATACAATCACACATCATAATATACCTATATAATAACCTACTAGACCTAGTACGCACGGCAGCAAGCAAGTGGAAACAAAATCATATGATGGTTTGTGGGTCCAGCGCTACACTATGAACTGCCAAAGCCAGAGACCAGCTCAAGGCTTCCATCGACGTGCGGCCGTCCAAATATTTTTTTAATCCTTTTGCAAAAAGTTGGGCAAGCATATTATTATAAATGATTTTTATTTTAACACTTCCTGTGTTCGGATAAATCTACAAAGTAGAAAATCGCAAAATTTCACAACCACAGGCAGGATTCGAACCTGCGCTAGGCTACTGTGGTCCTGCCCGATGTTGTGAAATTTAGCGACCTCTATACGCATTCCAACGTTGCGTTTGTGCTGCCACCTAGCAAGCATTTTGCTGTACTAGCTCAACTAGTCCATCATTGCAGACAGATTTCGAGTTGAAAATTGGTAACACTACGTATAATTGAAAATGATTTTTATTTTAACACTTCCTGTGTTCGGATAGACGCAGGTTCGAATCCTGCCTGTGGTTGTGAAATTTTGCGATTTTCTACTTTGTAGACATATTATTATATTTTAAAAGTGTTCCAAATTTGAAGTCGACAGCGTGTGCGGCAGACAGAAGGACTCCCTTCATAAGGGTTTATTTTTTACCATTTTGGTTCGAAATACATAAAGCGCTCGTAGTTAAACTTAGATATATCCGTGATTAATGTTTATCTGGCTGCTATATCGTTCGCGTAAAGACATTCAGAGGCCATTTGGAACTTAAAAATCTCAGACAAAGGGTTAGTTAAATTAACCCATAGTCTGACAACACCCACAGGATCCGCAGATCCTAACAGTCTCATTGATCTAGCAGCTTCTATCTCTACAATTTGGATTTATTGTCTAGTGCTGTTAATAATTTACGAGACTATAAATCTCCATACTCCTTAGTAGACTGGCTACAACACGCGTGAACATGCTAAGACTATAAATCTTGTAGGCATAATAACGCAGACGTGATTCGAATGACCGATTTATATCATAAGCTGTGAATGCGCCGCACCGCGTTGTGTTAACTGTAAGGATGACAACATACAGAGCTAGATTGCCAGTCAGGTCAGGATAAATTCGGAACCGGAAAGTCAGGATCAACTAACATAAAGAAACAGGCAAAACAGTCAGTAGTGTGGAGTGGTGAAAGGGGAAACGGAATCACGGCCAGGCCTGATGACTTGACCAAGCCACTTATCTCTTTTTGTGTGATTCATTAAGGTGCGGGCAATTTATTCTTAAGTGACGCCACGTTCGTGATGTTGCGTTCATCCGAAAACATCGATTTTCAAAGTAAATATCGTCGCTGAACTGTCGCTAAAGAACTTAAATTCCACTCTACGTGTATTGCCTGTGTGTCAGATCGTGTGTATGTGTCAGCCCGGGAGCCGGTCTGGTCGGCCGTGACCATAGAATACATGTATTCTATGGCCGTGACGCAGTGGTCCCGTCGAACCGGTTAAAAGGCCTCATCTAAAACTAAAATAAAACTACTTGTTATTATTTTTTAAAGAAAGGCTTTGTTGTGTCTGTGGGGCTATCACGTAAGCTCAGTTTGTTTAAGTCACTGACGACGTTGACGTGGCTTGGCGTAGAGCTAGTGTGATTAAAACGTATAATAACATAACATTATGTAGCATCACATGAGCCTAGTTTTCCCGCACCTTAAGTTACCGTAGGAAATGACGACCTGACTTGCCCCGTACTTATGACTTTGCCCTTTATGTTTGCCCCTAAAAGAAAAGGCGGCCCTACTCTGTGCGACACCTTTATCTCGCGGGGGAAGGGAAAAGGAGGTTTAGAAGAATTTATGAATGTAACGTGAGAGGAAATGGAGGAAAGGGACAGGAATTTCTGGACCCACAAAGGATTCCCCGCAGAGCCGCTGACTGTTTTTCTTAAAATTAAACAGTTTTTATTATCGTAACGCCTTCGTTTTTGAGGCTGTTAGGACGATATGGACTTGGTAACTATGAAAATATAATAATTATTAGAATTGCGCCGGGTATGTTTGGCATATGTACAGAATTAGTCTTTTGTAAAAGGGAACTGTTTCTGACTGACTGATCTATCAACGCATAGCGCAAAACATACTGATCGGATAGAGCTGAAATTATCATAGATAGTTTTGATAACGTACCTACCTAAGCATCCGCTAAAAGAGAATTTCATGAAACTCATCCCCCTAGAGATGCAAAGAAAATCAACACAGAAGAAGTCGTGGACAATTACTAGTTTGTGCATAATGAGAATCAAAACAAATATAAAATTATTTATTTATTGTTGGTATTACTAAACTACACCGCTTCACAAACAAAGTGGAGATCGTGGGAAAATAAGGAGCTACAACAAAAAGCCTTTAGAAAAATGAATAATACGACAGTGTTCTAGAAATAATTCAACACTTTCTATTTCACGAAGGAAACAACATACACGAAAATAAACATTTTAATAAACTAACGTACGTCGTCAGGACGACCCCATCATGGTCCTGCCCGGATGAAGTTTTGGCCTTTGATGGGATTCTGAAGGCAACGCTGGAGAAACTCCTAAATGTCCAGCTCTCAGAACCACAATGGCTTCAGGCCTGTCTGCCCGTCCGACATGGAGGATTGGGTGTGCGTCGCTTGCGGGAGTCAGGTCCAGTTGCTGTCTTGGCCTCCTCACATGGGGTCGTTAACCTCGTCACTCGCATGATCGGCTCGGATGGTAATGAGATCCAGATTCCCTATACAGAGCAGACCATGGAAGCATGGAGAACTTTATGCCCGGGCTGCGGCCTACCCTCCCGGCCAGACTTGCAGCGAAGCTGGGATCAGTTGTCGTCTCGACACCTCATGGTAGGCCTTATGAATGAGGCCACTGGGGCAAACCTCGCCCGCCTTCGCGCTGCCGCTGAATCTGAGTCAGGTGTCTGGCTACATGCCTTGCCGTCCCCTCATATGGGCACGTTGTAGCCTTGGGTGTTTAAAATGAAACACCCAGGTCCAACTGAACAAAAATCTTTAATTATAAAAGTGGAAGGGAACCGGTCAGCATGACCGAGCCGCTAACTATTTCAATTTTTTTATAAAATTATATTAGGGTCTGGGTAAGAATGCCCGTCTATTTCTTGTTACTTCAGTAGGCCAGTACTTCCCTCCGTAGCCAGAAGAAGTCTTGCAACGAAGAGGCGGGTCCGCAGGCGAGGGCTGGAACGAACTGCGGGATCGGCAGTCGTTGTAAATGGTGTTGGTCAGCTTGACCCCAAACGTCGCACCCTGGAATTCACGTCCAGTGCGTAAGAGAATGTTGAGAAACCATTCTCTGGGTGGCGGTCACGTTGCAAAGCAAGCTAGCAGTGGAAGACTGACAAAAGTAGCAGTAGCAGTGCAGTGATCGCAAACCAGAGCAGAGTTTACAATATTTGAAAAGCCAAATGCAATGGAAAACGATTTCTAAATGATAAAATAATAATGAAATGAGTTTAAAATGAAAATTATTTCAACCTAATAAAAATATGAAGGTAGGTATATATGAAATGATCTGCAGACAAAGAAACTAAGCAGTTATTACAATTTTGATCATTATGTTATTGTTTCGTACAAAAATCTAATGAGAAAGAATAACTAAGACTAAATACTTTTCAATCTACGATTGCAACTACATTTTATTCTAAAACTAAGATATCTCTGTTCAACACTTACCCAATATGGGGTTTTATAAATCCGAAAATAATTATGTTCTCACAGTGATTGATAGAACGATCACACACTGATTATATTATAACGAGTAAATTATACTATAAATCGCAGTTTAAATGAAACTGGGATTATTAATAAAGGACGACGTAAAATGTACGAACCGTCCGAAGCTATCAATATCTCGCAATGGCAAATGAACGTTACTGGAATGCAGTGGCGGTCAGCGGTCATTCAAAGGGCGCATGCGCGTGCGCCGTAAATTGATTTGAATGAACCAATAGGAAGGTGAATACGGCAGCTAGTGTTCTAGTGGCTCGTTCACATTAAGGCCAGAGTTTTTTGGAGTAAAAATTAGGTTTAAAACTGTATTAAAAAAACATGTACGTTGTACAACGTTACATTACCCCTCCGCTTACAGACGGATTTTATCTCTGAGGATAAAATTCGTAATTTAATGGTACGTCAGTACTTGTTTTCCATCTCATGAACCAACAAAGTTAACTATAATGAGCTTAAAAGTTTGAAGTTTCCTAAGGTGTAAGGATACTAACTGAAACGAGCAGTAACCCAACTAACAAAGTACTAGTTAAGAAAGGATGGTAAGAAGATAATAACGAACGTGTACGTGAAGTGCAAATTTAAATAAAATAGATATTAGGAAAGTGTTGAAAGAAAGGTCTCTAAGTCGCCTTTTACGACATCCCAGAAAGAGAGGGAGTGGTACTATTCTACACCCGGATACCACACGGGGAAAATCATGCCTATTACGTTGAAGCCAAAGGTTTCAAGTCCTTGATGTGCCAGGTGCCGATATTTTTCCCCGACATATCTTCAAGAACGTACACTAGGGGGGACTTTTTCTGAATCACGCGACACTTTACGAATTTGGGCGCAAGTTTTTTACAGAAATACTTATCTTTGTCACTTATAACGTAAGTGCGTTTCATCACTACATCGCTCACTTGAAATTCCGCCGGTTTACGGCGCAAATGATAGTGTGAGGTGTTTTTTACGTGTGCATGCCACAACTGCTTTTGAACCTCATCAAAAACGGCAGATAAGCAACCTACATTTTCGGCATAAATGTCACGCGGAAGAAATACAATTTCATTGTCCAGGTCATTATCTGTGTAATGAGTACCGCAGGGGACCAGTTCACGACCGTAGACCAAAAAGGTAGGAGTGTAGCCTGTCGCTTCATTAACCGAGCTGTTGATGGCAAATTGGACCTTAGGAATAAAGAGGTCCCAAGTCCTGTGATCGTTTTGAACAAACGTTGAGACACAAGTCATAATAAAGAAATGAAACAAATATATAGCCACCTTCCGCAACAATGATGGATGCTATGTACTCACTGTGCACCGCCCGCCCGCCCGCAAATAAATGCGCATGCGCAGGCAACTGCAACACAGCAACCACCCAAAAACACTCTACACGTGTTTCGCCTCTACACGAGGCATCCTCAGGAGATGTTAGACCGACCAGTGCCAAACACCGAGTGAGCATCGTCGCCCCATCGCCCTCTATTTATACCAGTCTGGTCCCCTCCAATGCTGACGCATAGACACGTCGCGCGTTGTTTTAGTCATACGATCAGGTGTTTTTGTCGTTCTACCGTCAATTTTCATATAAAATATGAAAGTGGTTTTCATGTGGAAGAAAGAGACGGAAATATACGCAACAGTGGAGAGGAGGAAACGTTAATTTGTTCATTAAATATAGTTCCAGTCCTACTATGTCGTATTATTTCTTGTTGTTCCAATACGCCCAGTCTCAAGCCTTTATTACAAGTGTGAAGAATATTGTATGAATGGCCGTCTGGCAAGTGATGGTTTGAATCTAATAAGTGTTTTGCAAAATGTGATCTCTCCGGACGGCCATTCCTGTACGCAGAAATGTGTTCTTTATAACGTACATCAAAACTACGGCCAGTTTGACCAACGTATACCCCGTTACATTCGTTACAAGTTAATTTATACACCCCTGACCTCCTGCCAACCTCAGTCTTTTCTTTACCATTGCAAACAGTCCGGCGAATAGTGTTGTTAGTTTTGAACGCCACGTGAACGTCGTTTCTCATCAAGATTCTGTTGACCTTTTCTGATATTCTACCTGCATAAACCATGCTTGACTTATAGTGATGAATAACGCGTTCACGTGGCACCGCATATAGAAGACCCATCACCAGTTGATTATTCTTTTTCTTAATTAAAGAATCCACCATTCGCCGGTCGTAACCATTTGCAACAGCTATTGCATAGATAGTATGCAATTCCTTGTTATAAGCACGAGTTGACAAAGGATAATTTAACAGTCTATTAACATAAGAATGGAAAGCTGCTAGTTTGTGTTGCCAAGGGTGACAGGAGGCCGCAGGGATAACTACATCAGTGTGTGTTGGTTTCCTATAGATTTGGAAAGCATGTTGACAAAGTTCCCGTGTAATCGTCAAGTCTAAGAAGTTGATGGAGTTATTCTCCTCTAGTTCCAACTTAAACTTGATTTTCGGATGACATTTATTTAAATCCTCAACAAAAACATCTAAAGATTGTCTCGTACCCGTCCAGCATATGAGTATGTCATCAACATATCTGTAGTAATAAAGGATGTTACTATTGCCCACAATGTGCCTATTCTCATAATTATCCATAAAGATCTCCGCCATCAATGGTGATAACGGAGAACCCATGGCCAACCCCTCCCTCTGCTTATAAAACCGACCATTAAACCTAAAGTAATTTTGTTGCATGCAAATTGTAGTTAAATGTATAATTTCGTTTACTTCCTCTGGATGCAGACGCCGCCTATTAAGAATATCTAATAAAATTTGTAGGCTTTCTTGGTATGGTACGTTAGTAAACAAACTGTCTACATCCAGAGATAGCAAAAAGCAGTCAGTTGGTAAAGTAACATCCTTTATTTTTCCAATCAAATCCAGGGAATTCTGGAGGCTGTATTTTGGAGAAAATAAAGTTTTCTCTTTGATAATAGCGTTTAATCTTCTTGCTAACTCATATGCTGGGCAACCAATATACGAAACTACTGGACGAACAGGAACATTGTCTTTATGGATCTTAGGTAAGCCGTACAGCACAGGAGCTTGTGGGTTCATCGGGGCAATCTGCCTGGATGAACTTTCATTTTTTCACTCGGTGTTTGGCACTGGTCGGTCTAACATCTCCTGAGGATGCCTCGTGTAGAGGCGAAACACGTGTAGAGTGTTTTTGGGTGGTTGCTGTGTTGCAGTTGCCTGCGCATGCGCATTTATTTGCGGGCGGGCGGGCGGTGCACAGTGAGTACATAGCATCCATCATTGTTGCGGAAGGTGGCTATATATTTGTTTCATTTCTTTTCTACAGTATTTATTTGAGGCGTATATTTGGGAGTGTAGAAGACATTTGGGACATCGTATTTCTTGAAAAATTGTTCTGTGGAACCACTTATGAATTGACTGCCATTGTCCATGAACACAGTTTGGGGAATCCCATGAACTAAAAATACGTTATTTTCAAGTATCTTGATTATAACATCCGAGGTAGTCTTCTTGATAGGGAAAATCAAGCAGTACTTTGAAAAACAGCACGTGACAACTAGAAGGTAGCTGTTTTGCGCGCGACTGACAGGAAGAGGTCCTACAAGATCAATCGATAGCATTTGGAACGGCCTCGAACACTGCTTAGGGCGTCCCATCTCTCCTAAAGTCTTATGATTTTGATGTTTATATTCCATACACTTGGTACAAGAACCAACAAACTTTGTAACATCCGCGTATATACCTGGCCAAAAATATCTTAAAGCTAAACGACGATATGTTTTAAAGACGCCTAAATGTCCTGCGGTCGGTTCACTGTGATTTTCAGCCATAACCTGATCGCGAAGTTCAATCGGAACGACTTCTTTCCACGAGAACTCTGTCGTAAGCTCATGTTTATTTTTGGATAGCCGGTATAACGAACTATTTTTTATCACAAAATTTGGGTACTTTTGTGGTGTATTTAACCTGTCCAGCCCCGCGCACGCTCTAGAGCGTCCAGCGCGATGTCTCCGTTGTATACCGGTGACGCCATATGTCGTCAAAATGGCGGCCCAGCGACCTCACTTAAACTTTTGCCTTATTTACCCATAAATACTGGTCAAAATAGGTTGAATAATATATCGTTCAATAGCGAATGAAATTATCTAGCCAATCAGAGAAAATAAAAGGCAAGTCATTCTTATAAGAATGCGTTCTTTTTTGGTTTGAAGTTCGCTGCGTAGTTTCTGTTAGTTCATTCGCGGCTGTTGACCTGACGTGTCGTAAAATTACAGTGATTTGTGTGTGTTTTGTGGTATTAGTGACAAAAAATCGGTAAATTATAGTTGTTTAGTCAATCTTTTATGATAATAATACAAATAAATGACAAACATTGTGCGAAAAGTTAGTGAAAAACCGAAATAAAAAGTTTGTGCTAGTTGACCTTTGACCCCTGACCTTGAGTCTTGTGTTAAGTTGTTTTTATGTGTTTTTTGGATTACATGTAAGTTTTTTTGGTCTTTTATTGCTTGTTTTTCGTAACATATGAAATTTCCAAAAATTACATATAAAAATTTACTCGATTCATGCGATATTACTAAACAAAAAAAAATTGCAAAAAATCGCGCGCGGGTTCGCGAATTTTGTCGCGAGTCAGCGCGACTTATTGCAAAAATTCAAATCCAGATATCTTGTTTATTTTATATGTAAGCATAAGTAGTTTTTTGTATTTTTCTATAGAAAATATCACAAATTCACTAAATACATAGTAAAAACAAGTCTGTTTTGTAATGTTTTTATTTTATAAGCGTATTCATCCAAGTGAGACATATTTTTTCATCTTCCTTGAAAAAGACCCTCTATAAAAACTAAACTGTACTTCAAAGTGCCACTGTTATCGTTTGAGAGGCTAGCCTTACTCAATTTGAAATAAGATATAGCCATTCATCAACCCAAAACGTAAACATTTGGCTGCCACAAGCGATAAGCTGACTCAAGTACCACCCGGCGCGGTAATAAAAAACGCCGGCCGGCCGGTGCGGAAGACACGACAGGGCGCGCGCGCGGCGGGTCTGGGGATTCAGAGGTTAAGACACTATTATAGACAGTTTTGTACCAAGTGTCATTTGAGTTAGAGAAGGAATTGGCAGTTGAGATTGCACTGACTGGTACTGCTCTTGAAAGGGCGTCCGGAATGACATTGTCTACGCCACGACGATGTTTAATCTCAAAATCAAAAGCAGATAGCCTTACACCCCAACGTGCCAATCTGCCTGTAGGGTTACTTAGAGAAAGGAACCATTTTAAAGCACTATGATCTGTATAGACTGTGAATGGCTTACCATTCTCTAAGTAACACCTCCAGTGCTCTAATGCAATTATAACGGCCAAGGTTTCCCTTTCCGTTATACTATAATTTCTTTCGGTTGCGGACAAGGACTTGCTCACAGAGGCGGCTCGTCCTAAAGAGCACTGGTGCAGTGCACTCCCTCTTTCACAAAACTCAAACTTAGGTTGTATTACCTACCTAGTTAAGTTACATACGATTACATACCTATTTTCATAACCCTATACGTTGTATACATTTATAATAGCCTAAGAAATAATTACGCAACAAATACGTAGTCAAGTTGTACCAAGTGGATCGCCAGCGATTCCGATCCTATGAAGAAATCTTCAGTACAATTCCTTATACACAATTCAATGAGTGTGAAAGAGAAACATCAACACACTCGAGCGCGTGAAACAAAAGATTTTCTATGAGAAATTAGCCTAATCAGGAGCGCTGCTCAAGGCTACGTTGCCAGATCGCGATGCCATGCAGTTTGGTCAGCGCTGTTGCCGATCATACGTAAACAAACTTTTCGTATACAGCTCTCAGTTACTGTTCGCAATTTTGCTTGAAAATTTAGAAATAATTGTTTTTAATAGTGTACGTGCTTAATTACTGTAAAAATGGACGAATACAGTGTCGTTTACATTAAAAAATGCGAAAAAGACTTTACAAATACGACTTGAACTCAATGAAAAGGGGCCGCCACAAACTGAAATCACGCTAGTTCAAAAATGTAGTACAAAAATTCACTTTTAATCGTGTTTTCAAACCAGAACAATATTTAAAAACACCTTGGATGTGCGGTTATAATTAAATTGTTTTGTTTCCCGTGTCTGGTATTTGGAGCTGGCGCTGGCGCGCATAATATGTAGGTAACAATAAAGCCATAAAAAATATTTCATCATTAAATGGTAGGTAAGTAAATTTATTTAAGTATTACATTTTTTTGTGAATGGAAACGTTGGAAGGGGAAGGCCTCGGCGAACGTACCAGGAACAAATTCAGGACGTTCTGAATAAAGGCCAGGTTAAAAGTACCCTAAACCGACGAGCATGTACGAAAGGATTGACGAAGGTTCAGGAAGCAAGGGAAGTATGTCAAGATCGTAGCAGGTGGAGAACTGTGGTCTCTGCCTACCCCGACGGGAACAAGGCGTGATGTTATGTATGTATGTATTTTTTTGTGCACACCCATTAAAAAATGTCACGAGCCGCCTCTGCTTGCTCATATAACCTATTGGATGCTCCTTGCCGTCAATGGTTTGCGTTAGCATTCCGCCGACACCGTAGTTGGACGCATCGGTGTGTACCTCAAATGGCCGAGTATAATCGGGACAGCAGAGAACAGGTGCTGACACCAATGACTCCTTAAGGGCCTTAAACGCTGCGTCAGCTTCAGGAGTCCACTGAAAAGGAGGAGCACCCTTCTTTTTCGAAGTCAATTTGTTAAGGGGACCGGTTATGGTGCTAAACTTAGGCACAAAACGGCGATACCACGTTGCAGTACCTAGGAAGCGCTTCAAGTCCTTAGTACTGGTAGGGGTTGGGTAATTTAAGATTGCCTCAACCTTTTCTGGATCAGTACGCAATCCATTGTGGTCAACAACATAGCCTAAGTATCTGAGCTGACTACGAAAGAAATGACATTTTTCCATATTTATTGTAAGATTGGCCTGTTTCAATTTATTTAGAACACGTGTTAATAACGATACGTGACTTTCATAATCTTGAGAAATTACGATAATGTCGTCCAAATATGCAAACACATTAAGATCGAATTCCCGGAAAAGAAGATCAACAAGGCGCTGTTGGGTAGCTGGAGCGTTAGTAAGGCCAAAAGCAGTCCGCTTAAAACGGAAGGTTCCTCTGCTAGGTACGTAAAACGCTGTCTTGTCGCGATCTTTTTCAGCGATAGGGATCTGCCAAAACGCTTTTGACAAGTCAATGCTAGATAGGAAACGAGCATCACGGAGGTTGTCCAGAATTTCTGAGACATATGGAAGATTATAGGCATCACGCTTGGTTATTGAATTCAATTTGCGGCTATCTAGGCAGAACCGGGGTTTGCCGTTTTTCTTTGGCACAATCAGGACTGGAGAAGACCAAGCACTTTCACACGGCTCGATGACGTCTAAAGACAACATTTCGTCAACTTGTTCGACAAGGATACGCTGTTTTTCCGGAGACATGCGGTATTAGCGTTGACGAATGGGTTGTGCGTCGCCGGTGTCAATGTTATGAGTGATTATGTCTGTTTTACCCAAACCCTTGAGTTCTGCAGAAATATCAGCAAATTGTTGAATAACATTATCTGCCTGTAGTCGTTGCATTTCACTTAAATTGTCATATCCGTGTAAATGTAAATTCTGGTTAATAACATCTGGCTTTGGCACAGAGTCAGATATCGCGATGCTATTTAAGAATTTTGGACAAATTTTAAAACTACGCCAAAAATCTATGCCCAAAATAAGATTCGTTTTCACATCAGGTACGACAAAAGCTTCAATATTGTGAAGCTGATTCTCAAAACTAATAGGCAGGTTAATATAACCGATGCTTTGTTATGAGTGGCCACCTGCAGCTAGAACTGAGATGCAGTGGTCGTTTTGTAAGGATAGTCCTTCTCTCAATAAAGACAAATGAGCATCGTTACCTAAAATAGTAACCGCTGAACCTGAATCTAGGAGACCTGACATAACCATGTCATTAATTTTTACTGGAACATAAGGCCTAGTATCATGAAGAGGTTTATCGTGGAGAATTGTGTCGGTCCTATAAGACTTGAAGAATATATTTATTGTTTTGAGCCAATTACTCCACTCAGTTTCATTAAAATTAGTCTTATTCGGTTGAACACAATTCTCAGTAATTAGTTTTTTGAACCCGAAGCGTTTTTCTTATTGCAATCTGAACACTGAGGAGTTTTCACGCCACGACGACCGCAAACAAAACAGAAAACTTCTTTTTTGTTTGGGGCTTGACACTGTCGCAAATTGTGGGTGTCAACACGACACCTGGGACAAAAACGTTTCTTATTATTCTCAATAGAATCTGTGTTAATAGCGTCTAAGTTCTTTTGGTTTACGTTTTGACTGTTGTTAGATCTATTATAACTGTTATTTTTGTAAGTGTTGGAATTATAATTTTGTCTTTGAGTGTAATTGTTTTTATTTTGATTCCCTAGGTAGGCAAACTCAGGTGCCAAGGTGTCAGCTGTAGGCTTTGATGGTTCATGAAAGTGAACTTGAAGAGCTTGATATTTTTCAAAGTTACGACAGACTGAACTTAAAGAATCAATGTCTTTAATTTCAGCAACAGCTGCCAGTGTGCTTGTATAGCAAGGCCTTATATTATGAAGAATTACTTCTAATTTTTCATCCTCGCTAAAAGGTTTTGACAGACGGGAAAACATACCTGACATTATTGATAAGTAAACATTAATATTTTCCGTCTCACCTTGGGTACGTGATCTTATTTCGGAGATTAGTCTGTAATCGAAATCCGGCTGATCAAAGTCTTTTTTAAGTAGTACAGTGAGTTGATCCCAATCTTTAACTTTATCTTGAATGCTTCTGTACCAGTGGAGCGCGTCACCCGTAAAAATTTCTGGTCCAAAAGAAAGTATTTTTGAACTAGCAATGTTCCTGACTGCACAGAATTCGGTAACCCGCTGAATAAATGTACGCACACAGGATTTCCCGTCATATTTAAGTTTCAATATTTCACCCGAAACGTTTTTTTCGCAAGTGACATTAATGTTTATAGGTGGGGACGTTGACTGCGATTCATCGTCTTGTGAGTCTAATTTGTCAATGACAGAATCTTTGATTGTTTTTAATATTTCGCAATACGATTTGTACTTAATTACATACGAATCAAGGAGAGTCTTTGTCTCATCATCTGTAGTAACAATACGATTCAGACGATGGTATAAATGGTTTAGAAGGTTTTCGGTTCTCAACGCTGCTGACTTGTCTAGAGGTTGACTATCAAGAGTCAGCTTAATTTTGTTTAAGACAGAATTAACACCCATTAAATCTTCGGTTACCGGAATATTACTGATTAAAATGTCATCTGAAGGAAACACAGGTCCTAATTTAGAGATTTGCTTCCTGAGATCGTTAACCTTATGGTGACCTCATACTCTAATTCAGATTTATGAAGCGATAAAAATTTTACTTGGTGTGCCATTGTGACGATGGTGAATTTTAAGATTTTCAAAATTGCGTAAGAGTTGAACAGTTAACAAATACTAACTATTACACTAATTGAAAATTTAACTTAAGTCTAATCAACGTTAAGTACTCTCTCTGTTACAAATTTATTACGACTACAACGTTCTGGTTGTAAGCAGAAGTAGAGGTAAAATAAAACAAAACCAAATAAAAAAAAAACAAAATGAAGAAAAAATAGCGTTATATACACAGCTGGTATGCACTTACATTATTGTAAACAATTTTAATATTACAATTAAAAAACTGGCTAAAAAAAAGAAGTTACAATTTTTAACTGTTACTGATATAATATTTTCTGTGCTGACTGTACTTTTCAAGTTATAAACTTACTGATAAGAAAAGTATGCTTGAGGGTACATTCCAGCTGTTAGCAACCAAAAAATTAAATGAAGGAACGTTTCACAAAAATAAAACAAAATAAAAAAAGCACATGCATACTAACTACTTACTACAGAAGCAAAAGAAATAGACCATAAATTACCACGTAAATGGGCGCCAATGTAGCCTTGGGTGTTTAAAATGAAACACCCAGGTCCAACTGAACAAAAATCTTTAATTATAAAAGTGGAAGGGAACCGGTCAGCATGACCGAGCCGCTAACTATTTCAATTTTTTTATAAAATTATATTAGGGTCTGGGTAAGAATGCCCGTCTATTTCTTGTTACTTCAGTAGGCCAGTACTTCCCTCCGTAGCCAGAAGAAGTCTTGCAACGAAGAGGCGGGTCCGCAGGCGAGGGCTGGAACGAACTGCGGGATCGGCAGTCGTTGTAAATGGTGTTGGTCAGCTTGACCCCAAACGTCGCACCCTGGAATTCACGTCCAGTGCGTAAGAGAATGTTGAGAAACCATTCTCTGGGTGGCGGTCACGTTGCAAAGCAAGCTAGCAGTGGAAGACTGACAAAAGTAGCAGTAGCAGTGCAGTGATCGCAAACCAGAGCAGAGTTTACAATATTTGAAAAGCCAAATGCAATGGAAAACGATTTCTAAATGATAAAATAATAATGAAATGAGTTTAAAATGAAAATTATTTCAACCTAATAAAAATATGAAGGTAGGTATATATGAAATGATCTGCAGACAAAGAAACTAAGCAGTTATTACAATTTTGATCATTATGTTATTGTTTCGTACAAAAATCTAATGAGAAAGAATAACTAAGACTAAATACTTTTCAATCTACGATTGCAACTACATTTTATTCTAAAACTAAGATATCTCTGTTCAACACTTACCCAATATGGGGTTTTATAAATCCGAAAATAATTATGTTCTCACAAAGATTGATAGAACGATCACTGATTATATTATAACGAGTAAATTATACTATAAATCGCAGTTTAAATGAAACTGGGATTATTAATAAAGGACGACGTAAAATGTACGAACCGTCCGAAGCTATCAATATCTCGCAATGGCAAATGAACGTTACTGGAATGCAGTGGCGGTCAGCGGTCATTCAAAGGGCGCATGCGCGTGCGCCGTAAGTTGATTTGAATGAACCAATAGGAAGGTGAATACGGCAGCTAGTGTTCTAGTGGCTCGTTCACATTAAGGCCAGAGTTTTTTGGAGTAAAAATTAGGTTTAAAACTGTATTAAAAAACATGTACGTTGTACAACGTTACAACGTTGCTGGACAATGACTCACTGAGGATAGCGGTCGCGCTCAGGTTAGGCTGTGACGTGTGTGAACCCCACCGGTGTGTCTGTGGCGGCATGGTGGAGGCTGATGGTCATCATGGCCTTAGCTGCGCGCGTTCTGCGGGTAGACACTCCCGTCACCATGCGATCAACGACATCATCCGGCGGGCGATGGTGTCAGCTGGCGTCCCCTGCATTTTAGAGCCCCCAGGACTCAGCCGGTCGGACGGCAAAAGACCCGACGGCCTAACGCAGATCCCATGGGCGAAGGAACGCTGCCTCGTTTGGGACGCCACCTGCGTTAGCACATTCGCACCCTCACATCTAAAGAGCACCCAGCAGAGGGCGGGTGCAGCGGCTGAGATCGCTGCTGGCCTCAAACGTACGAAATACGCGAACCTGGAGTCTGCGTATGATTTCGTGCCGGTAGCTTTCGAAACCGCTGGCAGGTGGGGCTCCGAAGCTAAGGAGCTTATCAGGGGTGTCGGGCGGCGACTGAAAGAAAAGGGCGAAAATCCCCCTCTTTCTAGCACAGCGATTATAATAAATACTCAGACCAGAAAACTTATCAGTTTTTCCAAAGAAACAAAGAAGGGAAACATTTCCGAACACCCATAAGAAACCCAAAAAAATCTCGTTTCATTTCTTAAAGTAAATAGTTCTGTTTGACGGTCAATATATTTTTTGTGGCTCCACGTTAATGTATCGTACAGTGTTTAATGAGACGAGTTGATTTAGGCCAGTTGTGTTGATTGTTTGCCTACTCTGAACGTGTTCAAATGTAGTCCCTGTAGGGAGCAGCGAGTCCCGAGCAATTAGCACCCGCTCGGGACCGGGACCGGCCGGGATTTAGCGGCCGGTAAAACGATGCGCAATTGTTTGTGCACCTCTACCTAATTATTTTATTAATTATTTAACTACAAGCTTGCTCCTTTGGGAAGTAAAGCGCGATGGAAACACGAGTATTTTTTGTCAGGAGATTTAACTTTAAAATTAAGAATTTATTTTTGCTAGCATGAAAAATAAATGTTCTAATTTTATTATTGAAATTACCTAGTGAAGAAGAAGAAGTAAAATAAGTACGTGTAACACAATTATGAACTAATCCACTTAACTTATGCTCTAGTTAGGTAAAAAAGTCAAATTTGAAATGAAATGAAATAATTTATTTGCATTAAATGTAGTACATAAGTTGATGTCATCCGGAAACCGGTAAACTTCGATGTTAAATAAAATTACTTAATTACTTCTAGTTACCACCAATTTTCCTAAAATATTTCAAAGATTTAAATATATTTTAAATACCTAATTTTATTTCCGCCTCCTTCCTCTCACTCTGCGCAAATATGCACATGTGTTAAGAATTCAATACAATTAATAGACATGGCTTAAAGGAATAATTTATGGTGTATTCCGAGAAGTGTGGATACGAAATAGGTGCGGCATGGTTGCGAGACGAGGCCCGAGAGCGGTAAGTCAACCGGCGCAACCGTGCCATGCAGGGGTCATTGCTTTCATTTATGCGGTTTGCTCATAATATAAAATTAATTGTTATGTAAATTATACTGATAATTAAAAGGAAGCAACATACACAACGAAAGTACAGAATATCGGAAGTAGCTGTAACATACGAATTAAGATGGACACCAATTTGTAGAGTATATTGGAGGCTCGTGACAAGAAACGCGCTGTTTCCGTCTTGTGCTGCGATTTGTCGAAAGCGTTCGACGTAGCGGATCACAAGGTGCTAGGAGCCAAATTAAAGTACTATGGTATTGACGGACCTGCTCATGCCCTTGTGACCGACCTACTAAGTAACAGGACACAGCGAGTGGTTACGCAAGGTGGTATCGTCAAGTCGGATCCAATCAGTACTAATATGGGAGTTGCGCAGGGATCATCGGTCTCCAATATTCTCTTTTCTCTGCTGCTCAACGATTTGCCTCAAGCAGTATCTACTAAGAGCGAACTCAAGAAAAAATTAAACGCTGCGGCAGCACAAGTCTATCAGTGGTTTAAGACATACGGGCTCGTACTCAATTTGAAAAAGACGCACTTCATTGACTTTGACTTGTCAGGTAGGAAAGTTGAGCCATTAAACGTTCATGTAAATGGATCCACCAAGTAGAATCCACTTGCTTCCTAGGGTTCCAGCTAGATAGCCGAATGACGTGGGAGAACCACATCGAAAAAGTCTGCTATAAACTCAACGGTTCATGCTTCGCATTGCGAAGAATATCGCGAGTTGTGCCAACGAAAGTGGTCCGAATGTGTTATTTCGCGATAATACATTCTGTATTGCAATATGGAGTGGAACTGTGGGGTTGTGCGCCGAATGGGGGCGCGCTTTCATTGCACAAAAACGTGCGGTTAGAGGTATAGCCCGCATTCGTCAAGACACCTCAGCGCGCCCATTCTTTAAGTCGCTACAAATACTGACGCTCCCTTCGATGGTGATCCTTAGCGTATCGTTATACGTACGGAGTAATTTGGATCTTTATGTGAGGAACAAAGACGTACACTCGCACAGTCGAAATGCTGGCAAGCTAAGATAAAAAAAAGATAAGATAAAATTTATTTTGTATCACTTAGGCTAAAACATACAAATTATAACACAAATGGATATGGGTCTCAAACAGCATTGTAATGCCTAAACTAAGTAACAGCTCGCAACAACTAAGTAGTAGCTCGTAATGATTTATCCGCACCGGTTGGAAAAATCAAAAAAAGTTACGTATGTAATGGGGCCTAAGATCTTAAATAAATTGCCAGAACACATTACTGCAGCGCCTAGTTACAACAGTTTTAAGAACAAATTAAAGAAATGGTTGATCGAAGAGGCGTTCTACTCTATTGATGAAATTTATTCTTCCTGACCAAATGTACTGATGTATAAATTCCATTTTATTTTATAATGCAATTTAATTAATGTATTGTTTTATATTGTAATTAATTTATTTTATTACTTTATAATTTACAAATTTGACCTGTAAAAATATAATTTTTACCAAATAAAATGATATGATATGATAGTATCTTCGACAACACACGATGGCCAGTAGAATTTTTTTTTGTTACACAAACTGTTTTTGAGTGTAAATTACTCAGGGCCCCAATCTTGATTAGATTTCATATTTATTTTTTAAATTTACATTCTTTACAGAATACTTATTTAATGTCATTACAGTGCAGAATACAATGCAAGTATAGAGCCAGTCTTCCTCCGTTTTGGATCGTGCTATGGCAGCATAAAAGAAACGACAAGAAACCACTGCAGCACGGCCTACTTTAAGAGTCAGTTTTCTCACAGCCTCCTGTAAGGAAGATTGTGGCGTTGTAAAATGTTCCTCTTGCATAATTGTATTTTGAACGATAATACTACTAAAACCAATACATTAAACTAAACTGTCACGATCAGAGCCGAAATGAACGTATTATATCGTATCTTTGGGTGCATATGCCTTTTTTCAGTTTTCCTGTGATTTACGACAGTACGGCGATAGTGACACATCCCCGGGTGCTTGATTTACCGATCTAACTCCGCTTTACGGCGCGGCGCGAACTTCGGGAGACAATAAAACCCCTTTACACCGCTCAGGGTCTTTATGAGGCAAGCTTAGACCGTCAACACGTTTTATATCGTAAAGAATATTTTATATGACCTCGCGGGAAAGTGCCGAGTAAACATTCAGCGTAATAAAAACAAAGGGAGATGACTTTACATAACACAATGTCGTAACGTAACTGCTGCGGAAGTTGGCATGAATTTTGAGTCGCTTATCTAACACTTCTTAAATGATATTAAATGAAATTTTATTTTAGGGTTCCGATACCAAAATGGATAAAAAAGGAACCCATATGGTGCCGCTTTGTCTGTCTGTCCATCTGTTTTTGTCTGTCTGTCACACCTTTTATCTCAGCAATCACTCATGCTATCGACTTGAAATTTGGAATTGTTTTAGAATATGGTTGTCCAACTTAATTGCAAGTGAAAGAATTAAAAAAAAAAATATGGCCCAAATAGGGAGGGGGGGGGGAGCAAAATTTCAAATTATCGGTACTAGGTCGAATGGGGTATCAAATTCAATGAAAGGTCTTTACTGGGGCCGTTACTCTATGTGATTTTTATTAATGACATTCATACATGTTTTAAACATTGCAACTTTTTGTTATATGCCGATGATCTAAAAATATATAGCACTGTTAGTAATGCCATGGACTGTCAGAAAGTCCAGCAAGATTTAGATAGACTGCAGGAATATTGTATTACAAATAAATTATATCTCGCTAACGACAAGTGTCAACATATTAAATTTACTAATAAACGTAACACATTTGCTTCAGTTTATAATCTTGGAGGAAAAATATTAAAAAAAGTTGACGTCGTGAAGGATCTCGGTGTCTTGTTCGACTCAAAGTTGAGGTTTGATAGTCACGTGGATTATATCCATGGTAAAGCGATGAGGATGCTAGGTTTCGTACTGCGAAACACCAAAAAGTTTAGGAGCTGTAACGCGTATCTTACTCTATACAGATCTTTAATCCGTCCACAGTTGGAATATTCCACCTGTGTATGGAACCCGCACTATGTAGTATACAAAAACAAATTAGACATGGTTCAAAATAAATTTTTAAGGGCTATGCATAGGCGTTTAACTTCTAAATATATGTCCTACCAAGATCTGTTACAGGAGTACGTATTTCTTCCCCTGTATAAGAGACGGATCACGTCCGACCTAAATATTCTCCGTAACATTTGTATAAGTACTTATAATTGCAACATCTTGACTAGTAAAATTCACTACTCTACACATAGAAAGCTAAGATATCCTTGTTGATTCAATTTAGCTGGTATTGCAACTAACTATGGGGCACGTGCCCCCCTGTACCGTCTTGGCAGGACATATAATGGGTTCTTCACTGACGTTGATATTTTTTATGAATCTAAAGCAAGTTTTAATATAAAAATCCGCAATATATTGGTTTCTAATACTGACATCTGAATGTGTCTGCGTCTTCCTTCCCTCTACTGTATGTAACTTTGTCGACCTTCCCAGTTCTGATCTTACAAAATAATTGATATGGTTTCACCAACATATGGATTAATGTTTGTTTGCGCGCACTAAGCACTATTTGTTACTAAAGTAAAAGTTTTTTGTATACTTCTCAATCCCTACTTTCTAACTCTAAGCGAGAAATGTACATGGAGGTAGTGTTAAGCACATTAATTTAACTCTATTTCATTTAGACCTAATATACGCTATTGTCTGTTTTTTCTCCAAAATAAATATAAAAAAAAATACTTGTACATTCTATCATATATTTTTGTATGTTTTTGCAACTCTTAGTTTTCAAGTTATGATGAAAAATGACAAAAAAAATACCGTTCCCCCCCCTTATCTCCGAAGTTTGTTAATGAAAAAATCTGAATTAATTGCAGTCGATAGATGTTTATGTAATATTACAGCAAAAATAAAACGATCTTTCTAAGTTGCACAGTTTTTTAGAAATCTGCAAAAAACCTTTACAAACAAATTTAGTTTTGCGGTCCTAAAAATGGACTTTATTGCTTCCAAAAATACTAAAGGTATATCGGAACCGTTGGCGCGCGAGTCTGATTCGCACTTGACCGTTTTTTTTTATTGTCTATGGGCTTACTCTTGACCTCGATCTAATCTTGAGGCCAGAGATGAGGTCAACGATAGAACGAGCTTGCCCAGAAGAAGCGTATTCACTCACCACTTGAATAGATTCGGGTTATATGAATTTGGGAACACAGACGCAGGCAGAGAATTCCAGTCTTTAGCCGTGCGCATTATAAAAAATGTTTCAAAGTGGTTTGTGCCATTGTTTGTTTTCAAAATTCTTGAGATGCTTATTTTTTAAACCAACGCTCACGTTCGTTATACAAAAACACACCACGCTTCATACTTACAAAATTTGGAATACATTGCCCTTTTATACTACGTTTTTTTTAAATTGAAAGTAAATTTTGCAGCAATGTACGCTAAATTATATTCATAAGAGATTAAAGAAAAGTAACCTTCATATTCGACATCCTATAGCAATCTGCGCACGTGTCGGTGATAGTCACGGTTTTTAACGTGCGTGGAATTATTGCACACGAAATTGGTCACTACATTTCTTGACTCACGAATCGTATAAGAATAGCTTTAAATGAAGACCTCAGTCCAGCTCTGAGGACAATATGAGGTCAATAACGCACCCAGGACAAACTTAGTGACTCGCGAGTTCGAGATTCGGTTCTTTTCTACTTTGCGTACGTATGGTGCGATTCTTTTCTATCTTCCTGGGTGTCTACTCTCAAAGTCCGATATATCGAAACGATACTACTCGAAACATGCAAATGCAAAACTTCGTCCCTTGACAATTGAGTAGAATATTGGTTGGATGCAGTTTAAAAATTCATCCAACCAATATTCCACTCTATTGTCAAGGCACGAAGTTTTGCATTTCCATGTTACGAGTAGTATCGTTTCGATATATCGGACTTTGAGAGTAGACACCCTGTACTGTAAGATAAGCCGGTTGGTATGTGTATTCAAATGTCCTTACTTTAGAATAAGAAGTGTCACCAGTGCATCAAAAATTCAAAACGTTTGTACTTCCACTTCCCTTCGATTATGGCCGACAGCCGATCAATAAACGCTCGTCAAGAATTCGTCTTTGTAATTGTAATTATCATGCCCTCACTGGAACTGATGATATAAGTATTAATGTTCCCAGAACACTTGGTAACTATGAGAGTTATTTCTAAAATTTGCATGATTAGATCTTGTAGAAGTAGTCCAATGAAAGTTTTATGCTTTTGATGATGACTCAAACTCAAAATAGTTTATCCATTGTTGGATATTAAAATCTCGTATTGACGTCAAACTACAACGCTTCAATACCAAATTGGCGCCAAAGTGGGAAAAAAAGAAGCGACAATAAAAACCCACCCGCAATGAGCCTCTAATTTGCTTGTTAACATATTTTTTTACTCTACTTATAGCTAAGTTTTTATGATGGCTGTTCCAAGCTAACTCTTTGGGCGATTAAAACCATAGTTGCTCGTTCCTGGTTCATAATAACATCCCATAAAACGTCCACTACAGGACAGGGAGCTCCCTCTAGAATTCCAAATTTGTAAGGGGAAGGACCATAGTCACCACGCGGCTGGCACCATGGACCGCGGTTATTGCTGTCCGTAGAATATATGATAATGCGATACACCAGAAGGATGCAACTAGCTGCCCATCCGTTCCCGGTTACTATCTTTCTATCTGACAAATTGTCAGAGGCTGCATGTTCGGCAGTTGCCCAGCCGCATGAAAACATTGACAACATTCATTCAGCCAGTGGCCGAAAATACCTACATTACATCATCATGGATTGAAGTAGTCCGTCTGTCCATCACGTGTCGGTCAGCTCTTTAATTTACGGGAGTGTACATTACGGTATCAGTAGCTATTGTTAAGTAAACTTGGTGTACATATTTATCGCACCTCCAATATTTACTTTATACATATTGAAGAGGAGCGTGAGTCCAAGTGATAGCGTAAATGATTTGACATTAAATAAAATTTATTTGGGTTACAGCTCTAGAATTTCAATAAGGTTTCATACATTTCAAGTCTCATAAATAAAATAATCTTTTAGCAATATTACAAAAAAATTAAGAAGAATTTGAATATAGGTAATCTTGGGTTTAAATGAATATGTGAAGGACTCTGTTTGGTTTTAAACCGACGAAAAAAAAACGGAGGAGGTAAAGTCGACGCGTAAATTTTTTATTTTTATTTTTTTTGTGTATGACCACGCATAACTTTTGACAGAGTAGTTGGATTTTGATAATTCTTTTTTTATTGGAAAGGGTGTACACCGAAGTTGGTCCCATATAAATTTGGAAATAAAAATCCAACCCTAAGGGTAGGAAAACAGGGGATGATTGATTGTTCACTGACTGATTGTAATGTATGACCACGCATAACTTTTAACAGAGTAGTCCG
The DNA here is from genome assembly GCA_947532105.1 of Athrips mouffetella. Classification (NCBI taxonomy): domain Eukaryota; kingdom Metazoa; phylum Arthropoda; class Insecta; order Lepidoptera; family Gelechiidae; genus Athrips; species Athrips mouffetella. The sequence continues at coordinate 228,434 of OX383972.1, read as the reverse complement.
ATTTACCCTAAGGGTGGGAAAATAAATTTATAGTCACAAAAAATTGTAAAATAAAAACTTTTTAACAAAAAAATTAAACCGCCGAAAAAACTGGAAAACTTTTTATTTAACCTTAATAACAAAGTTCTTAAACTAATGCAAGTATACCCGAGTAATTTTGAGTCGGCGCCAAACAAGCAAATTAATTAATTACGTAAAGCTTGCGTAATGCCAAAGACTTCTATTATAAACACAGTTTATATAGAAGTCTTTGCGTAAAGCGTGATGCACGGCGGCGGCGCCGACTTAAAATTACTCGGGTATACTAACATAAGTTTAAGAACTTTGTTATTAAGGTTAAGTAAAAACGTTTTATTATTTCTTCCTTTTCAGTTTTTTCGGCGGTTTAATTTTTTTGTTATTACATACGTTGTACGATGATGATATGAGTACGTTAATGAGAAACCACTTTTCTTTGGGCAATAGCTCTTTTGCTCTCGTCTACAAAATAACTTTTTACAAAATTATCTTGCTTTTTCTGCCGTGAAGCAGCAGTGCAATCATGCACTGCTGTGTTTCGGTTTGAAGGGCAAGAGAGCCAGTGAAATTACCGGCACTTGAGACATACCATTTTAGTTCTCAAAGTTATCAACGCGCTTTGCTGTCTTATTGGTGCCAAAATATGCCATTAGTAAGACAGTGGGCGCTATGAGCAGTGGTGACCCAACTGCTCGTTTGCTCACTTGTAGCATAAAAATAAACTATATAATTTTGTTACATTTAAAAAAGATATTCTACCAGAATAATACTTTTATCGACTCTTTCTGTCTCAGAAACTGAATACTGGCAGAAGAGTAAGCTGCCGTTATTCATAATCTAAGGGCAGAAGGTATTCCTAGGTTAAGGTCCTCAGCGGAAGCACCGGCACTATTTCAACCATGCTTTGCCTCATTCAGTTCACCGCTGATCTCTGCCCTCTGCTCTCTTCGCACATCATCGTAAATCCAAAACTCGTTTACAGTCTCGTGAGTATTGTTCTCATAATAATGGACTTGTGTACTTAAACACGTGATAGCTCATTTAGTAGAGTAGGCATGCTAAATACAAATAATTTGCCTATTTTGGTGATTCCTATTGCAAATTATGATGGTCGTAAGGCTTCTGCACAAACTCCGCCTGGATAGCTCATCTTCAGCAGTGTACTTCAGCAGTGTTTGCACTTTGTACTTCAGCAGTGTTGGACTTCAGCAGTGTTTGCACTTTTGTGTTTCGGTAGAAGTTTTAAGAGAGCTAGTAAAATTTCTGGCACATGAGCAATTGTATTTGGTTGAATTTGGTTGTTTTTTCCGTAAGAATGACTATAACTCGAAAACTAAAAATAATCGCGGAACATACATGGGGATGATTCGGGTAGCCCAAGGGGTGCTCCACCTCTGGACCACCGCTTGACAGTGTTTCCTGGGACACCCTGTATTAATAGACACGACTTACGGTTCTATCACGAACAAAATATTTCTATTGCGTTCAATTCGACAACAAATCCAGTTTATTTGAAACTAGAATTGTTTGCTTTTCGACAGCGAACTACGAACAACACGAAGATAGCAAACGGCAAAATACTTGTATAACCAACCTTATTTATTTGCGTCCCAGTAAATGTAGTTTTAACTGGATTCCAGGCCGCGTGAATAATGTGCCGTGTTGCCTCGCTCGTATGAGGATTATTGCATTTTACAGGCAAAAGCGGCTAAATAATGCAGCGCGGGAGTCAAACTCTGGACTCCGGGGGCGGGAGGGGGCTTGTGAACACGGGAGGGGGCTTGTGAACATTACTCATTTAGTAGGAAGCTCATTACATACGGTATATTCTCTACAAATAATGAAAATGAAAACTTTAAAAGTTCTAGTTAAAACGCACACGTTTTGCTTTTTACTAATAATTAACAGGGCGTAAAAAAGTACCATGATCCTTCTGAGGGGTGTTTATACATTACTAATAGATTGTATAATAATATAAAAAAAATCTTTTTCCTAAAAAAAGTAGTTTTAGCTCAAGAAGTGAAGCTCCTGGAGGGCTGAGCTGGAGGGTTCAATGACCTCTTCTATCAGCTGACCTCTTCTAAAAAATGATTTTTGTTATAATATCCAGTCACCAGCAAGTAGCTATTCATTTCAATATATTAATGCAATGTAATTCCCATGAACAATCAAATCTCATGACCGCCCAAAATAAAAATAAAATAGAAAAATATTTTTTTCCACATTTTTTTTACAATCTAGTAGTGATGTAGAATCACTAAGTACCCTTAGACCGATCATCGTACTTTTTTTACAACCTGTATAGTTACGAGTATGGTAGTAAAGCAATAATAATTTATTACTGGACAAGGTTTAGGATACAAAAAATACAGCATAAGACTTAAGACAGCATGCTTGATAGCGACTCGTTGCGCTGCTTTAAATCTGCTTATAAAAATTTGAAATAGTACATAATTAAGTGACATGAATTATTGATTGCTCCTTAATTGTTGAAAAAATTGCAAAGTTTCAAAACCAATGGTTAATTGTTAACCCTCAACTTCTACGACAGAAACTTAAATAGGTTACTGAGGTCCTACCACAATAATTTTGGTTGTTCGTTGATATCATTATATGCATCATTGAGTAAGTAAATAATTCAGCAGCTGTCTGTTTATTGAATAATTTATTATTACGGGTTTATTATTACTAGGCTGTGAAACAACTGTGAGAGTAATTGTGAGAGCCGATGAAATCTCCATTCGTCAAACAGATGCGATAATACAATAATAATGTTCTCGATAACTGCGCGAATCATAATATTTATCCAGCCATAAACTGCTGTGTGGCACGCTTCCAATTCAATACTCAACAACGGACTCGCTGCGAGGGAGGGTAAAAATATCATGTTTCAAATTGAATATTTTTTATTCATTATAATAAATGTGAGGTTTATTCTATATAGGTGTGTGTAGTTATCACTTCACAAACTGTTACTTAAGATTTTGAGTTATTTCGTCTATTCTCTGTTGTTCAAATCCTTAAGAAGACTTAGCGTAGGAAGATAAAATAGAATAATGTCTTTGGAATATGTAAACAAATGTGGTTGGAGAAAAATTAATATTTTTCATCATTGATTCCGAAATTTACAATTACATTTTTAATGAAATGAGTTTAAATCCTTAAATTAATGAAGCGACAAAAACTTTGAAACCTTGCCGCCAATTAAATATATTTTCTTAAATCGGTTCCCTATCAACGGAGAAATAAAGCATACAGACGAATAGAGAACCTCCTCCTTTTTTGAAGTCAGTTAAAAAGCATTATAAATGACTTATCCTAAGCTATGTTCTGTATAATACGAACCAACGGATGGGGCTGCTTTGTTAAAATAGATTCAGATTCAGATAATTTTATTCAATGTAGATTCTTTACAGAATACTTATTGAATGTCATGCAGAATACAATGCAAATAGAGCCAGTCTACGCCGTTTCGGATCGGAATAACACAGGGAAAACCAAACTTTCCAACATTTAGATCTATTCTACTAGCTAGATCGATTTTGACCACAAAAACTCTTGTATTGTAAATCTGTATTGTAAATTTCATCGAAATCGTTAAAGTCGTAAAAGCCTCTAAAAATTTCCATGAAATTTACTGTACGGGTGTTTTCGGGAGCGAATAATCGATCTCACTAGGTTTCATGTCCGGAAAAATTAGTTTTCATCCTTTTTCGAGTATTTCTTGAAAATAACGCGTATATCAGAAACCCTTCGGCACCATCTCTTACTGGGTTTTGGTTAAGGTTACACAGAGCGAAGCTCGATCACCTCGATATAAATGTTAAACTTGCATAGTACCTTTATATAGGGTCACTTTTAGTTAGTTCTTGATAGAAAAAGGTAAGCATGTACACATGATACTGAACAACTTTTACCAAAGAACATAGGTCGAAATACGAAAATCAAGTATTAACCTCCCTTGGAAACTGCATCAGCTGACAGCGCATTTTGTATGGGAGGTCAAATTTGGTTTTTCGTATTTCGACCTATGTTCGTTAGGAAAAGTTGTTCAGTATCATGAGTACATGCATATATTTTGCTATCAAGAACTAATTAAAAGTCACCGTATATACACTCACCGGCAGAAATAACCGGCCGGTCTATTTTCTGTCGTACATTTTCATACAAGTAAGGGACCAAATGAAGCGTCAACATATGTCCTAAACGAAATAAATATCCGTGAATAAACAGTGAAATCATTAAATAAGGTGTCTGACTACCGATTGTTGAAGACTAGACCTGTGCACGGTATCCAGGAAATTCCGTGCATCGTTCAGAAAAAAATATTCGTCATTTTGTCAGAAATCTCTTACATTTAGCGAATTAAAATGTTTTAAGAGTCGCACGGGTTTTCTTCAACATTTTAGATATACCTAATCTGTGACAATATTGTTAATAAGGTTCTTATCTAAAGACCTCATCAATCAGATTTGTATTTTTATTCAATTTAGGTAAGATATTGACGCTTCGTTTGCCCCCATATTTGTATGAAAATATATGAAAGAAAACAGACCGGCCGGTTATTTCTGCCGGTGAGTGTATTTATGCTTAGTTGTTATTATCATGGCATTTAGGTTAGGGTATTAATAAGTATTTAGAGGAGTATCGAAAATACATCTTCGTAAATTACTCAAAATATTTAAACGATGTGTTTTTCTACTTACAACAGCAGAAGCTTTTACAGTTTGAGGCAACTCTGAAATCGCAACAAAATAGTTAAATCCACATCACATTTCTTTATGTATTTCTGGTTCCACTAAGATTGTTTGTTCTGAAGTAAGTTAAGATAAAGGTGATGAGACAAACTTCCTGTAACGAACAAAACCAGTTGCGTACAAACAACAATAACTTATCTTCTACGGTAGCTGGTTAACAAAACCGAGTTGCGAATATTACCGGAAGGATGGTGCCCACTACCCACCCACTGCACGAGCATAGAATAGAACGTGGAACGAGGGTGCTGTATTGACCCGTCAACCATGAGGCGACACCTCGTTGTCAAGTTGTTCCGGTTCCGTAGCGCGCTACTATAAATGATATTCACCACCTGCCACCATCATATTTTACCTTCATCTTTATAGGCTTTTGAAATTACATTCTTTAAAGATTATAATGTTTTATATGTTTAAAGAAAAAATATATGTATTTTTTTTAAAAGGGGTTCTGATAAAATTTGTTGTGGACTCGTTTTATAATGAAAACCGGTCAAGTGCGAGTCAGACTCACGCGCCAAGGGCTGCGACATACGTATAGTATTTTTAGACGAAATAAAGTCCGTTTTTAGGACAGCAAAACTACGTTTGTTTGTAAAGATTTTTGCCTCCATCCTGTCTTTTGTCGTTGGTTTCATTTAAGGCGACTGAAGAATATTAAATAAGAATAAATACCTCGGTCACTAGTCACAGTGACTCTAGTACATCACCTCTATGTATCACATTTAGATTTGACTAACTCCAAAAGTTAATATTTATCGTGTTAAATAACCATATAAAAATATAAAAAAATGAAGACTTAGATTTAAAATTAATTATAGAATTAAAATTCTTTACAGAATACTTGCTGAATGTCATACTCGTAATAAGTATGCAGAATACAATGCCAATAGAGCGATAGTCTAATACCTCTTCGGACCGTACTGCGCTGTCAAAAAAAATTACGAATTCGTTTGCTTCAAAATAAAAAAAAACTTTTTGTTTAGCAGATCGTAAGTGGTTGAACAGTAATAGCGTAAACGGCACTTATAGTTTAGTGGGCCAGCCTCAACCGGCCCGAGTCTCCCCTCAATTTGCAGGCTTTTATCTAAACTGGCGTTGGGCCGCCGCGTTAGTGGCTTTGCTGATGGAAAGAAAACCCTTGTATTTTATACTTATTATCTACTGGCTGGCTGGTCAATTGGTAGTGACTCGGCTTTCATGTCATGTCAAGATCGTAGCAGGTGGAGAACTGTGGTCTCTGCCTACCCCGACGGGAACAAGGCGTGATATTATGTACTTGTATGTCGGCTTTCTGCACCATAGGTTCCAGGTTCGTTAGAGATCCAATGCTTTGCTTAGTTAGTGATCAAATGATGTTTTGCAGAGCTCGCCATTGCTATATATTTTTTTCATGTCACAAGTGAGCAAACAAGCAGGTGGACCACCTGGTGGTCAGTGGTCGCCACCGCCCATGACACCCACTGTCGTATTAGTGAAATATTTTGGCACTAATAAGACAGCAAAGCGCGTCGCCCACCCTGGGAACTAAGATGGTATGTCTCATGTGCCGGTAATTTCACTGGCTCCCTCCCTATAAGTACGTTTTCACTTGTGCTTGTAAATGTTTTCGTGTACAATAATGATGATTTTGTGTGAAAGTCTACGATACTTACTAATAAACGAATGCCAAAATTCTGAATCTTTTATCGTGGTATGAAAGTCAATGCGTGGTGTGAATATTTTATTTAAATTTAACAGCTATTCGAATTTATATGAATCTTTAATTTTTGAATAAAATGTACATTTTGTTTTATTTTGCACCAATGTTACGATTATGTTGTAGAACTCTGCTTATTATAATACGTTTCATTGCATCTACGTACAACATAAACATTTTATTAACGTTTAGCATAAATAATTCACGTGCTACAGCAATTACAAAACAAATCTAAAACTACATTAAAAGATTTATTAATTAAAAAAGCGTACTATAATATCAACGAATACCTATTTGACAAATTTAATAATGAAATTGATTAATGATTAATTGTAAGTTTATAATAATTTAATTTCAATTGAATTTTAAAAATTTCAATTTAATTTTAATAATTATATTTATGATAATTATTTAAATTTAATTTAATAATGTTAATAAATGCCATGTGTGCCTCATAGAGGTGGATTGTAAACTAGTTTTAAGTATACAATCTGTAAATGGTACATAAATGAATATGAATTACCTGAAGATAAAAAACACGGAATGAGATGTTCCAATACAGGGAGAGAAGTAGCTATTTACTGCACATCACTCACTATTGTACACTTCCAGACACGCACCAACCTACAAAAGTAATAAAAATAAGACTTAAAGCGTAAAACTGAGAATCTTTCATTCTAAAACCATTTTGAAACTTTATAATTTATAAATTTCATATTTCAGAGATTTTCAATGTCTAAAGAAGACATAATTTCCTTATCTGAATGGAAAATAACTACAGTAGGTACTTTGTAGGTACTTTATTTAATTTTATGTTGAAAGTTGTAGAACTAAGTTTTACGTTTTAAATGCCTTATTGTATGCGAACAATTTTAATATTTGCAACTTAATAAAAAAAATACGACTCCACAAAAACAATTCTGCTAATTAAGCTACTTGGTACGAGAAGTTAGACGAATGGTATAATACACTCGCGCGCGCATTAGTTGCGTATCATAACCGGCGAAACACGAGCGCGGCAGGAGCGGGTCCGGAGAGACTGACGCGTGATGACTACCAGTGGCGCTGAGCGTGCGTTATGACGGCATTGAAAGGCCGCCGTCTGGAGAAGCAAGTGGTACTTTTCCAGATAGTGCTTCACCACCGAACCCTGTTCTGACCACGGCCAACGTAATGAATTTTGACCATAAAGTAAAGAGAATGACCACTTAGGTACGAGTGCTTTTAGTTTGAGTTACGTATGTACAGGTTACTTATAGTACTGTAGCCCGTGGACATTTAAATTACAAAAAAAAGGTTACCGTTTGTCTTTGTGAAATTGTTATAGATTTCACCATTTCACATACTAATAGCGAAGTCTTAAAGATCGTAACCCGCCGTAACCATATATAGTGACGAGTGATGTAGTCCGGCCATATTGAAAATAATTTAAGTACCTTTAAGAGTTACCGTTTCAAATTTATACATCTGTTAAAAGACCCTCTAATTAAAAAATATACCTTTTTTAAGAATGTTTCTGTGGCCGGTTCAGATTTTAAGACTCATTTGGTCTTAAATTAGTGTTGGGCTTTCCATAGTCTTACTATTACGTATGGTAATTCAACAAAGCTGTACAACATGACAATATTGACAATAACGAAACAATGCGGTAACCTAGAAATGTATATAACCAACATTATAGATTATAGTTTGTTCACTATATTATGGTTACGGCGGGTTACGATCTTTAAGACTTCGCTTTTAGTATGTGAAATGGCGAAATCTATAACAATTTCACAATGACAATTGGTAACCTTTTTCGTAATTTGAATGTCCACGGGCTACAGGACTATTATGGTGCGACGTCGTCTGTCTGTCACACCTGTATATCTCAGCAACCACTCGTGCTATCGAGTTGAAATTTTGGAATAGTTTTAGAATATGATTGCCCAACTACCTTTGGAAAAATCTAAATTAACTAAAGTCGATAGACGTTTGTTTGTTTTATTTTTAGATGCTATAAATTGTAACTTTATTTGATTAATAAACTATTTGTATTTGTATTTGTATTTGTTTATTTAAATATTACTGGAAAAATAAAACGATATCTCCAAGTAGCACCGTTTTATAGAAATCTAAAAAAACCTGTATAAAAAATTGTTTTGCGGTCCTGAAAATGGACTTTATTGAGTCCGACTCACACTGGACCGATTTTTTTACTTTCGAGCGGAGTGAGAAAGGTATTGTATTCGTTAAAAAATAAAGTTTTTCTAATTTTCTCAAAAATATGTTGGTCGGTTGGTCGGTCGGTCGGTCGGTCGGTCGGTCCGTCGGTCGGTCTGTCCGTCACGCTTTGGCCTAGTGGCTAAACGAATGGTCCGATTCACACCATATTTGGAATTTTAGAGTTTTATGCAAGTCAATCGAAGGGTTTTGAGTGGTTTCCTGCTGGATCTCATTTTGAGGGTAGCTGTCATACAACGAAAATGAAAAATTGTGATTTTCGCAAAAACGGCTCTTAAAATCTTGATTAAACTTTGCATGACCAAGCATCTCCATTTAAGGTGTTGCGGCAGTATCAATTGGTCTCTAGAAATTCATATAAGGGGTGTTCCCTTACTACAAAAATTTAAAAATGTGATTTACTCAAAATCGGTTTCTTTGAGCTTATTTTGACGTTCTACAATTTGGATTCTAAATTGGTTTTCTACCTGACTGCATATTTCATCAAATAATTTTTACATAAATCTAGTTTGTATAGGTAAGTTTGTATTTTCATTTTATTTGTATAGAATTACAAACTTAAATTTGCAGTTGGTAGTTATTTACTCATTACTATCCTTATCCTCTTGATCTGGAGGTTCTGGGTTTGACTCCCGGCGGGGATACTGTTGAATGATGACTCTCTTATATCGCCAGAAAGTAAGTGCAGTGCTGCTGTACCATTTATTACATAAGCAATCGACCCTGACCACCGTAATAGACGTTTCGGTTACTGTGCAAATATTATGTGTCTAAGCGATCGATCACGATCACTATTTTTTGCTCACTAAAGACTGAAGTTCAAATTACACATGAAAATTTAAGTTTTTCAGCCCTTTGGTGTTAGATTCCGTAATTGTGTTTCCATCTGACTGACAACTCCTTTGTATTTGTAGAAAATAGCCAAATTGAGCTTACTCGGCTGACCACATAAAATAATGACGATGTTTTTTCGGGCTATTTGAAAATTATTTGCTCAAAGAAATGAAATATATTTTGTCAAACTAAAAGAATGTAGTTTTTAGGGTGCCGTGCCCAAAGGGTAAAAAACGGCACCCTATTAAATGCCTCCGATATCTGTCTATCTGTCAGCGGACTCTTAATAGGAATACAGTTGAAATTATCACAAATTCTGTTATAACAACAAACACCTAATAAAAAAACCGGCCAAGTGCGAGTCGGACTCGCACACTGAGGGTTCCGTACCACCACATAAATATAAATGTATTAGTTGAAATTTCAGTAAGTTTATGTGCTAGATTTTTTGAGTCCGACACGCGCTTGACCAAATTTTATTATTTGTTGTTATTTTATAGCTTATGCACTATAAACATACCAATTTTCAAGTTTGTAAGTGTTCCCGTTTTTAAATAGAAGTAAAACAAAAATCGCCTCAGCGACTATCCAACTTGACCCCTTTCTTATATGAATGTTCTTGAAACGGGAGGTCACCACAATTGGTTACTATTAGTTGTGAGAAAAGTTGTAATATTTAATGATTTCAGACTTTTCCCATTATTTGTACTGTGAGACCTAGCTTCTTGCCAAATTTCATAATTTTAGCTCAACGGGAAGTACCCTGTAGGTTTTGCATTTTTGAATAAATGTATGGCGATGAGGACATAAAATGTCATATCTTTTGATTGCGTCGTTGTAAAAAATTGAAATTTTCAGATCTTGTGTGGTTCATGGACCCTAATATATGGTATCAATTTCAACCTGATAAATTTACCCGTTCGTGAGATAAAGGGTCTTGACAGACAGACAGACAGACGGACAACAAAGTGATCCTATAAGGGTTCCGTTTTTTTCTTTTGAGGTACGGAACCCTAAAAAATATAAAAAATAAGGGGCTTCTTTATTAAAACGTTTTTTTTAGGCGATTTTAGCTCGATTTTTCATTTAGCTCTATCGTAAATATGGGAACACTTAAAAGCGTGAAAGTTGTTCAGTTAATAGTGCCTAAGCTATAAAATAACAACAAATAATAAAAACTGGTCAAGTGCGTGTCAGACTCGCGTGGATTTAATACACTACTGCGTGACTTCGTGTACATAACTAAAGACTGTATTTTTACCTTAGCGGTAAGGAGCTCCCTGTCCTGTAGTGGACATTTCATGGGATGTCATGATGATTATGATGAAGAAGCCCTCAGTACGCGACTCCGACTTGCACTTGGCCGTTTTTTTTTCTTTGTTTCGTGCGTCAAGCAAGTTCGCGACCTTGCGGGTTAGACCTCACCATACAACACCTCAACTGTCAATCTCACAGGAGATTCGTGCGCAAAATTGTCGAACTATACCGAATATCATAGGTGGGTAGACGGAATGCTCTGGAGGGCATGAGAGCGGCTGATTAGTTGACCACAACTGATTGACCAGTCTCAGCGGTTCTTTATATTTCTCTCCCATTATATTTTATTTTTCCTATCCCGGTAGACGGTAAGTTTACTGTTCCCTTGTGTCGGTCTGTATTTATTCATATTTGTTAAATAGATTGTTTCATGTTCTAGATCAATATTATTTACTTATTATAAGAAAGTTTTTCCTACTAAAGAAAGGAACTTATAAATTGAGAGTTTGAGAGATAACTTCATTAATTATCTAATAAGAGTCTGTGTAGGGGCGGTCTGCTTTTCTGATAATTATTTTTATCAATACAATGAAAATGATAATAATTGTATAATTACCGCGTACGTGAAATAAAAAGAAATGAATTAAGCCCTCAACTAAACGCCACACCTAGTTATTACCGAAAATATATGATACTTTTGTCTTTATCACACGCACACTGTCTACTTGCAGCCATTTTGTAAACAATGGCGATGGTATCTATGTGGCCATAATTATAATATAATGTTACCTTGTTTTCAGGAATGTATCCTTAAATAACCGCACTTGAATAGTTTTAAATTTAAACCATGAATCGTAAATAGTTTGGTTTCGTACATTCTTGAGATAATTTATCGATCATAATTACGTTGTAGCGAGACGATAACGTAACCTAAAAATAGAAAAAGTATTAGAAAAAGGCACTGGTTTTTACATAGAGCGATTGCCATCTGACATTCTCAAACACATCAATACCATCAATGAAGTAGACCCACCACTAGGTAATTAACATCTGTACCTTAATTTGATAGAGATAATGACAGAAGTTGGAGAAAAAATTTCACAGTTTTACAGTCTGGCCCACCGTCGCAAAGTTGCATGTCTGTCGGTCTTTTACATATTGTACTTCGGAGAGTGTGCTCAAGAGCTCCACGAGGTTATACCACCAATTCCTTTCTATTATCGGGAGTCCATACGCATTGTACTTGGTTGATATTCCACACATTCGTACAAAGCGCATTGAAACATTTTTTATAATGCGCACGGCTACAGTGGTATTCTCTGCCTGCGTCTGTGTTCCCGAGCTCTTATAACCCGAATCTATTTAAGTCGCGAGTGAATAGGCTTCTTCTGGGCAAGCTCATTGCATCGTCGACCTCATCTGTGTCCTTAGGGCTAGATCGAGGTCAAGAGTAAGCTCATAGACAGTAAAAAAGTCTTTTATAATGCGCACGGCTAAAGAGTGGAATTCTCAGCCTGCTGCGTCTGTGTTCTCGAGTTCATATAACCCGAATCTATTCAGTCGTGAGTATACACTTCTTCTGGGCAAGCTCATCCCATCGTCGACCTCATCTCTCTACTCAAGACTAGATCGAGGTCATGCAAGAGTAAGCCCATTGACAATAAAAAAAAGAAGTCTGGACAAAATACAAATTTGGATTTATGCTACACAAATACTTTTTTTTAATCAGAATAGGAAAGTAAAAAAGGAAATACTGGTATTCGAATATTTAAAGTACCTTGGTACATCCGTTTTAAGTTCAATTCAATCAAATGTACTTTCCTAAAATATCTAAACGAACCAACTAAACAATCCTTTGTTCTAGACACTCGTATGTAATGGCATCCGACACTAACCAGGGATGCTGATGCTTGACACCTGATGGCTGAAGGTCGCTCTTTAGGAGAGATAAGTATAGATATGTAGGCGTTAGGCAGTTTTCCGGAGTTTCGTTTCATATCACTTATACATAAGTATTTGGGCTCGCCTCTTAACCGAGGGAAATATCACATTTGGTTGGAGTTGTTTTACAAATTGACCTTCATACCGACGGGTAGAGATACCAAAGATTCGCTTGTCATGAGTGAAAATTGTAAACAATGAAGAAAATATTCGTACCGACTCGAAGCGCTGGCTATTGACACTAATAGTAGAGGCCATTTAGTGGCTGAGAAATTGTCAAATCCAACACATATTGGCATAGCCTTATCCAGGATGGGTATTCCCTTTGGATTTCAAAAGGCAGATGGCAGTCACTGTCTTGTAAAAACCAGTGCCCTCAACTATGTTAGGTAGCAGTCTCCTTACAACGGAATAGATCTGGGGCCTGGGGCAATAATCATGGGCAATGTTCCAATGAAAGATTAATCGAAAACGGAGTATTTCGAACACAAATAAATTTGAAAGGTCTGATTCTCGACTAACACCCTTTCATTCCATTATTCAGAACCTACCTAACGTTCTTACCGCAACATTGCGAACCTATTTTAGTCTTGATCAAAGTCATTCATTGTACCTACTGAGCAATACAATTTATAAGGAGAAACTCAGTCTCACCCCGAGAGCAATTAGTCAAACCTGTTTGGAGTAATTATGAGAATATGGGTTCGTATAACAATATATATAGGAAAGTATTATTATTACCTGTACCTAGTCGAATATATCGAGTCATAGTAATTTGATGGCGTTTATACGAAGTTGTCAAATTTAGTCGTGGTGTTTGTTAGGAAGTCGCTGATCTAGAACAATCTAGAAACTACACATCGCCTCAAAGGCGATGGGCATCTGGCACAGTGTCTCGCCAACTAGGGAGACTCCAATATAAAATACGCACTTAGTTATGAAAGCCTATACGTTTATAAACCTTAAAGTTATCTAAGAAAGAGAATTCTAGCCCAAGCCCATAGTAAACAATAGAAGCTTTTGATGATTGGAGTAAAAATATTTACATAAATTTCTTATCGAGAACCACATAACTGAATCACGGACATATACATATAACATAATAATATCCTCGTAGTTAATCGCAACTATGAGCCAACGTAAAGAACGTATATTTTTAGAAAAAAATCTTGGATAAGTTATTTTTTTTATTGAGTTTAGAACACAAACAGTCTTATACAAATAATTTTACAAAAATGTAGGTTTACAAAAGACCTGGAGGTTCATAAAAAGAAACAAAGTTAAACGTGGCTTGAAAACCGTTTAAAATCAGTTTCTCCTTTACTCATAAATACCTTTAGCATTATAGCATTTTTAAGTAGGTAGTCCTGCTAGAATCAACTTTAAACAACAAAAATTAAATTAAATAGATTAAGAAAATACTGTAAGGCATTCATGAATAAGAGAGTCAGTTTTAAAAAAATAAACAAAAATACCTACATACTATAAAAACAGTAACATTTAAGTTGTTTTTGAAACATTACTTTAAAAAAAAATTGTATTAATGGAATCATGAAAAGGGTCAATATCTACCAAATGTTCATTGTAATAATCTAAAACTCGTCTGAAAAACGTATGTTGGCAATAGTTCGTTCTTGCAAAACTTACTAAACAAAGCCCGAGGGCGCATGGATCTTAAAGTTATATTTTATTCCGTCGACTAATGATAAAAAGGCGTTTATTTATTCGCTCAGTAAGAGCCTATTAAATGCTCTCTGCCACTCTCGGCGCATTAAGAGTCCATTTTACTCAAATTAAAGCTTTTTTTTCCAAAATACTCTATTATGATCATCTAAAGGTACGGTGCCAGGGTAGCTCGAATTTTTACACCGAGGCAGAAATTCCGCAATAAAAAACCAAAACTAGACAAATATTTTAAAGATTTATAAAAACTGATCAAGTGCTTGTAAAACGTGCGCTCTAAATACCTAAAATATTTATGAAATAAAGTTCATTTTAAGGATCGCTTGACAAAATTTGTTTGTAAATGAGTTTTGGTTATTCCAAAAATAATGTGCTTGTTTGAAAAATCTGATATCTATCGTTATGTTCTTGATTTGAAATTTGTTGTTCAGCATTTGGAGATACAAGAGAATTCTTTATCAATATTTTCATTAAAAAAAAAACTTCCTATTTGGTCTAGGGAACTTTTTTAGCTCTCTTATTAATTACAGCCCATTTGCACCGCCGCGCCCTTTACACTTAGTATTAACTTAAGATATTATTCTCTTTCAATCTCAGATGGTTTAGTTACATTAAACGGAATATTGCAGCGGAGGCTTGCGATCACTCGCTTCGAGCTGCAAGATATATATTTTTATTTAATCTAAATATCATTTACATTAATCTGTACAGAACACGGAGTTATTTAACGTTACAACATGCAGAATACAATGCAAATCGAACGAGTCTATACTGTGCTATGGTAGCGTAAAAAAGACAAGGAACCACTGCAACGCTGCCTACTTTGAGAGTTGGATTTTTACAATGTGTTTATTTTGTATACAGAAAGGTTATGATCAGTTTACGCCACTGAACAAAACTAAGTAAATAAAACTTTCAGGAAATGATAAAATAATCGGACTTACCGTACAAACTGTCCAATAAGTTTGAAATTTTGTATACAAGGTATAACAGAAAGGGTATATCAACCCTGAAGGATGTGATTCTGCCCGTGAAACTGAACAACTTTCCCTAAGGAACAAAGGTCGTAATACGAAAAAAAATGTTGACCTCCCATACAAAATGCGCGATCAGCTGATTCAGTTTCTCATCGTTCAGGGTTGATATACTCTTTTTGTTACACCTTGTATAGAGGCCATTATTTTTTTTTTTCATTTCAAGTTGTTCAGTTACGTTGACCCTTTCAGTTTTTGGAAACCTTTTCCTTACAGCATTTATAAAAGCACGACACATCCGCCTAACTAAGTTATCAAGTTGGATATAATATCAGCAAAACCAACTGACAAAACAGTTTGAAAACTATTTAATTTTCATGAAATAACTTAACTAGCAAATATACAATCTGATCAACCCTTCGACCCTTAAAGTTTCGATTTCTCGACACAACTCACAGAAGAAACTTCAGCTCTAACTGTTAGGACTTGCCTGTCATTTCACGTCACAAAAACCGATTCACAACTTGTTTGTTGTTGTCAACTTGTCCCCTAGATCCCGGCGGGACAATCCCGGCCTGCTCCCGTCCCGACGTGACATAATGCTGGAATATCAGAAATATTCCCTATAACAAGTTGTCTACAAGTTTCATTTGGTTAATCATAAAAGAAGCAACCAACTTAACATGTGTCGTATTAATTCTAAAATGTTATTAAATGTTATATCGTAGAGAGGTAAAAAGGACGGTGCCTCTTAATACGTGCATTTTTATGCTATTTAAGGGAGTACCGCAGTTTGAGCTAACAAATGTGGTTTGGTAATAAACCTCTCTTATATTTTAATCTTTTATTTTTATCAGGCTGGATAATTTTAAACTGCAAAAATGCGTGTTTTTTTCGAAAAGTGATGAATTATGGCTGTGAAAAAAAATTATGTGATAATTAAGCATCATTCCAAGAAGATGGCTGGCTCTTCAACAACAAACACGATTAAATATATTTTATCCGTCATAAAAAAAATCAAAAGTTACCAACTCTGCTTTTTGCTTTTACACCATTTTTCTAAAGTTACCATTAATCTATGATGCTTAAACTTTGACACATTATTCAATATATTATGAATTATCAAATAGCTGATTTATAATTAATAATATGGGTACAGATTTTGTGAAAAAAAAATGCGAAAATTTGCGAAAAACGTAAAACAGCGCGAATCCGCTCCGTTCTAACACGCGCATTAGGTTCTTTCTTAGAAAGAGAGATAATTTAGCACTTATCAGCCCGTTAATTTGGTGGAGCAATACCATATTCACCAGTCACCACGCTTGTTAGTGCGCTTGTGCGTAGCAGGATGTAGATGGTACGATACACAGAAGGGCGCTGCTGCCTGTCCTCCGGTTCATATACGATACCCACCGTCACGGTTAGAGATATGTTCTTCACCGGTAACACACGAGAAAATCTTTCTTATATTTTTCACTAATAAGACAGTGGGTTTCATGGGCGGGGGTGACCACTTACCACCAGGTAGCCTACCTGCTCGTATGCCCACTTATGAAGTTGTGACATAAAAAATAAATCAAAAAAGCTGTTTCTGTCGCGCTGCGCCTCAACAATTCTCCCGTGGTGAGTGATAGGGACAACCTACAACTTAGACTGATTTAAAAACGACGTTCCGCTTTCCCCTGTTTTTTTCTCCAATACTTAGTTATTATATTTATTTGGAATTTAAAAGAAGAGTGGATCTACGCTCCTATTTTTATTTTTTATCTTGCAACTTTTCGAATTTTTCTGGTAGCTGGCCCCACATGGAGTACTGCTGCCATCTTGGCTGGAGCGCCCCAATACCAACTCTTTCCACTTGATCGCATTCAAAAGAGGGTAGTTCGAATTGTCGACGATCCCGAGCTAACAGACTGTATGGAGCCACTAAGTCTTCGGAGAGACGTGGCCTCCCTGTGTGTTATGTACCGTCTGTACAACGGGGAGTGTTCTGAGGAACTATTTAGTCTGGTGCCTGCGGCACAGTTCCACCACCGCACCACACGCCGGAGGGAGAGGTTCCATCCACATCACTAGGACAATTGGCGTTGCAACACAACGCGGTTTGCGCGATCATATCTCTTGCGCACATCTAGGATGTGTAACAATCTTCCCCCTGCGGTTTTCCCAGGTAGTTACGACATGGGGACATTCAAAAAGCGGGTTAACAAACTTCTCAAAGGCCGGCAACGCATAGCGTCAATGGGCGGCAGTGATACTTACCATCAGGTGAGCTGTCTGCTCGTTTGCCTGCTCTAAGATAAAAAAAGCTGTCTAAATATGGCGGAAAAGAGGGACATTTTTTCAGGTTTTTGGATTGTCATATTTCTTTTGGTAATAATTTTTCGGAAAAAAGTGATTGACAAATTAAAACCCGCAGTAGACTTTGATTTAAAAAAACAAATTACCATCGCTCTACACTCAAGGCATTATCCAGGAAGAAAATAGGAGTATATAGGTACATAAGCGTATCTATTTGTATGGAACAAATGCAGCCAAGATACCCTTTTAACGTGGTCTGGATTATTTGTTAGTATGCTTATATCGTTTTATTTACCACAAAAAGTTCTGCAATAGGTAGTACAAAAATATAGAAGAACATTACGTACGTAAGTGCGTCACGTGCTATTCAACCAAATTCAAAATAGATTCTTTGAAGAATTCTTCACGAACATTATAAGGCCGACTCTTATTGTCTTGATGACTGACGTGTTAATTTAGCAACGTCAATCATACCTTTTTTTTTTGGAAAGTTTTAATTAGTCTAGAGATAAACAGCAGGTGGCCACTGTCTGTAGATGCTGTGTGTCAGATGAATCCCAGCGTTCCATGCTTGTAACAAATCATTACAAAAAAAATTATGGTGGCTTTTGTGCAAAGTCCGTCTGGGGAAATACCACCTCCTTGCCTTTTTCTGCCGTAAAGCAGCAGTGTGTGCACTGCTGTGTTTCGGTTTGAAGGGTAAGGTCTTATCTTCTTATCTTATTTAGCCGTTGCTGTCCCACTGCTGGGCAAAGGCCTCCCTCTTTTTTCTCCATTCGTCCCTATTAAGAGGGTAAGGTAGCCAGTGAAATTACTGACACATGTGACATACGATCTTACGCGCTTTGCTGTCTTATAATTGTCAAATTATTTCACTAATAAGGCATTGGGTGTCATGGGCGGTGGTGACCACTTACTATCAAGTGGCCCACCTACTCGTTTGCCCACTGGTGACACAAAAAAATTATAGAAGATATTTTATGAGAGTTTCTGTACCTATTAAAGATTCTCGCTGTATCGAAAAGACGAAATAAATTTGGTCCATATTTCTTCGGAAAAGTTATTTAGTTTCAGTCTGATCATGCAGCACAACCTTCTGCTGTTGCGTGTTTTGCATTTACACCCATTCTGGGTAGAGATAAATAAACGCTTCCCACCTGCACGGTGAAGCTGTGAAATTCAATAATTAATAGGAGTAAGGGCACAGATTACTAATAAGGGCTTCACTGTCAAAGAAACTGTGCGCCAGCGCCGGCCGAGAATGCAAGCACGACACGCGCGACGCACGTAGTTATTAGGGGCGCTAGCATGTAAATTCAATAGGAATCGTTTTGAAGCAAATTAGTTTTGTTTTTTATGGCGTAATTGAGATCCAGTTTAATACTATTTGCGTTTGAAAGCTTTTAATCGGCTTCAAAACGCTCCCCATTGAGTTTCAATTCGAGCACAGCAGATATTTTAGTTTACCTACCTCGGCGGCTCATGTTCTGCACAAATAATTTATATTATAATGCTTTCGATAGCCTCACTTAATAAATAAATGGTACAGCAGCACTGCACTTACTTTCTCGCAATACTCAAGAAAAATCTATCAACCGCAAACTTAAATTTGTAATGGCATACACATAGTATGGAAATACAAACTTTTATTTACGTTTTTCCAACAACATGTTCGAATGAAATATACAGATCAATTCAGAATTCAAATTGTCAAACATTAAAACAAACAAACCTCAAACGATTACAAGTAAATCACATGTTTAACTTTTAGTAGTACTGGAACACCCTTTATATGAATTTTCACAGATCAATGGTTACTACCGTAGGATACTTGCATGAAGATTTTTTTAGTTTCCCAACACATGTTCCTTACGTATAATTGTTCAGTTTAGTCTACTGAGCAAGCCCTTTCAGTTTTTGGTACACCCTGTGTACTAAATTTTATTCAAAAAAATCATAAAGAATATCCAGTGAGATAGACAGCCAATTCAGGATTAATACGAGTATTATAGAAAATTTTAATAAACTCAGTGCAACAAATTTTGGGTAAATCGCATATTTACGATTTGGTGATACAGGAACACCGCTCAGAAGTGTACAGCGGCGCACCGCACTGCTCGAAAAAAATCCGCGTGTTATAGGCCCGACGTACTATGAGCAACTTCCCATTGATTTAAAAAATGAATCTTGTGACGAAACTTTCAGGAGTCGACTGAAGAACTTTTTGTTGGATAAGGCATTATACTCCATGACGGAGTATTTTACTATTGTACGGTGATCATTATGACATTTTATTTTATTTGACATTTGTATTTTATAACGTTGATTCTCTTTTGTTAATTCAAATAATTTTATTGATTTTTTATATACTTATTGACGATCGTATTGTGAAAGAATATAATCTGACATGAAATGTAATTGTATGAAGTTACAATATGTGATTAAATAAACTAAACTAAACTATATGAACACACATACACACCTTATATGAATACACAGATCAATTGATACTGGCGCAAGATATCTTACATGGAGATGCTTGGTCATGCAAAGTTTCATCATGATTCTATGAGCCGTTTTTGAGAAAATTTAAATTTTTCATTTTCGTTGTATGACAGCTACCCTCAAAATAAGAGCCAGCAAGAAACCACTTAAAACCCTTCGATGGATTTTCATAAAACTCCTAAATTCAAAATATGGTGTCAATCGGACCATACGTTTAGCCGCTAGGCCAAAGCGTGACGGTCAGACCGACCGACGGACCGACCGACCTACGGACGGACATTTTTGGGAGACTTGTTTTTTATGATGTATAAGTGATATAGAACACATTTTTGAGAAAATTAGAAAAACTTATTTTTTCACGAATACAATACCTTAAAAATCGTTTGTTATTTCTGCTAATTGGCTCGCAATACCTTATCTTATCATATTAAATTTAATATTCTCCTATTGAACAATAATGAGATTTGGTAGATTTTATTACATCTTCGTCTGTTAGGTACACGGTATTATTAGAATTAAATTATTAGAAAATGTATAATGTTAAAAACAGAACTAACTACTAAAACAACGTTTTGCAGTTAAAAAGAGATTTATTTTAGATTAGTTAGTACTGAACAGCTTTCGAAAGTCATTACAAATTTGTTATGTCTGCTTACTCACAAGGCCCCTATAGATTTTACTGTGGGTTTAATGCCCAGTTGCAGTCGCTTAAAAGGTAAAGTTCCTTTGAATCTATTAAAAAAAACATTTATTTCGGGCAAATGAGTCCATATAAAAATTATAACAATTACAATTAATTTAAATAATAAAACACTAATTTATTTCTGTCATAAAAATAAAATAATAAATAAGACTTCGTCTTAAATTGCGTTCTCTTTATTTTTTCATCCAAATAGATAGTGACAGCAATAGATTTAACGGAGCTTGAACTCTAAAGATGCTTTGTGCAACTGGCACGAAGGAAGTGAATTGTGAAGTGCGTGAATATTTAAATTTTATTTATATTTGTTTATATGCGGTGGCGCTATACTTCAACGCCAAATATGTTGTTCAAAGTCCCATTGTTCCTTCCTAATACGGCGCTCGCCGCAGCTACATTAAATGGAGTTTCGAACAAATTGGCTATAAATATGAAATAAAACAGCATTCTCAGAAGAAATAAAACCAATCTTTCGAGGTTCTTATAAGGGCACGCACCGCTCAAACAAACAAACACGAGCTAATAACAGTAAGTAATAAAATCTTCCATTTACAGCGGCGGCGCGGCGGTGAGTTATTAGATTTTTAACTCAGCTCTTTGCTGTGCCCGTACCTGTTTCCTACTTGATGTTTTAAATAACAATGTGTTTTTTTTATATGCTTTTTTATGGGAATAAATGGTTTTGTATGGTACAATTGTAAATGTTCCGGTGGCTAACCTAGTTGTTGACGGTTTGTGTGATACCTTCGACGAATTGCAGTTTTGATATTTTAAGTACCTAAATACTTTGTTATTTACGGTTGATGAGACTAGAATTTGGCCCGTTTTCCCTCTTCCTTTGTTTGTACGAGTAATGTAACTTGCGTGGACCGCACGCTGCATGTTGCCGCCCACTGCCTTCTTCATTGTTTCTGACCATCTCGTAGGTGCCCTACCTTGAGCACATCTGCCTTCCATGTGGCCCAAAATAATCTGCTTCTCTAAACAATGAAGGTGTGTCCGAAGAAACGGATTTGCAAGTTATTTCGTTTAATTTAGCTCATATTAAATGTTGTGTTTACCCATATATAGGGTCCTTATGAAATAGTGAACATAATTTTAGCACGTTACGTAGACCATGAAACTGAACAACTTTCATAAAGGACCATAGGTCGAAATACGAAAAACCAAATTTGACCTCCCATACAAAATGCGCTATCAGCTGATGCAGTTTCTATGGGAGCTCAAAAATTGATTTTCGTATTTCGACCTATGTTCCTTGGGAAAATTTGTTCAGTTTCATGGGCAGATTTCACACCCCTTCCTTTCGTATTATCACACCTATCCGTTACACGTTAATAATAGGTCTTTACCTATGAAATTTCCGTTTTGTATGGCAAATTTTAGGTAAACTCAATTTTCAGTACTAACATTTTTGCATTTTTCTTAGGACTTAGAAATCCAATTTTTTTTTAGGCATTATTAGGAAGACATTAACCTAACAGAAGCATAAATTTAATTTTCAAAAAATAAAACAAATCTGTAAAAAAATATAACAAATCTAATGATGAAATCGGACGACATTTAAGACTAACAATTTTCGAACCTTTAATTTTATATATCAAACTTAAAATAAAAACTTTATTTTATGCGTAAATTGATAACCTTGAAGTAAACTTTCAAATATAAGACAAATGAAAATAAAAATATTAGAATTATAATAATTATGATCTCTGTAATCTGTAAGAAAATTTCGGCAATTTCATAGGCCTATTACATCGCCCCCTGCGCACTAAAGTTCACTATTCGCGCAACTTTCAATATGATAAAGTTCCGTTATAAATCGAATTCTTCTTCAAAATCAAGTAGTGTTTGCAATTTGAATCTTAGTTAGATATAACTTTCAGCGTCGCTATTAGTATTCAATTCGAGTTGGCAGTTGTATTGCTCGATCACCCCCTGCAATTAATATTGAAGCTGGAGCGCGCGGCTTCAATATTGTTGTGAATTGTGAATACAGTCATTAAGGGTCTTTTAATGTGGAAGCCGGGGATACAGTTAAGCAGCGACAATTTAACGCTTTTTGAATATTTACAGCTAGTTTTGTTTAAAGCTTGTACAAATTGGTTTGAATAACGCGTCTAAATAAACGCTTTTTACAATCGGGCTAGAAGTGAAAAGATATATCAGAGGCAAATTGTATAATTCGTTGTTTTACTGTATGCTTTGGCATTCTATAAAATGCCTAAAAAAATTTTTGTTCGTCATTTTACATAATGCAGCGGCATTTCACAAAACGGCGCGTAATTCGTTTCTGCCACTCGCCGGCCGCTGTCCGTGCGCTGTGGTCGCAAGGTAACCTAACCGATCCCGATCAGGATCGGTTAGGTTGGATTTACCGTAGCTGATAAACCTAAAATGCGCCAGTGATCCAAACCCGTTTACAATCTGCCGGCGCCGTTTTACAATTTGCCGACCGTTCACAGTTTGCCCGCCGTTTGTAAATGGCGAATTATACGATTTTTCTGTGACAGATATACAATATGTGCTGTCAGCTGATTGCAGTTTGTATGAGACGGCGAGGACCTATGATCCTTAAGGAAAGTTGTTCAGTTCCATGGGTAAAACCACCACCCGAGAGGTTTATAGACATATGCCAAACACCCTGCACACTTTATCAAAACCAGAATACAAACATAGTTCAGGCGTTGACGGCAATACGTCTGCAATGGACAATTATTAATGAGTCCTGGCGTCGAGACATCTTGCGGGGATATTGAGTTCTTGTACAGTCAACGACAGGTCTTGCTTGACACTCTCAGTGCGACTCTAGCCCGTACGTCTATTGAGATAAGAACGTTACAAAGTACAATATGTCAAGCTTGATGTGCTCTTGACTGTACAGTTTTATTGTAGTTGGCTTGAGACCTTCGAGACTAAACTATGTCTGGACTGGTCTGCACTATGTCTTTGGGACCTGACATTTTAGAAAAAATTAATAGCAAGTACATCACACCATGGTGCAATTAATTTATACATTTCTAAAAGAAGATGAATGACTGATAAATTGTAACATTATTTATGCATTATAACTCCGATAAATACCGAAGTAAATAAGTTCTAAACAAAAAGTAGAGTTAAAAAGTCAAAATATTTTTTTGTCAAAGGAAATATTTCCAAATTCATACATACACTTGACGTACAAAACTCAAAAATAAAGCTTTCTAAATCAGAAATTTCACAACTTTTTTGTGGCGCTTAGAACAAAATGAGCCGAAAGTGTGCTGCGGCATTATTTTCTAGTCGGATTCATTTTTCTGACTGCTTGTGAAAGTGATGTTATTGAAGAGATAAATAAAAAATATTCACTGTAATATTGAATCACTGTAAAAACTAAACGAGTTACGAAAAATTCGATGTGGCGATGCCCGCACAAGTAAAACGAATGAAGGTCCGAGAGCGCGCAGGCCTTTATAAGAATGGCGCTGCCAGGGCGGGGTGGGGACGCACAAGTACTAAGGCTGTGGTTTTACTACTTTTTCTTTTTAGATTGTTATTTAAAGCTTTAAAAATATTGTGTGATGCCTTTCTGCTTACTGTAGTCAGTGAAGAATGAACTATACGTAGTAAATAACATAAATTTTGAGGATGCAGCGTCGAAGTATAAGTATAATAGAAGAATGCTACGAGTCGTAGTCGCCCCTCTACGTCGTAGCACGTTACACAGGGCTACGATCACGAGGGTGACACATATTCGGTAGCGAGGGCGGAAAACACGAGTATTAATAATAATATCATGTAAATTATAGCGTATCCGGGATACC
This sequence comes from Athrips mouffetella, assembly GCA_947532105.1. Lineage (NCBI taxonomy): Eukaryota > Metazoa > Arthropoda > Insecta > Lepidoptera > Gelechiidae > Athrips > Athrips mouffetella. The sequence goes on along the minus strand of OX383972.1, from coordinate 203,742 downwards.
ACCGAGCCCGGGGCCGTGATACGAGCAGTCGACTGAATAGGAGCGCCTTCCTTCATTATATTACGTCACAAAGTAACACATATTGTGCTTCTTTAACAACAAATTAAGAATAAAATATTTACTTTAGCACAAGGGAGCTATTGCGGTAGCCGGAACGCTTCCGCCATAAACAGACCATTGCCTTTGCAATAGAAATTCCCGCGCAAAGCCCGTTAGAGGAGTAGGTAAATAGTTTTACTCTGACAGCGGGGAATGTTGCGTGAGGCTACTCTCTTCCGGGTTGTTGCCGGGAATTTGTGTTGCAAAGCCAATGGTTCGTTTTTAGGGTTCCGTACCTCAAAAGAAAAAAACGGAACCCTTATAGGATCACTTTGTTGTCCGTCTGTCTGTCTGTCTGTCTGTCTGTCTGTCTGTCAAGACCCTTTATCTCACGAACGGGTAGTGGTTCATGGATCCTAATATATGGTATTAATTTCAACCTGATAAGGTTGAAATTAATACCATATATTAGGATCCATGAACCACACAAGATCTGAAAATTTCAATTTTTTACAACGACGCAATCAAAAGATATGGCATTTTATGTCCTCATCTCCATACATTTATTCAAAAATGAAAAACCTACAGGGTACTTCCCGTTGACCTAAAATTATGAAATTTGGCAAGAAGCTAGGTCTTACAGTACAAATAATGGGAAAAGTCTGAAATCATTAAATATTACAATTTTTCTCACAACTAATAGTAACCAATTGTGGTGAGCTCCCGTTTCAAGAACATTCATATAAGAGAGGGGTCAAGTTGGATGGTCGCTGAGGTGATTTTTGTTTTAGTTCTTTTTAAAAACGGGAACACTTACAAACTTGAAAATTGGTATGTTTATAGGGCATAGGCTATAAAATAACAACAAATAATATAATTTGGTTAAGCGCGTGTCGGACTCAAAAAATCTAGCACATTAACTTACTGAAATTTCAACTAATACAATTATGTTTATGTGGTGGTACGGAACCCTCAGTGCGCGAGTCCGACTCGCACTTGGCCGGTTTTTTTTATTTTATTAAATCAGGTACAATTTTCATATTAAAAAATTACTATCTCGCCAAACTGACAGTTTGTTGGCGAGTACCGCGCTCACACATATGCGAATAGTGCACCTGTTATTTTACATAAACCTATTATAAACTATCATGCATAATATAAAACTATACTATCAGCTATACTATGACAAAAAATACCTACTGCAGTAAAATAAAGTAAATTAAATTGAAAATGTACTGCAATTGAAAATGATTTTTACTTTTTTTTGTACTGCAATTACCTAAAATAGAGTAAGAGTTAACTTACCTTAAACTAACCAAACAAACAAAGAGATCAATATTTTAATAAAATAAAATAGAACACAGTTTAGTATGATTTCACTAATATAAAACCAACGAAATGAAGTTAGAATTTGATTGAACGATTCGTGATTAAATTTAAGAAAATTATATAGTTTAAAGTTTTTAAAAAATCATTGATAGGCGTTAAAATATGACGAATAAATTTGGAATTAAATCCGCGATGCGTGCGTCAGGTTAAACGCTCCGTCTATAGCTAGTAGATACTTTCGCTTGGAAAAAATCTAATGATAACATTAAGTGGCCACCTAACTTATTACTACAGCGTCTAGTTAAATATGGTCATAGTCGTCCCTTCCGCAAAGTATCGCGGATCAAAGTTCTAATCGTATAAAATTACAGCCAAAGATTCGGATCCAAAAAAATCATGGCGCGTCTGGAGGCGCTTTTTTAGAATTTAGAAAAATAAAACTAAAAATATAAAAGGTTTAAATATCTGAAAACTTGTTGCAGTAGGTTTTGCGCAGTTCGTGGCGTCTTCCTGCCTTGTTGAGAAACCCGTAGTTGAAGAGGTGCTGCGGTAGAGAGCACGACACAAGCAGCAGATGACAAGAAGTCTCTCTGGAGACAGGGCTAGGTAGTGTTGCAGGTGCAAGCCGGAACCTACTGCCCGTAATCGGGCAGCTTTAGCTGCACGAATAAAAATGCGTCATAAGAGAGTGGCAACCTCTCAGTAACAAATATAACGTAAAGACAAAAATACTTACAAAATTGAGGAGTTCATATCGAGTAAAAATCCAAATCTTCTATGAACATGTAACAGCACAAGTAAAAGAAATTACAACTTCAGCAGCAAAATAGCTGTATTAAAACAGGGTTTATATATAGTACAGTTGAAATAAATGCACGATTTTATAAATATTTTGCTAGGAATTTGACACAATCTCTTCTGTATCCAAACAAATAATAAGCACCGAGAAAGGAAAATCAAAATTTTGAATCCACTGTCAATGAATACAAACAGCCAGTCAATACATCGAGAAAGAAGCAAAAAGTATCGAACACTCAAAAACGAATATATTTAATATAATAAATTTATTTATAATAAATTTATAATTTTGCCAGACACGTTACCGTAATAGCGCCCCAGATCTTTCTTTGGAATTTAATTCAATCTGCTCTTGCTTTTATAATTATTGCTTAACTTAATAAAAACGGCTTCCAGTCGCCAAATTCTCAAAGACCCAGTTTGTACGATTCTGATTGTGTTGGAACTTTTTCTTTATCTCTAATTCATTTTAATAAAAACTTGAGTCGACCCTCGTCTTCGTGAAATTTCGTTAATAAATTCTGTTTTATAGTTATTAAGTAATAAAGTTTGTTAAAAAAATCATGTTTCATTTAAAAGTTTCGCTAGCTACAGCTGAGGGGAAATCCCCAATTATGCAAACGTTGACGTTTCCAATTTTTTTTGCGGCTTTTACAATTTAATTTAACTGAACACATTTATATAATATCATACGAGTAGTTAAGGGTTGCTGCCACGTAATTTGTTACTTTCTCAAATTGAACTCGAGCGTTCATTTAATTTTTAGTGATATGTGCTTGAAATTAATCCCAATCGATATGATTTTTTTTATGAGGACCATGAAAATATGTAAGACCCTAGCTTACAGTTTAATTATTGAACCTAAATAATAATTCTCCGTGTGGTGCCGGCAAAGAATAGTACGGTCAACCGCACGTCGGTAGAAACTTTTTCAACTCTATTACCACGCCATAAGGTCCAAAAGTGTTTCTACTAATGTGCTGTTGAGTGTACCAACCCACATCTACCGTGGATGGCGTAAGAAGTGAGTAGGGCCTATAAGCTTTTTATAAAGACAAATAGCAGTGTTCTATTTTAATTTAAGGATAGCATGTAAGTGATTTGGCTCCGCTGTTATGAAAAAAATCACAGTGGTAGTATATACGACCGCTGTGATTTTTTTCACGTTTCTGACATCAACCGTTTAGCTAGCTGATGGGAGAAATAACTCTTAATAAAAAAATGCGCTTTGAAGCTTAATATTTTGCAAACAAATCCCTTCACCCAAAAACGTTCTTAAAATATTACCAATAATTTTAAAAGACATATCTCTACCGTAATTTTAAATTTTTATTCCTAGATGTGTGCAATAAAGAGTTATTCATTCATTCATTCATTCATTCTCTACCGGCACCCTACACTACACCAAAAAATTTCATCCCCACTTTACGTCTACCCCATAAAGTTTTTTTATATTTTATTTCACCACTTTTTTGACGTTACTAACATGCATATTCATACCAAATTACAACTTTCCAGTACAAAAGGTCTCTGAGCTAAGCCGCGAAAAGACAGACATACATGACGAAACTATAAGGGTTTCTTGTTGACTACGGAACCCTTAAAAATATTAACCTTCACTTAGACTTCTTACTCTAAGATCATTTCTTGAATATTCTATTTAGTATAGACCCCGGCGTATTATGGTATATCATATTATTATATATATATATATATATATATATATATATATATGGGTCTACACTAAACAGAATATTTAAGACACGATGCTAGAGCAAGAATCTCCTATTGACAGTTTTTTAACGCTGCGTTGAGGTTAAACAAATACAAGAGTAAAAAAAAGCCGCTTTCAAAGTAACAAAAAGACTTATAAAAAAATCTATCCCTAAATATTTCCTCACTCCAACGCAGGTATAGAAACAGCAATCGCACAGGAAGCAGCAACACATGTTACTACTCAGTCTATTTCTTGAAAACTGTTTATTTTCACGTTTCTTTGAATCGTAAAACTATTTCCGTACAGTCAGACAAACAATAGTCGTCTCTTCTCTGACATTGCGCCGTGATGCAAGGATGATTTAATATTTACTTAGCAAAGCTGGAGCTACAACAAAGCAAGCTTCTCGGCTTTCGTCGCGAAGAAATAATGTATGAAAGCTGTCGTGCCTGCCTATTGTCTCATAACGTGCAGATGCTCGTACAGTTTTGGTAAATGTATGCTTATAAGGAAAATCTGTCCGAGGCTATGTAATGTCAGCTAAGAAAGTAACAATCCATGTCGTCCCATGGGTGCCATGTAAGGCGACTAAAGGATTTTACACCGGAAGAAGCTCAGCAGCGTACTTCAGCGTATCGTACTTACAACTAAGTTGCGGTTATAAATCATCGTGGTATATATGAGCCACCTGCAACACTAACAGGCGGGTTTTGGTACATTCGGTTCAAAATACACCAAACTTTGCCAGGAGGGTTCTTGTTGGCTAGAATGACGCGAAAATAGTAAAAGTGACTTATTTTTTATGTCCTAGACAATATAATAGTGACAATTGCTGCGTCATATTTAATTTTGATCCGGAGATCGAACACAAAACCTCAGTATGACAGTAAAAATCCCAGTTCAAAGACGGTCGTAACCACCGCTCCTGTCAGCCATCGAGGGAACTTTTATTGTTACCGCATAAAGATTAAGCGGCGGCGGGTCGGCCGATAAGAAAATTATTAACATTCCTTGATACTTTATCACGCTCGCCCTTTCCCGGGCCCTCGGTAGATAAATTATTCACAGCCAGAAAGGCAAAACCTACCTGATGTTCAAACAGACGGTTCTTATAGCAATAATCACGTTCTTGGCATTCTCATTTATTATATGTTTCTGAAGTGTAGATTGCATCACGCTTATTACTTTTCCTTCTAAGGTATAACTGTTGCGTGTGGGTGAGCTTTTGGGGACAGCACTCGGGGGTGACACAGAGCGTGGTTTTAACTTAAACAACCTCTCTGGGGAGACAGGCTAGACCATGTGACGTGTTCAATAACAGACACTAGTTTTGTATCAAACATTTTACAGTAACTCTTTTAAAAATACTTTAATATTCACACACATGCGATAAAAATAACGTGAGTCCTGTTTTATGAAGTGTAATGTGACTGAGTGGACGGCAACAACTCTTATCTTGAAGGATAATTAAAACTACTTGCGTGAAATATTAGAATTCGACCGTATCTTTAACAAAAGTTGTGTGTGAATGGTACACTGGGTTCGGTGTTTTAATTAAAAATTGCGTGGGTTTTATAGTCGATATGAAGCGAGTGCGATGCGATGGATGCTTGTCGCGTTGTGGTGGTGGTGTCTAATTCTGCGCGTGGGCATAGCGCTGGAGGACCCTTTCGGTAAGCATTACAAAGCAAGCTTCAGTCACTAAACCACATTCAGTTTTCGTAACGTAACCGTAACTGATTTCCGCAAGAGAACAATTAATCTAACTCTTATGAGCATCCTACGGTTGTCAGGCATTTTGTATACTCGTACAACGTGAATTTGTATTGGTTTCGCTCCCCAAGACCAGTGATTCTACTCATGAAAACAAACAACTTTCCCGAAGAAGAAAAATTTCGTCTTTAATTTTTCGCCTTCTACAAATGAGTCGATTACGTGACCACTTTACTATGGAGAAGCGAAAAAATTTTAGAAGTAAAAAATTTTCTCTGGGAAAGTTGCTTGTTTTCATGAGTAGAATCACTGCGCTTCGGGAGCGAAACCGATACAAATTCACGCTGTATATAAAAGAAATCTGTGTAAAATATTAGTCGAAAAGAAAGGTTTTAGCTCAGCGTGAATGCAGAGCAGAGATTTGAACCTCGCTGCGGCCAGGAAGAGCCTACTTTGACTGTCAAAAGTTCCTGGTTAACTTTTTGCCAGAAAAGTTGTATATCTCTTTGGTTTTTTTGCAAAAAGAAAATACAGGATTGTAGTCAGTACACCTCGTCTTTAACCAACAAAATGTAGTGCATTTTTAATCGTTTTCAGACGATGATGATTTTGACATGAGGGCAGCGGGACTGTTTGACGGTCTAGCCGGAACCGTGCAACGCTACCAAGGTGCGCAGGAGTCAACTCAGGCGGCGGAGGGGGGAGGTGGCCAGACAGCGGCGGGGGGAGGGGGGCAGGCAGGGGCGGGGGGAGGGAGGCCGGCAGGGGCGGGGGGAGGGAGGCCGGCAGGGCCGGGGGGAGGGAGGCCGGCAGGGGCAGGGGGAGGGAGGCCGGCAAGTGCGGGGGGAGGGGGGGAGGCAGGGGAGGTGGCGGGGGCAGAAGAACAGGCTCCACCAGAGACCGCTCCCCCACTTACAACCACTCCCTGTCCCAAACCCACCACGCCTGAAGACGACGACCACTTCGACGATGCCTCGCTTGATGTCTACGCATACGTAGCGCTTATTGAGTAAGTTTCTACTTCTATATTTGAGCATTGCTCGTGTGGTGCCGGTGAAGAATAGTTCCAATCCATCTAAACCTGCAGGTGTCGTAAGAGGCGACTAAGGGTCAATGAACCGGAGGATGGGCAGCAGCGTCCTTCTGCGTATCGTTCCAACTTACATACTCGTACTGCGTTTGCCAACAACCGCAGTCTAGGGTTCCAGCCACAACGCTAACAGGCGTGGTGACTATGGTACCTACTTTTTCTCAAATTTTCCTTGCATTTTTGCAAAAAATTAGCAGGTAGCTCCATGTCCTGCCGTGGACGTTAATAATGTTAGTCAGACACCAGGGTTCGGGAGGTCGGACCTTGCCACCCACACGATATTATGATGATGATGGGATCTTACGATCATTTGACGATTATGCTTAAGTAACATCTATTTACTGCTGTCGCCTTTGGGACGGTTCAGCCAATTATCATCTAGCCACACTTGGAGCTGACGAGAAGCAAGATGGAAACAACCTGGTCCTACACTGCACAGCTACTTGTTTATCAGACTTATACAAAATGTTATTTATTTCTTCATCATTTATGATGATTCCAAATGCACCAAGGGCTATCTCTCCCGCTTGGTTGATATTCCACACTTCCTCTGAAGTGCTTTGCAACATCACATTCCACACTTAATATTACACCGGTGAAAGCTTTTATGTTTTTCAGTTTGGATATTTTGATTTTTGTTACCTTACTCTTTGGCGCCCAAATCACTGAACAGAATTAGCTGTTGCATAGTTATAGACTACGATCCAAATTTGCTTGAGGATTTCCATTGAAAATGTGGCTTTTTATCTTTTTTAGCGAACAAAGTACCGGGCAACAGCTAGTCTTTTATAATGTGTACAACTAATGAGTGGAGTTTTCTGTCTGAGTCATTTAAATCGAATCTGTTGCAGTCGCGTGTTAATAAGGCCTCACGTTTAAGGCGCTAATAGGGGTAAAATGCAGAACTCTGCGTTGAAAACTTTAATTAAATGGCCATTAAAACCATTAAGAAAAAATATAGGCTGATAATCAAGATTTAAAAAAGGTTTTTTACTTGAATGAAATTGTAATTTTGCAAACCGCGTTTGAGAAAAAAATCCCTAGCAGCACCAGTTTTTGTCATAATTTGCAAAATTTCTCCAAATCCGCATAAGTTCACTAGTTAGTTTTCACACACGATAAAGGTATCTAATATATGAATATTTTTACTAGAGTGTTTTTTTTATATTCCATATAATAGTCATGAAAAGTGCTAAAACGGAGTTTTCTGGCGTGCGCGGCCGCGAATCCGACCAAAAACTGTAAGCGCGTGATATCTTAGCGTGCACATACGATCAGAGTGCATATTTAATTTGATCAAGAAACTGGTAAAATAGAGCATCTATTTTTCATTATTTCAGCATCATGTTCACGGACGGCTGCAAGAGAAGCTGCACAGGAGCCGTTATCCACGACAACGTGGTCATCACCGCGGCGCACTGCTTGTGAGTCGTATTAGTAGTTATTTTAGGTGGTATCTCTGCTGTTCTTAATGCACCAGCCATTCTAAGTGTGAAGAATGATGTTTTTATTTCCTGATCTCTTGACCTTCAATAATCTCATCAAGAAGGCTTGTATGTAGTTGGTCACCTAATTAACCTTGGTTTGAAAGCCTTTTAGTTAATGTACTTAAAACTAATTATTTAAGGATGTGAAATGAAAAGGAATACTGATCAATCCTGAAAAAATTCATAAAGATATAAATATTTTTTTGTCATTAGCAGCACTAGCAGTCACACTTGTTTCGGGTTCGAAAATCATTGTTCGAGATTCGCTCTTCATAGTAGTCATACGTTAGTATTACTCAAGTCCGTGTCTATCGTTTTACTTCTGACGATTGCCCCGTGTGGTTCCAGCACGTTTCTTCACAACGCGTTCATACAGCCGGAATTATCGCTGTCGTACGTGGTGATCGGCACGCGAGCCATGTTCGACACTGGCTACGAGCAGTACCTGCCCATCGAGCGCGTGGTCACCCATCCGCGCTACCACGGCTGGACGGCGGACCTGGCGCTCGTCTACACATTCGCTAACATGGTGTCGGAGAAGACGGCCCGCGTGCTGCCGCTCGCCAGCAAGCATGCCGCCGTGCCCGTCGACACCAACGTCACCGTGCTCTCCTGGGGAAGCTGCTCCGATACCGAAGATGTACGGTGCTCTACAGAGAGTAGTAGACTACACTTCACTCGAAATAATGTAGCTTAATTAGGACAGAGCAATACGTGTTTCTGTTGCTTGAGAATGTCTTGAGAATCGCTCCATCCCGCTGTCACCGTGCTGTCATTCATCAAGCTAATTATTTCGAATGGAATCATCTTAAAGGAGAGGCAAACACACTCAGAGACACTCCATTTAGTGTGCGAAATATAACACCGATATAAAAGTTACGCATGTGATGAGCATGGTTGGTTATCACATTGGAATACCAAAATGGAATTATTCTGTCAATATATCGTTATTATATGTTCGAATTAATAGCAGCAGTTACTAGGGAAAGACAGAGAGTGCGCTGCTGAGGGTAAGAGAGTGTGCATTGTTTTCGCTGGCAGTTATACTGTGCCATTGCACTCTACGCCGTATAACAATATAATATATATAACACTACGATTACAATTGATGTATGTAAATGTTCAATTCTTATAACACAAATATTTTCACTTTTCTCATCTTGACCTTATTTTACAAGCACGAACTATATTATTTATAGCATTTATATAAATGCTGCTACGATATTTCACAAATGTTTGTTTTATATGATGAACTAATTTTAAACCATTTATTTCTTTCTTTTTATTAAGAATAACAGAAAGAATCATAGTGGCAGCAGCTTATTTTTTCGTAACGGAGCCAAGGCCAAAAAAACGAGTAACACAGGAGGATCTCACACGCTCAAGAATCATTCAACGAATATGAAAACAGATGTACAAAAAACAAGATACCCTACCTTAAATACCGTGCAGGCTGGGACGAGTCAGAGTGCAAAGCTGCACATCACTGAGACTACTAATCAAGGAAGACTCCTTAACAACAAACCCAGGATAAAACGACCTTCTCAAAGACAGTCGCCAGACAACCCGCATCGAGAACGACACAGCAACCACTCACAGCAACATCGAGACACTAAATATTCATCAAAACCTTCACACCCGACGCGCTATTCCAGAAACTTGCAGAGACCACAGAACGGCCAAATGAGTAACAGGAAACTAAGCATCGAGCAAACGAAGCAGGAAGAGGGTGTCGCCAATCGGATGAAGGAACCTGGCGAAAAGTTGTCAAGAGAAGACCACCAGGAGACCAGCCTGCCACCCGCAGCCAACCTCATGACAACAGCGCAAGAGACACTAGACAATGTTGTTCAGGTAAGAGTTAACTGTTGTCATAACTTTACAGAATTGGCATAGCAATTAACGAAGAAACTTTGTCTTCAAAAGCCTCAGACATGGCTTAACGACTACTGTTTTGTTTAAAAAATAAACTTGTCACGGGGCCACCTTGATTCACGTAATAACGTCACTTGAACGGTTCATTTCCAGAGATACGCGTTGGGAGAAAACCAGTGGGAGCAGGGAGAGCCTTTCTTTGAGGATGACAACACTAACCAGTCAGCAAAGGATCAAGTAATAATTGTTCTGCATACCTTGAGAAAATAAGCCCCACTTTCTCGCAGAGCGCTACTGCATAAAGCCTACTAAGGGTATTCTATTGATTTCCTGATGGGATTTGCCGTCAGTTTTACCCGCCAAAAACATTCTGTAGAAAAATAGCCAAGTCTCGATGGAGCTGCTTGTTTATCTCTAAAAAGTAATGAAATCTAGACAAAGTCGTACGAAGTCTAAGGTTCCTTACTGCGATTTCTTTTATATTATGGTTAATGTTGTGTGACTTGGCCGTTGAACATTCTTTATAATAATAATAGTTTATTTATTGACTAATGTTTTTACAATTTAAGTTTCTTAGGCTAGTACAAATATTTACAAATTATAGTTTCCCTGCCACCTAAACTAGGAAAAACCCTGTATTTTAGGTGTCAGTGATTCCCAAGGGACGTTGTCAGGTACGTACAAGCTATACCTATACTAAAACTTTACACTAGTAATAAAAATTAATAGATGATTTTAACTTTAGGCAGATAAATTGGACTATTTAAGGAGGATGTGTGTGTGTGCGTGTGTGTGTGTGTGTATGTGGAGAGATGTGTATGAGGAGTGATATGTATGTGTGAGCGTATGGTAGGATCGTAACAGTGACTGAACTAACGATAAAATAATATAGGCATATCGAAAAATTATTAAAGGAGTTTGTAAATTGAGATCAAAACTAATAATAATAATACTATAACGGTAACAGTAGTTTTTCCGTTTCCGTGTAGTCAAGCTTTTTTAACCATTCAAGTAGTGTATGTTTAAGTTGGTGTTTATTCAGCGGATGAATCTGAAGAGACTTATCAATTTTGTTGTATAAAACACAACTCAATGTGCAAAACTGTTTTGCTGCAAAACTGGTGAAGTGAAGTTCCTGCTTGCAGATATTTCGACAAGACCGTAAGTTAGTGTCTTGTTTAGGTGGTACTTGCGGATGCTTTCTCAGGATTGAGCGGAGCACAAAGAGCTGCCTAACTGTAAGGATATCTGCTAGTTTGTAAAGATCTTTTGTAGGAAATCTATAGTATTTTTACAGCATTACTTTTAGGACAGCTCTTTGTGCTCTTTCCGCTTTAATCGTGAAAGACTTTGCGGCGCCACCCCATGCAGGGATACAATAAGAGACCAGAGATTGGCAAAGAGCAACGAACACCATTCGTATTGTGTCGAAATCAGCTGTGTGCCTGAGCGTTTTAAAGATACAGATAACTGATGACAGCTTATCAATTTGAGTCTTCCAACTCAAAACCAGTACATGAAAACGTAGTTGCGAAATTAATTTTAACCATCAAATCTAATGCAAAGGGTATCGATGACATTACTAGAGACATGATCTTTTTGACTCCCCTAGCACTCTAGGAATAATTACTACTATTATTAATGAATCTATTTCTTCTTCTGTTTTTCCTACCATATGGAAATCTGCGTTGGTTATTCCGTTACCTAAGAAAAATAATCCCATAGAACTAAAGGACCTTCGCCCTATTAGTATTTTGCCCTTTTTATCTAAACTGCTGGAAAAAGCCGTTTACAACCAAGTGATAAAATACTGTGAAAAAATGTGCATATTTCCTGTAATGCAGTCGGGTTTTAGATGTAAACACAGTACTGCCTCCGCACTCCTAGATGTGATTGACAATATCCTTGGTAATTTGGATACTGGTAACGGTTCTATCCTCACTTTGCTCGATTTTTCACGAGCTTTTGATTCAATAAATTTATCTTTGCTATTGTCTAAACTATCATATTATGGCTTTGACTCTACCACTGTTAAATGGTTCAATAGTTATCTCAGTGATCGTCAACAGAGAGTTGTCATTCAAAAATCCAATGGTGAGAAGATAATGTCCAAACCTATACTAGTTAGAAGAGGTGTCCCACAGGGCTCTATCCTAGGGCCGTTACTATTCATCATTTATAGCGCGGACATAATTCAATGCCTCCACAGTTCGAAATACCATCTATACGCAGACGATTTACAGGTCTATGTTCATGTGCCACTTGATGGCGTTGAAGAGGCGGTTTCAACGATAAACAAAGACTTAGATAGAGTTAGTGCCTGGGCCACGAAAAATTCACTGGTTCTTAACCCGTCGAAATCTAAGTTTTTGATACTAGGAACGAAAAAACAGATTAAAACCATTCAGTCAAAAGAGCCTAAGGTAGCCATCATGGGTGATCCAATTGAACATGTGTCTGAAGCCCGAAATCTGGGACTTGTATTTGACAACCAATTGCGCTTTGAGAGTCATATAAATAATCTTGTTCGCAACTGCTTTTATAGGCTTAAAGTTTTATATCGTATAAGACCTTACATTGGCACGGATCTACGCATTAAGCTTTGTGAATCTTTGGTCCTTTCTAAGCTCAATTATTGTCTAACGGTCTATGGCCCTTGTCTCTTTAAAAAATCCTACACACTCATACAACGAGTTCAAAACGCTTGTGCTCGATATTGTTTTCCCATACCTCCGCGAACCCATGTAACACCTTTCCTCAATAAATCTGGTCTCCTCAATATGCAAAGTAGGTTAACTTTATTTTACGCGTCCCAACTCCATGACATCATTAGCACCAATGTAACGTGGTAGACGTTACCTGAACAATTTGTATATATTTTACCTAACATAACAGCCTAATCTAACACCTAATTAAATATCAATAATAAATCAAAATTAAACCATTGCTACCACAAAATATAATTAGAACCTTAACATTTCTATACTCGTATTCAGAATCGTAACGTATTTTCGTTTACAAAATTAATGTCTAGCGGAACGCTGATTCCACCTGCGCGCTCGCAAAAACCGGTCGCAGCAACTCTCGACGCCTGCGAGGCTCATTCCCTCGGGCCGCCTCGCCAGATCGCCCAAATCAGTTACGAGGTAAACACGCATCGCGTCCTCCCTCTAAAAACCGTTACGCTGCTGCCGCGATAGTGCATCCAAATTTTACGCGAGTGATATAATAACCCGCTGGGGTGAGTTCTTATGTTTATGGTGTAGTGCATTAGGCTATAAAAGTGTAAATACTATCTAAGCTTGTTGCTCTGCCTGTAGTCGCTATATTTAAAATTCCAAACACTGGACCTTGACGGTTGGACGGAGTGGAGCAACAAGCTAAGGTTGCTGTGCCAAACCTAACGCCGCCTATTCTGGGGCATTCCAGGTTCTACCTGCAGAGTGGTTCCTGCTTGGGAATCGGCCTACTACTCGGAATATTCCCTGGCACCGCTTGCTACGGCAAGAACATCGCCGAACGCTATGGCTGCTCGAGTGCTCGCCTGACGAAGTTCCCTACTCATCGGTCACATCGTTGGATGAGTGCCGTCAACCACCGCTGCGCCGTCATTCCGCCTTAAGGCCAGTGTTCCCACTTCTAAATCTCACGGCTGTGTAGAACGGTGGATAAAATATAGGTATTTGTTGAACCCACTATCTTTTATTCTATTCTACCTACCTGTGACCCTACATCACAGTGGCGCCCTTTTCGTGGTTTTTTTTTGTCCTCCAATCTACACAGTTCGTAATTTTTTTTTTCTTAGCACTGCAGCGAGCCAATTTTATGTGAACGAACAGGTGATCCTACGGAACTGGTACGTACCTACCTACTTATATTTTTGTTGGAAGTAGTACTTACTTATTTAGATTTTTTTTAGTTTTATTATGTACTTTAGTCTGCTTTTAGTAAATTTTGGTTGAATTGACTATTACGTAGATCCTTACTTAAAATTGTAAACGTTTTTTTCTAAGCGTCTGTTTTTTAAATTTGGCCGTTGGCTAGTTTTTAACCTACCGTTAGCTGTAACGGTTATTTGTGACTACGTAACAGTTCGTGGGAAGATTATATACTATTCTTTTGTTTTTTTTTGGAGAAATTTGATTTTAATTGGGGATTTTAATTTTATTTTCTTTCGTCTTATATATATATTTTTTTTTTGTTTTATCACCTATTCGTATTTAGTTTATTTATTGTAAAGATAGTATCGAGCGTTATTTTAAAAATAATAGGGTACTTTATTTTAATTTTTTGTTGCAGTAGTTATTAGTAATTTTGCTCTTCGTAGATTTTAATTTATATCTACCTGCTTTGTTCTTTTTGTTGTGTAAATTATAGGTGTTGATTTTGTGCAACTGTATTACTGCTATTTGAGTACCTAGTTGATTACTATAAATATGACAACTCACTCAGCTACTTATCCTATTAAGTACCTTCTGCTTAATAAGCGTGAACTTGAATACGAAGTTCTTATTCGCGGTCTCGATCCTGCTAATACCGTCATTGAACTGAAAAAACAAATCGTTCAAGTTGTACCGATGCTACCTAGTGCTGATATTGGCGAGTCTGGCTTGGATACTGCCGAGGATATTGCTGGTGCTGCATTATCAATAGATGACCTTGCTGCGCGTGTAAAATCGCTGGATGAAAAATTTGATGCTAATTTATATGAACGCGCGCGTGCTTTAGCTGCTCATATTTATTATCGCTTGTTACGACTTAGCGCAACTGATTTAGGTGCTTCCCGTAATGTCTTTAAATCAGTTTCTAGTCAATTTACTAAGCTGTTTGAGAAATTGCTTTCTATGAAGACTGATATTCCTTCTGCACAGTCTGGAACGTCGTCGTCCATTAGTAATCCGCTTACGGTTAATATACCTCCTATTGTGGTTAACTGTGACCACTCACTAGATGCTAAGATTCCAAAATTTGATGGCGAGGGTTGCGTTCGTGTATTTTTGAGGAATGTTCATGAATATAGTTTGGCTAAAAATTTAACTCATTCTAAACTCCTAGCTAATGCGTCTCAGTTTTTCTCTGGAAAGGCCACACATTGGTTCCGTAGCCATCAGGATTCATTCCAGTCCTGGGAACAATTAGAAAAACAACTAACAGAAGATTTCACCTTATTTGACCACGATTATAGGTTAATGAAGGAAATCTCTAATAGAACACAGGGTGATTCTGAAAATATTGTGATTTATTTGGCTATTATGTCGCTACTTTTCTCGAGGCTGATAGATCCGATTTCTGAGAAGGATCAACTAAAAATATTGTTGCATAACATTCGGCCATGTTATGCAAATGTTCTAGCAGCTTGCCCTAACGGAATTGAAAGCATTTCAGCCTTAAGTACAGTTTGTCGTAACTACGAAAAAATTCACAGCCTAACATCACAGTACCACGAGCCTCCTCGTGTTTCGGAAAACACACTTGCACCGGATCTGGCATTTAATTCTTCTGATTCTAGTAAAAACAAATCTTCCAATAACAGGACTAATTTTAACAACTGTAATAAATACAATTCAAACTATAACCTAAATAATAAATCTAATACAAACTATAACCAAAACAAAAACAATGTCAACTATAATCAACAAAATAAATACAATGCTAGCTATAACAGAAACTATAATCAGGCTTACTACAACAGACATTCCAACAATCGATCTAATAATTCTGTACCTACAGCTGGTCCATCCAACCCTCCACCTTTCAACAACGTGCCTATTGCGTCCATCATAAACCCTAACAATGGACCAGTATTCTGTCCTCGTTGTCGCACTAATGAGCATTCCCTTCACAATTGTAAGCAAAATCGCTTTCCGATTTGTTTCAAGTGTGGCAGAATGAATGTTAAGTACCCCGAGTGTCCTACTTGTCATTCTAATTCTAAACCAAAAAACTAGATTCTATTGATTGTAGCAATAGGAGTGATTCTGATAAGCCTCCTAAACAGATAAATAAATTTAATGAGAATGAATGGAAGGAGTGGCTTAAGACTGTAAGTTTTTTCTTCTCAAATTACTCTGTTGCTGCAATCATTAATAACAAACCTACTAATGATGTGCGTCCCTATGCATGTATTAAGGTAGGCAATGAAAATTATTTTGGTCTGCTGGACTCAGGGTCTGCTGTATCGATTGTTGGAAATAATTTCCATCAACATTTTATAGACGCTGGTTTTGAACTGCATAAATGTAATCGACCTTTGACTTTTACTGCTGCTGGGGGTCATAGCTTATCGCCTTTAGGCTACATTAACCTTCCGGTAATTTTTGAGGACCGAGTTGGTATTCTAAAATGTTACGCTATACCTACAGTTCAATCTACATTGATTTTAGGTATTGACTTTTGGTCAAAATTTGAATTGTTTCCTAAACATATGAAATCGATTTCATTTTCTGATAAATCAAATTTTGAACTATCGGCTATTTCTGAGAGACCTAAGATGATTCGTTCCTACGATGAATTGACTGATCATCAGCGTACTGCTGCTGATAATATAATTCAGCAATTTGGAAGTATTTCTACCGCAAATTGTGGTCTTGGCCGCACTTCTCTAGTCTCTCATCGTATCGACACTGGCGATTCACCTCCAATCAGGCAACGCTACTATCGAATGTCTCCGGAGAAAATCCGCATTCTCTGTGAAGAGGTAGACGAGATGCTACGGTTGGGTGTAATTGAAGTATGCGAGAGCCCTTGGTCTTCTCCTGTCCTGGTGATTGGTAAGAAGGATGGTACACCTAGGTTTTGTCTTGACAGTCGGAAGCTGAACGCTGTTACTAAAAAGGATGCCTACAAGTTACCTTACATTTCTGCTATTCTTGACAATCTGAAGGATGCCAAGTACCTGTCCAGCATCGATCTTTCGAAGGCCTTCTGGCAAATTCCTATTACTGAGGAAGATCGTGACGAAACGGCTTTCTATGTTCCTACCCGTGGCACCTACAGATTTGTCACAATGCCTTTTGGACTGACTAATGCTCCGGCTACGCAACAGAGGCTGGTGGACAGTCTGTTTTATGGGCCGGAATTTGAAAATTCGGTCTTTGTCTTCGTTGACGATATAGTCATAGCTTCTCCAGATTTTGAATCACACATCAGTTTCCTTCTAAAGGTTCAACAAAAACTAAAGATGGCTAACCTTACTATCAATCTGGAGAAGTCATGCTTTTTCCGTCGGGAGCTAAAATATCTGGGCTATATCGTCAACGAAAAAGGTCTGCAAGTTGACCCTAGTAAGATTGAGGCCATACTGAATTTCCCCACTCCTATTAACAAGAAGGATGTCAAAAGATTTCTCGGCACTGCTTCCTGGTACCGTAGGTTTGTGCCCAATTTCAGTGCCATTGCTGGGCCTTTAAATAAACTAACCTCTACTGGAAAAAAGGCTCGTACATTCGCATGGTCAAAGGAGGCTGACGAATCTTTTAACAAACTCAAAGAGATCCTAATATCTGCTCCTATTCTCGCCTGCCCTGATTTCGATAAACCATTCGAAGTCCACTCGGACGCTAGTGACTATGGTGTCGGCGGAACGCTAACGCAAACTATCGACGGTGTTGAACATCCTATTGCCTACATGAGCAAATCTCTCTCACCTCAAGAGAGAAACTATAGTATCACTGAACGTGAAGCCTTAGCTGTGCTCGTTGCTCTTGAGCATTGGAGGTGTTATTTAGATAATGGTCAACAATTTGTCGTATATACAGATCATTCTGCTCTTAAATGGTTCTTGAATCTAAATAACCCTACCGGTCGCTTAGCACGCTGGGGTGTTCGTCTATCCGCTTTCAATTTTGTGATCAAACACCGTCGTGGTTCTGAAAACGTCATTCCTGACGCATTGTCAAGAGCTTGCCCTATTTCAGCTATCGATACTCATCTCTATGATGCTGAGCACACTTCCGATGATTGGTACCGCAACATCTACAATGGTTGCCAGAATAACCCCACTTCTTTTCCTAACTACATGGTAAAGGACAAACGACTATATCGTTTCATGAAACCTAAATGCTCCTTACAGCAAGATTTCGAGTGGAAAGAGGTTATTCCTTCTGAGGCTAGGCATGATGTCATAATGCTTAACCATGCTGTGCCAACTGCTGGTCATTTTGGCATTTTGAAAACGTACAAGCGTCTAGCTCTGTACTACTATTGGCCGGGTATGTACTCTGACGTCGTTAAAGCTGTTACTTCTTGCGATGTTTGTGTTTCGTATAAACATCCTACTCATGCTCCATTAGGTCAAATGGGTGACCCGAAAGTTTGTTCTCGGCCATTTCAAGTAATCAGTGTTGATCTTGTTGGACCCCTACCTCCAACAAGAAAACAAAACTGCTACATTCTCGTGGTGACTTGTTGTTTTAGTAAGTATTGCTTACTTTTTCCAATAAGACGAGCCACAGCTGAAACTGTGACTCGGATATTAGAGGAAGAGGTCCTATTGGTCCATGGTATTCCATCTACTGTCGTTATGGACAATGGCAAACAATTTGATAGCGCTACCCTCAAGCAAATGCTTGCCAAATACCATGTACCAAATCTCCACTTTACTCCTAAATATAGTCCTCACATCAATACGGTGGAACGCTATAATAAGACTATAATGACAGCTATCTCCACATTTATTGAAAACGACCACCGTATTTGGGATTTACTTGTACCTAAAGTACAATTCGCCCTAAATTGTTCTGTGAATGAGGTGACTAGCTACACACCCTCATTTCTGGTTTATGGTCGCGAGCTAATCACTTGCGGTTCTCACTTCGCCAAGGCAGAATATGATGATGAGGTTATCTACAAACCTCGTGATCCTTATGCTGAAAATTTAGGTGCATTATCTAGTATTTTCAATAAAGTTCAACTTTCCCTCATTCAAGCACATGCTAGAAATGCTAACTCGTATAACCTACGCCGACGTTCGGCTGAATTCAAAATAGGGGATACGGTGTGGAAACGAACCTTCTATCAAAGTGAGAAGGACAAATACTTCAACAAAAAGTTGGCGCCTAAATTCGTCAAATGCAAAGTCATTGGCAAAAAGTCGCCATTGGTCTATGAGCTTGCTGATTATTCGTCCGGCAAATCTCTAGGATCCTGGCACATAAAGGACATTAAGCTAATAAACTATAAGGACTAGCTTTCCTACCTTAGTAAATTATGTACATATATTTAGTGCTTCTGCTCAATTTTATTTTAACATCGAACTATCTTTCGAAAGAGTATTTTATTCGTTGTAAATACTCAGCTTTTGAGAAATATTCAATGAATATTGTCTCTGTGTCATGTGATGTCTGATAGAAGGAAGAGTGTAAGGATGGAAGGTGATGTATGTTGTTGTTTCGTGAGATAGAATTAGAAATCGGATTTTACTTCCTAAGGTAAGTAAAATCCTACGCTTTTTGGCGGGGTACTGTAACGTGGTAGACGTTATCTGAACAATTTGTATATATTTTACCTAACATAACAGCCTAATCTAACACCTAATTAAATATCAATAATAAATCAAAATTAAACCATTGCTACCACAAAATATAATTAGAACCTTAACATTTCTATACTCGTATTCAGAATCGTAACGTATTTTCGTTTACTAAATTAATGTCTTGCGGAACGCTGATTCCACCTGCGCGCTCGCAAAAACCGGTCGCAGCAACTCTCGACGCCTGCGAGGCTCATTCCCTCGGGCCGCCTCGCCAGATCGCCCAAATCAGTTACGAGGTAAACACGCATCGCGTCCTCCCTCTAAAAACCGTTACGCTGCTGCCGCGATAGTGCATCCAAATTTTACGCGAGTGATATAATAACCCGCTGGGGTGAGTTGTTATGTTTATGGTGTAGTGCATTAGGCTATAAAAGTGTAAATACTATCTAAGCTTGTTGCTCTGCCTGTAGTCGCTATATTTAAAATTCCAAACACTGGACCTTGACGGTTGGACGGAGTGGAGCAACAAGCTAAGGTTGCTGTGCCAAACCTAACGCCGCCTATTCTGGGGCATTCCAGGTTCTACCTGCAGAGTGGTTCCTGCTTGGGAATCGGCCTACTACTCGGAATATTCCCTGGCACCGCTTGCTACGGCAAGAACATCGCCGAACGCTATGGCTGCTCGAGTGCTCGCCTGACGAAGTTCCCTACTCATCGGTCACATCGTTGGATGAGTGCCGTCAACCACCGCTGCGCCGTCATTCCGCCTTAAGGCCAGTGTTCCCACTTCTAAATCTCACGGCTGTGTAGAACGGTGGATAAAATATAGGTATTTGTTGAACCCACTATCTTTTATTCTATTCTACCTACCTGTGACCCTACATCACACCAAACAGCCAACTTATTTATTTAATAAATTAATGTGGCGTCATTTGGAACATAAGTATGCAGTAAGATGAGGAATAACATCCCTCCACCCATTAGAAATATCAAGTCCAAATGGAGCTTCAAGAAACAATACAGGGAATATCTTCTTGCCCAACAAAGGATAGTATCTCAAGCAAAGTAGGAATGCACGTTAGTCTGATGCCTCCTCAAAAATATACATCAACTGCAACTGTAGGTACATTGCAATTTTTAGTTTAACTTGAATTATTTAATAATATTTGATTTATTTAATAATAATAATTTATTTATTTTTTACTTGTGTTACACCCGGATTTGTTAAAGTTTTCATATTAGTTTGTTTTATTACTTTTTATAACAGTTGTATTGTCTAGCGCGTAAGTTTCACGGTTTTTATTATTTTTGTTTAGCGTAACCTCCACTCTGGTGCTGGCTGAAAATCAGTGTCACAAATACTTCTCTGGTACTTGTGACAAATGCTGAGTCTAGTGCCATTTCATCGCACGATATTCTGTGTACATTCTATTTGGTTTATAACACTCATTGTCGTGCATTGAATAAATTGTTTTTCTTTCTTTCAAATTCTGGTCTAGATATACCCCAAGATATTTAACAGACGTCGCCCTTGTTAGGGGAGGACAAGTGCAGTTAGATGAAGTCCGGCATGTATGTGTTTTTATGGTAAATGACGGGGGTGGTAGTGATGGATTATACGTTAGTGGGTACAAGTCAATTATGTTTACACGTAATGTTATAACTGTTGTAACTACCATTGTTTGTTAAGCGAGTTAATAGCCCATATTGTCTACTGTTGACTGTCCTAACCTTCTATCTAAAATTAATATCAGCCCCCCAAATAAAAATTTGCGAAATAACGCAAGACTTGACCTTCCGTCTGCTTCTACAAACTACAGACAAAATGCATTTATATGGCAAGCGAGCAACAACTTTAACCAACTAAGCGTAGCTCTGGATCTGGATATATTTAATACTGGTTTTGAAGCGGCGAGGCGCTTACTCAGCAAACAATTCTTTGATTGTTAAATAGTTTTTATTTTAGTTCATATTTACCTCTGATGCTGGTTGTGCATAACTTTCTTCGTAACTTCATTCCTACATTGGTTCTATTTGTGGAGACCTGTAATTGGTTTTTTAATGCCTATTTACCTTATTATTCTGTCTGTAATAGGTACTGTTGGTCACCCGAATATTAAATAAATAAGTAAATACTGGTATTGGTAATTGGACTCTAGTGTCTCATTTTAGGCTGTTGTTGATCGTCAATGGGTAGCGGTTCTGGCGACAGATTGGTGCAATGGTGTCATGGAGCACCTGGTTTTGTACCCTTCAACGGCCAAGTCACACAACATTAACTATAATACTACAGAAATCGCAGTAAGGAACCTTAGACTTGGTATGACTTTGTCTAGATTTTATTACTTTTTAGGGTTCCGTACCTCAAAAGAAAAAAACGGAACCCTTATAGGATTACTCTGTTGTCCGTCTGTCTGTCTGTCTGTCTGTCTGTCTGTCTGTCTGTCTGTCAAGACCCTTTATCTCACGAACGGGTAAAGGTATCAGGCTGAAATTAATACCACATATTAGAATCCATGAACCACACAAGATCTGAAAATTTAAATTTTTTACAACGACGCAATCAAAAGATATGGCATTTTATGTCCTCATCTCCATACATTTATTCAAAAATGAAAAACCTACAGGGTACTTCCCGTAGGCCTAAAATTATGAAATTTGGCAAGAAGCTAGGTCTCACAGTACAAATAATGGGAAAAGTCTGAAATCATTAAATATTACAACTTTTCTCACAACTAATGGTAACCAATTGTGGTGAGCTCCCGTTTCAAGAACATTCATATAAGAGAGGGGTCAAGTTGGATGGTCGCTGAGGCGATTTTTGTTTTAGTTCTTTTTAAAAACGGGAACACTTACAAACTTGAAAATTGGTATGTTTATAGTGCATAAGCTATAAAATAACAACAAATAATAAAATTTGGTCAAGCGCGTGTCGGACTAAAAAAATCTAGCATATTAACTTACTGAAATTTCAACGAATACAATTATGTTTATGTGGTGGTACGGAACCCTCAGTGCGCGAGTCCGACTCGCACTTGGCCGGTTTTTTTAGAGATAAACAAGCAGCTCCATCGAGACTTGGCTAGTTTTTTACAGAATGTTTTTGGTGGGATTTCACTTCTTTTTGTAGAAACGTGGGCAAATTGATTTTTTTTGTTTTTTTTTTCGATTATCCTAGTTTTTATAGTTTTCCCTTTATGTGGCCATTAAACCCTAGCTCTGTACCAAATTTCAGCTTTCTGAGTTTATGGGAAGTACTAGTGCTTTTTGATGATCATTAGTGAGTGAGTGTGTGTCATAAATGCGAAACTTTGCTTTCGCTTAACTTCGGAACTAAATGAGCTACAGACTTGAAATTTTGGATTTTAAGTATGTGATTATAGCTTATTGGATAAGGAAAATTTCTGCGTTCTGGTCTTATCCAGAGGTTCTCAAATAGGGGCCTGAAAATGCAGCAAAATGGTTCCAGTAAAGAATGGTACGGCAGTGCTTGCTTCGCGCTCGACTTGGCGGGGGCACGGCGTGCCCCCAGATAATACTTTGCTCGGAATCGAGAGTAGAATAAATTTCAGGGGCTTTGGATAGGGGTATTTTTTTTTTATTATTAAAATTTTTGCCTACATGAAGCGTCGCAGCGCGTTGTCCATGAGCGCTGAGGAGGGGAGGGAAGTGGGCGTAACGTGCGCGCTCGAGCCAAGAGCTTAAAAATCTAATAGAACAACGATGAAACTTTAAGGACTTTTTTTAACGGTAATTGATTTATTTTAATAAAAATCAGTTGGGATTTATGAGGGTTTTGATTTTGATTGTCTGGACTATGATTAGATTATACTTTCCATCCCATCAGCCCTGAATTGATAAACCCAGTCGATATCGTTTATTACTTTAATTTTTTCATTGTCATTATCTTATTTATTTGCAGCAAATACACAGTCCTTATTTGAATAACAGACAAGTTTTGACACGTCGGCGGAACGTTAACATAAGACGAGCTAGACGAGCCGGAGTACTGTCCGATATAGAGGATTTTTTTAAGTCTGCAGCAAAGCATTTGTTTTCAAAATATGTAGTAATAGTGAAACAGACAAATCCACCACCTACTACACAAAAATCTACAAATACGTCAACACCGGACACACAACAGCAGGATGCACCGCCAGACCGTATACTCCGAACCAAAGACCAGACAACAACCATACCACCATCAATGATCCGCAAGCTCCGTCGACGAGGTCGCAGCGCAGTGAGCAATTTCAATACAGTGACTACAAAGAGGAACAAGAAAATAACCAAAGTAGTCACTAGTAAAGCCAACAAAAATGATAGCAAAAACATTAAAGTATTTAGCAAGGAAACCAGTAAAGTCCACGAAACGTCTACACAACAAGTGTCTACGATAAAAACAAATAGCACAATCAATAGAACGCGCTCTCAGTTTCACGATGGACGAAACAATTTGTTAAAAGCTTATCAAAAAGCAAACGAACAGCCCTCTCGACGTGCGGGAACAGAACACAGTAACCAGAATGATCCCAAAATTCGCGAACAACAGAAAAACTACGCGAGGTTGTCAGAAGTATATCAGAATTCCAAAAATTACAAAGTTCGCCGCCGTCATAACAACAACGTGAACTTGTCCCCATGGGTGAGCCAGATGGCCGACTTCAGACACTTGCGGAGATCTTTGCAAAACAAGGTGAATCCATTTTATTATAGCTTGTTTTTGTCTTTGTGATATTTGGCCTGAGTTTCTTAGATTTTAGTATCACCAGAAATACTTTTTAGGGTTCCATACCTCAAAATAAAAAAAACCGGCCAAGTGCGAGTCGGACTCGCGCACCGAGGGTTCCGTACCACCATATAATCATACTTGTGTTAGTTGAAATTTCAGTAAGTTAATGTGCTAGATTTTTTGAGTCCGACACGCGCTTGACCAAATTTTATTATTTGTTGTTATTTTATAGCTTATGCACCATAAACATACCAATTTTCAAGTTTGTAAGTGTTCCCGTTTTTGAAATAGAACTAAAACAAAAATCGCCTCGATGACCATCCAACTTGACCCCTCTCTTATATTAGGTCTTTACCTTTGAAATTGCCGTTTTGTATGGCGAATTTTAGGTAAACTCAATTTTCAGTACTAACATTTTTGCATTTTTCTTAGGAATTATAAATCCAATTCTTTTTTTATTTTTTAACCATTATTGGGAAGACATTAAGATAACAGAAGCTTAAATTTAATTTTCGAAAAATATTATCTGTAAAAAATATAACAAATCTAATGATAAAATCGGACGACATGCAAGACGAACAATTTTCGAATCTTTAATTTTATATATCAAACTAAAAATAAAAACTTTATTTTATGCGTAAATCGATAACCTTGAAGTCAACTTTCAAATACAAGACAAATTAAAAAAATAGCATTAGACTTATAGGAATTATGATCTCATTAATCTGTAAGAAAATTTCGGCAATTTCATAGGCAAAGACCTATTATGAATGTTCTTGAAACGGGAGCTCACCACAATTGGTTACCTTTGTGAGAAAAGTTGTAATATTTAATGATTTCAGACTTTTCCCATTATTTGTACTGTGAGACCAAGCTTCTTGCCAAATTTCATAATTTTAGGTTAACGGGAAGTACCCTGTAGGTTTTGCATTTTTGAATAAATGTATGGAGATGAGGACATAAAATGCCATATCTTTTGATTGCGTCGTTGTAAAAAATATAAATTTTCAGATCTTGTGTGGTTCATGGATCCTAATATATGGTATTAATTTCAACCTGATACCTTTACCTGTTCGTGAGATAAAGGGTCTTGACAGACAGACAGACAGACAGACGGACAACAAAGTGATCCTATAAGCTCCCGTTTCAAGAACATTCATATAAGAGAGGGGTCAAGTTGGATGGTCGCTGAGGCGATTTTTGTTTTAGTTATATTTAAAAACGGGAACACTTACAAACTTGAAAATTGGTATGTTTATAGTGCATAAGCTATAAAATAACAACAAATAATAAAATTTGGTCAAGCGCGTGTCGGACTCAAAAAATGAAGCACATTAACTTACTGAAATTTCAACTAATACAATTATGATTATGTGGTGGTACGGAACCCTCAGTGCGCGAGTCTGACTCGCACTTGGCCGGTTTTTTTACAACGACGCAATCAAAAGATATGGCTTTTTATGTCTTCATCTCCATATACATTTATGCAAATATGCAAAACCTACCTGCGTACTTCCCGTTGACCTAAAATTATGAAATTTGGCAAGAAGCTAGGTCTCCCAGTACAAATAAAGGGAAAAGTCTAAAATCATTAAATATTTAAAAAAATTTCACAACTTATAGTAACCAATTAAGGTGAGCTCCCGTTTCAAGAACTTTTCTATAAAAGAGGGGTCAAGTTGGATGGTCGCGGAGTTTTTAAATTCAAAGAGCAAAAGCTTTTAAAATATCATATGGTAGATAGGTACAGAACCTTTAGGGCGCGAGTCCGACTCGCACTTGGCCGGTTTTTTTTTTATTCTCTCATATTTTGATGGTAAGACAGCCCAATTTAGTCACAATTTGTGTTAGGCCGATTGATAAATGAGCTAGGTCGTACATCATCGTCATATCGTGAGGGTTGTATGATGATTATTATATTGTATGATTGACCTCAGAAAACCTGGTGTCATAGTTGTAGAGCCGCCAAAGCCACGACTACGTCCGTAGAAGTAGTCGACCTTAAACTTGGACCTTGAGCGTAATGTTGGTTGAGTATTTGTGAGGGTTAAAAGTTTTATTTTATTTTTATTGTATAAATGATCTGCAGTAATAATATTAATGACGAAGGTTTTAATTTTCTATTTAGCGCAGCAACCTGACAGTTGGATTATTTGGTTACGTGAACATTGCTTCGTGCAGCAAAATAGTGCAGCGGTCTCTGCCGCCAATGTACGAAATACGTAAGTTCGCTGCATACTAATACATGTTTATAATTTGAAGCCTTAGAATTCTGCAAGAGCATTGTAAGTTTGCAGCACCAGTTCTTGCTTCAGTGCTGATATTAATGAACAGGACACTGGTGCGAGATAGAGACAATAGGTGAAGTAAAACCCGATGAAAGTATCACTCAGTCCACTTGTTATCTAATGGGTAGACTACTATAGAAAGGATCATACGTACAGCGTACGTACAGTATGACTGCGATAACAGGTGGTTAAAATTGAAACATTTTTGATATTGGAAAATAATGTCTTTTTGTTCGTTCCAGTATAGGCCCCGATTTCACGAAAAAGTGCGATCCCCTTATATCTCGGAAAGTTGTGACTTATATGATATTCAGATGATCACCACTCTGATCACTCTGGTCTCAGATGATCACCAGGTCTCCTGATTATAAAGTCAGTAGGTGGCTAGAGGAACTCCTAAATTAAACCAGACAGACTCGTCGAATTTGGGTTTGTTAGATTTGTATTCCCAAGCCCTTTGGTCCCATGTGATGATCAGGCACCACATGATGGAGTCAGAAGGGGGCCATAGGAACGAATAAACTAAAAAAGATAAACCCGTCGAGTTTGGATACGTTGGTCAGGGTCCAGATGATGAAGTTGGAAGGTGGCCATAAACTTTTAAAGTGAACAAGATAGACCCGTCGTGTAAGAGTTCGTTAGATTTGTAGGCCTGAGTATTTTAGTCTCAGATGATGATCAGGATTCAGATGATGGAGTTGGACGGTGGCCATAGGAACTCATAGAATAACCAACATAGACCCGTCGTGTTTGGGTTCGTTAGACTTGCATTCCCAAGCATTTCGGTCAGAGATGATGATCAGCCTAGGGTACAAAAGATGGAGTAGTAAGATGGCCATAGGAACTTCTAAACTAAACAAGATAGACCCGATGTGTGTGGGCTCGTCTGATTTGGGTTAGCAAATACTTTCCAGGGTTTAAAGATGGAACTGGAAGTTAGACAAAGCAATAGCGAAAGGTTTAGTGAACAGTGCCACTGGATGCGTGATTAAAAGAATTTGACCCTGCTGTCGGTGAGCACAGCTTTACTATCAATCCAGGTAGAGTTTAGCAGTGACGGTATTCACCTTACTTCACCGATTAAGACAAAACTAAAAGGTTGAAAATAAAATATAAATTAGAAAACTTTTTAAAAACAAGCTTTTATCAAAAAAATCTGTTGTAATAAATTTTAAAATAGTACATTACTGTTAAGGCAGAAAATAAGGCAATTATCGCCCGAGTGATATTGGATGGCCGAAGCGAAGCCGAGGCCTTCCAAGTCAACAAGGACGATAATTGCCATTCGGCCGCATCTTGTATAATGCTTTTTTCCTATTTGTGAGGAAACAAAAAGCAATGTAAAAGGAATAAATCAAGTCTTTATTAATTCATATTTAAAACAACACTGCAGCTTGTGCAATTTGTTAATGACATTTGAACACTTTTTCCAGGTAGCTGTACTTGTTGTATACTTTGACTTAAGACCTAAAGCAAAAATTGAAACGGCTATAACACCACAACACTGTATATTGTTGTACAGTTTGAAACTACGTCTTGTAGTTGACCTAAAGCAAAAATTCAAACAGCCATAACACTACAACAATATACATTGTTGTAGTGTTTTTTTACATTTCTGTCGTGAAGTTGAATTGAGAACCGGGAGAGCGGCGCTAGTGAGCCAAACGTTAACATCAGCTGATCGAAACAATTTGTAAATAAATGTCTTTAGTTCTTGATTCCACCTAAATAGTGCATAAATGTGTGATTAATCCTAAAACCCATCGCAAAAAGTGTTATCTTCTGGATCTATTCAGTTTCTGCAGTGAAATTATCAAGAAAAAACAGTGAAATATAATCATGTTTTTTGAGCTAAATATGAAATTTTGTACCTGGAAATCGATTACAACAGCAAGTATAAAGTGCGAAAACTAAGTTTTATCACCTACTGGACTTCATCAATATAACATAAGAAGGTAATTAATTCTCACCACATAAAAAAATAACCTCAAAATAACTACCAACGTCTAACGTCTCTTTAAATAAATAGAGAGTAGCGCCATCTCTTTGGATAAATTAATTTTAGCGCCATCTATTCTATATTGACCAAACCACTCGATCAAATAAGTCGTACTAGAGATCGACTGAAATAGTACGGCAACTCCCTACGAGATGGCGGACGGTGTCAAAATGTGTGCAGGCTGCCGTCAAAACATTTTGGATAGATACTATCTCACATGTTGCCTATGCCAAGAGAACTATGATATCAATTGTGTGAATATACCCGACAAAAGATTCGACAATACTATGACAATTGAACACAAAAATCCTGGAAATGTCCTTTATGCTGGGCTAAGACAGCTAAAACAAATAATCAAAATACTCCCGTTCGCCAACCACAACAAGATATAGATAATTATTCCCAACAAACCCCTGATCGCTACGGAAAAGACAAACAAGTTACTGAAAAACGATCATTACGACGTCATGCTATTTCACCAGTGCGCCACGACTCAGTGTGCTCTATCAGTGGTGACACACTCCCACTAGAAGAATCGCTGTACAAGTCAGAGCTGGAAAATGAAACAATTTCAGATTCTATCACTTATAAGGAAAACGAACCTATAAACAAATAAATAATCTGATTCAACAAAACCTGAAACAAAAAATAAATTTATACTTTTTGGACTACAAACTACAATAAAAAATGGGATAGAGACAGCAATAGGAGGCTTAAAAGCTGAGCTGAAACAAAATAAGGAAGAAATGCAAAGAAAACAAACCGCTATTGAACAAAATATTGCCCGCTTAGAACAAAAAATTTAGTCGCTACAAAATCAGTGCATCAAACTTCAGGAAGAAAACAAATTTATACAAAATGAACTTCAAGAAACAAACAAAACCGCCAATCCTACTTTTCTTACAAATCACGATATTAACGATAAAATCATAGTCCTTCATGGCTTATCTACAAATTACTGGGAAATGGAAAATGAATTGCTAGAGCGAGTTTCATACATTTTCTATGATACATTGAATATAAATATAAAACAATACATCGATGAAATATCTTTTATCGGTAAAAGAGGATACATAAGGCCGTTAAAAATCGAACTAACGAGCAAAATCATGAAGAAACATATACTCGAAAACTCTATATATTTTAAAGAAATAGGACTAGGCGTATCAGAATATCTTAGTGAAGCCGCTCTACGAGAAAGGAGAGAACAGCAAAGAGCACGGCAGAGTAGAGGACGAGCTTCAGGCACAAATAGGCGCCAAACCCAGTCCCAATCCCGATCTCGAATACAACCTCAGACACAACCGCAGCCACAGCCTCAGGCACCATCTCAACCTCAACCTCATCCCTTTCGGCGCTGATTTTTGTGTGTTATATCAAAATATGCAGAGTATCGGCAATAAAACCCATCTCCTTGAAGCATGGATCGAAGAAAACCCAAACGTACATGCCATATGAACAAAGAAAAGCTAGAATTATTTAACATTAATGGTTACCAAGTACAATCTCACTTTTGTCGCACTACCCGTGTAGAAAATGAAGGAGGAAGAGTGTGCATAATAGTCAAGGATAATTTAGAAGTAGTTACGAGAACTGATATTGAACAAATGTCCCTAGAAAACATTTTTGAAATTAGTGCTGTATACAAAATACAAAAGAGAGAGAGAGAGAGAGATAGAGATAGAGATACCCAAAAGTAACATAGTCATTATTAATCTTTATTACCCAAATAGTAAAAAAAACAATGATTTATTTTTTGAACGTATTGAAAACCTATTAAAATTAATGAAAGATTCTAACAAATTTGTTGTGATAGGAGGTGATTTCAACATCAACTTTTTGACTAATAATACACTAAAAAAGAAATTATCCACTCTTATGCGAACTTATAATTTTTACCAAACAGTCTAAGGAGCAACAAGAATAACCTCGACCAGCTCTTGTTGTATTGATTTGATCTTTATAAATTTTATTGATAAATATACTCAGTCCAGTGTCCATGAATTTGGTTTTAGTGACCATAAAGGCGTACTTTTTACGACACACATAAATATACAAGAACCTAAACAATTAAAAACTATAAAAAGAATATTCAATAATAACAACATTGATAAATTCAAAAGCGAACTGCGTTCAGTAAATTGGACGGAAGTAATTAAGCCAGATAAAGACGTTAATGAAAACTATAATGCATTTAGTGATACATTACAATCTATTCTAAATAAGTGTATACCAAAAAAAAATACTAAAATATATAAACATAAAAGAGGAAACTGCCTTACGCCAGGTCTCAAAAAATGCTGTCAAAACAAAAGATTATTAAAGTTATTAAAAATACACACAAATAACAACAATATCATAGATAAATATTATAAATCATATTGTAAAACCCTAAAAAAAGCAATGTACATATAAAAAAAAAATTATAATATTAATAAATATGTTAGTTCTAAAAATAAAAGCAGGGTCATGTGGAAAATAATTAATTCTGAAACTAATCGAAAATCTCGTAATCTTAAACAAAATATTTATTTATTAGACAAACAAGCGGTCATAAAAAAACCAAAATTGGTGGCAAATTATTTCAACAAATTTTTCACATCAATCAGTAACTCCTGTGATAATGATAATAAACTAAACTCGAAAATTATAAACAATGTAGAGAACACATTTTACCTGCGACCAATTGAGCCAAATGAAACCTACACAATTATAAAAAATCTCAAAAACAAAACTAGTTTTGGAATAGACGAAATTCCCCCAACTCTGATAAAAAAAATGCGCCAGTGAACTTACTATCCCCTTCACTCAACTGATTAATCAGTCATTCCAGGAGGGCTGTTTTCCCGACTCCCTTAAGGCTGCACTGGTAAAACCAGTTCATAAGAAAGATAAAAAAAACAGACGCAAATAATTATCGACCAATCGCTTTATTACCGACAGCTTCAAAAATCTTTGAAACAGCTATGGCTAAACGCCTTAATTCATTTTTAGAAAAGTTCAAGCTTCTCCATGACAGTCAATATGGGTTTCGTAAAAATCGATCTACTATCCTAGCTGTCTATAAATATATACAAAATATACTTGACATAATAGATAATAAAAAAATTGCTGTGGGTCTGCTGCTCGACATGAGTAAAGCGTATGACAGAGTCAATTATAAAATTCTGCTCAACAAACTTTATGGTCTTGGGATTCGAGGAATTGCCTTTAAATGGTTCAAATCTTATCTAGAAAACCGATGTCAATACGTGGAAATAGAAAATATTAACTTTAGTGTCGGAACTATTGAACGTATAAGGTCTGAGCAAGTTAACATTACTGGCTCTATCCCACAGGGAAGCGTGTTGGGATGTGTTCTCTTCCTTGTTTATATTAACGACCTCCCCCAGCTATTGCAGCAAAACTCTATATCTTGTGTTTGTTTTGCGGATGACCTGTCAGTGGTAGTTTCTTGTAACAATACAACAGAACTAGAAAATAAAATTAATATTGTTCTTGAAAAAAATTTAAACTGGCTCGATTGTAATAACTTAGAACTTAACTTAAAAAAAACTAAACTAATTCAATTTAGACCGTACCAAAAAGCTGCATTGCAAATAAATTATAAATATAAATCTAACGAATTAGAAACTGTAAACTCTGCATCACTATTAGGGATAGAAATTGACTCTCATGTTGACTGGAAGTCTTACATAGAAAAGCTATCAAATAAACTGTCTTCGTTTATATACGCTCTCCGTCAACTAAAACGGGTCACAAACTTAAATACCGCACTCTCAGCGTACTACGCATACGCTCATTCAAGGCTGTCTTATGGCATCATTCTATGGGGAAACTGTTGCAATATACAAGAAATACTTGTACTCCAAAAAAAATGCGTTAGAATACTGGTGAACATCGATCAAATTGACTCCTGCAAACCCTACTTTATCAAACTGAGCATACTGACTATAACAGGTATTTATATTTTTGAAGCTTGTAAATTCGTATTCTCCAAATTAGAATTATACACATCCGCTCCCCACTCTATGATGATTAAAATATGGAATCACATTCCGAACTATATTAAAAACATAACTAAAACCGCAACGTTTGAAAACCAACTAAAAGAATTTCTAGTCAAAAAAAGTTACTACAGCATAACTGAATTTTTTACTGACAAATTAGAATAAAGTATAATAAAATTAAGTAAATAAATACACAATCTTATAAATAAATATTTAAAAATAAATAATTTAATAACAAATGAATAAATTATGATAATAACTATGAATGGGTAATAATATTATAAAATAAATACATAGAAATAATGACGTAGATAATTTTATGATTGTATTGTTAAATTATTTTAATTATTTTTTTATGAAGTTAAATTATTGCGTACTAACATTCACTAATATAATATAGGTACTTAACATATACTAATAAATACTAACGTACATAAATTTTATTTTTATTGTGGCAACTAGTCCTCTCATGTTTGCTGTGCCCTTGCAGGGTGTCACCTGTACTTATTTTATATTATTATTATTATTTTATTTATTCGATAACAATGAATACATCGTGTTCGAAACTATTTATATTAAAATAAAAATTAGTTTCAACAAATTTCTAACATATACAATTCAATGTCCAAACTTAAAAAATATATAAAAAAAAAATACTTGTTTCAAAGAAAATGTCAAAAGTATAAAATTAAATGTCAAAATAAAAATAAATAATCTTCAAAATTTTTTGTGTATACAACTAATTCTAACAATTAGAATTCATCAACGTTGTAACAGCACTTTTCCAAAAGGTAGGTTTTTAATGATTGTTTAAAAATATTTATATTTGTCATACTTTTAAATTCAATTGGCATTCTATTGAACAACTTTACTGCTTGGTTTCTTGCGCAATGTTTAACGACCGTAAGCGTTGGCTGTATAACATTTTTTAAATCCATTCTCCTAGTAGATATCCTCAGTTGCATTTCTTCTTCAGTCTCATACAAGTGCCTATATTTTACTACATGTGTTAATACTAGCAGTATATACAAACTGGGCACGGTTAGAATCCCCAGCGATTTAAAATACATCCTACATGATTCCCATGGCGGGATACGAACTATGGTTCGTATTGCCCTTTTCTGAGCAACAATTAATTAATTAATATAATTAATTAATATAATAAATTAATATATTTTAATTTAATAAATTAATTAATATAATTAATAATTAATTAATATAATTTTAACATCTTTTATACCTGTGACTGCATTAAATAAAAAAAATATGAAAATATGAATGAGGTGATTGAACGCCTCCTTTTTTGAAATAAGGGCACTGTTTATGAGGAAATAGGAGAAAATAATTAAATGCAGGAGTCGTGCTGATAAATGTTAGTTATGTAGATAAATATAATTAAATAGATCGACCGAAATCAAGCATACAACTTCATAATATTCAATGGCATCAAACGCGTGTCGGGCCACGCGCAATATAGGGTTCCGTAGTTTTTTACGATTTTTATCTCAAAGAGGGTGTTGACTCAGTACGTCATAACATTCATAACATAATTTTTTTACATCCTAATACTCAGCGAGGTCCTAACTCCTGATTGCTATTGCTATTTACATTATTTCCTGTTTTTCAGCTATAGCTCATTGACCTGTAAAGCCTACTTAACTGTGATAGTTTTCCTTTTAATTTCATCATATATACTATTACTATGATTTTTTTCACATTTCCATTAAGTACCGTTTAGCTGGCAGAGGGGGGGGGGGGGGGACACTCGACTCCAACAAAAAATTGCGCTTTCAAGCTGAATATTTCGCAAACGGATCCCTAAATCGAAAAATGATCTTTTAAACTCACATTATTTTTAAAACACCTATATAACAATACCCCACACAATGGGTTAAATAGAAAAAAAAAATGTCATCCCCACTTTACTTGTAGAGAGGTACCCATAGAGTAACACGATTTTCGCGCGCAAATGCGCGGTTTGACGCGTTGCTCTAAGGGAGGTACCCTAAAAAAATATTTTCTTTGATTTTATTTGACCACTTTCTCGACGTGAATGAAATCCATATCCATACTAAATTTCAGGTTTCTAGTACGAAGGGTCTCTGAGCTAAGCCGCGGACAGACAGACAGACGGACATGACGAAACTATAAGGGTTCCTTGTTGACTACGGAACCCTAAAAAGGAGGAATCATAACTATAAAAACTGTATACCTAATACAAGCTTTCAAATCGTTTGATGCCATTAATATTGGAGATTTGCCCGGGCGCGTCATACTCGTATCGTTCGAAGCATAACGTTTGATGATTTGCCTTGCCATGCTTGGGCAAATCGATTCTGTAGGGTGACCAAAGTACAAGCAAATAAAATGAAGTTTAGAGAATCATTATTTTACTATATAATAAAACCGAGCCCAACCTAACTAACCTAACTTATCACAGAGCGCAAACAGCAACAAAATCTTACTAGATAATAAAACCAAACTAGCCTAACACACAGCTGACAGTGCGTAAACAGCGCTATAAGCGTCGCGAATCGGAACTACATTACGATGCGCCCAGTCATATATCGATGTGACTAGCCATATCTAGATGTGGCCAAGTGACTAGTAGGGCAAATCGACAAATAGGCTGCTCTCATCAATCTGCCCAATTTTAGATTAGACACATCATGAAATAATTGGCCAGATCACGAAATGCCGGCACATCGTGATGTGCTTAGGCAGATCTCGATCGGCCCAGTTCAACGATTGGCCCACGACATAGGTATGCATGATTTCGATCGATCTATTTTATTATAGTTATCTATATAACTAATATTCACCAGCACGACTCTTGCATGATATATTTTTAGGGTTCCGATACCAAAATGGTAAAAAAAAGGAACCCTTATGGTGCCGCTCTGTCTGTCTGTCTGTCCGTCTGTCTGTCACACCTCTATATCTCAGCAACCACTTACGCTATCGAGCTGAAATTTGGAATAGTTTTAGAATATAGTTGCCCAACTTAATTGCACATGAAAATTTTTTGAAAAAAAGTATGATTATTAATGTAAAGGGGGCCAAAATAGGGGGGGCCAAATTTCAAATTGTCGCTACTAGGTCGAGTGGGGTATCATATGAAAGGGCTTTACTTGTACATTTTAAAATATATTTTTGTATTTTTTTAAGTTTCTTAGTTTTCAAGTTATGATGAAAAATGTCAAAAAAAATACCATTCCCCCCCCCCTTATCTCCGAAGTTTGAGTAAGGGAAAATCTGAATTAATTACAGTTGACAGAGGTTTATGTAAACTTTACAGCAAAAATAAAACGATCTTTCTAAGTTGCACAGTTTTTCAGAAATCTGCAAAAAACCTTTACAAACAAATTTAGTTTTGCGGTCCTGAAAATGGACTTTATTGCTTCCAAAAATACTATAGGTATATCGGAACCCGCACTTGACCGGTTTTTTTTTAGTATTAGTACCACTGAATATTTTAATAAAAGCTTGTTTTCAAAAAACTTTTTTATTATTATTTACTGATTTTTTTTTTGAATTCCTTAAGGTTCATTTCCAATGTGCTGGATAGTCGTGTAAGACACGAAATCTGTGAATTTTTTTATAGAGAATTTACCAAAACTTACAGATATCAAGAGGGGGTTGGCCTTAAAGAGGCGACTATAAACTGATAATGATCACGACCAAAATTGTAAAATAAACAATTACGCCTCCGATGTACCCATACACTAATGCATTCTTATTCTAATAACAGGAAACGCAAATGAAGCTCTGTGTTTCTCCAGCGAGGAATTGTACATAACAAATGTAAGTCGTATTGTCTGGATGTATGTTTCAACCTCTTATCTGATCCCTTTATTTCCATTTAGTATTACTCTAATATTTACTTTATCGGCTACTAAACTTCTAGTAAAAAATGGTATATCAAATAATATACCAATTATTTTCATTTATTCCAAAACGGTGACCAGCATATTTTGCAGCTATGTCAAAAGCTAAAGCTGTCAGAAAATGATTTTGATGAATGATTTTTTGTCTGTTACATGATTTTGAGTGTAATGGTATGTATGTGCAGGAGGACTCAGGCGCGCCGGTGGTACAGCACGGGAAGCTGGTAGCAGTGACGGTGGGCGGAGTGGACTCGGAGGGAGACCACGTGGCTGTCGGAGTCCGGCTCGTCTGCTTCTGCAGCTGGATCGCGGAGAACCTGCCGTCAGGCTGCTTATTTACACCGCTTCTCTTCTTCTTGGCCTGTTCTTACTAGCTGCGTGCCAGTGCTTAAAATCCTGTCTTCTTGTGAAAATTTTCATGTTTTTCGGCCCAACGGCTTAGACTGTATGTGCCTTGTCTGTCGTCTCAACGGTCATTGATTCATTGTTATAGATCAAACTAGCTGGTGCCCGCCACTTCGTCCGTATTGGATTTGGTTTTTTTACAAAAACAGATGATTTCTATACACAAATTTTACCCCCCATTCATTTCTAAAGGCATTGAATTTTTAAAAATTAGTCATTAGTGGATGCCTACCTTACAGTAACTGTCTGTGAGCTTGCCAAATTTGTTCAGTGTTTTTAGCAATGCGTTGATGGATCAGTCAGTCAGGCACGGAAGATAACTGACACACCCAAACTCGTCTGGTCCAAGAAATAAGAAGTTGGGTGCGATTCCTAGGTATGTGGATTTGCTGTGGTGTCTATCCACTTTTTGAGACGAAAACATGCAGACTTGGATACAATGATATAATATGACTGAATAATATTACTTTCTGGCTTTTTATTAATCCATCCATACTATATACTATACTATTTACTATTACTATTAATTTTACTATTAATATTATAAATGCGAAAGTAACTCTGTCTGTCTGTCTGTCTGTCTGTTTGTTTGTTGCTCTTTCACGCCTAAACGGCTGAACGGATTTTGATGAAATTTGGTATGGTGATAGATGGTAACTTGGAGACGGACATAGGCTACTTTTTACCCCGGGAAAATATCTCATTCCCGTGGGAATCTACACATACAATAATACTCTAGCGGGGTTGTATCTGCTACAGCACACCGAAACTACTTAACCGATTTTGATGGGACTTTTTTTATTTAACTAAGTATAGCTGATTACGAAAACTACTACAATTTTGAAATCCAACGTGGTAGACGTAAACTACCATTATCCCCTGGGGATAAGGTTGAGGTGCGATAGGGTTGAAATGTCTAAAAATCAATATGGGTGTCGTTTGTAAGGTTTATCGAGCCGCTGATTACAAAAACTACAACAATTTTGAAATCCAACATGGTGGACGTGAAATGCTATCATCCCTTGGGGATGAGGTTGGGGTGCGATAGAGTTGATATGTCTAAAAATCAATATGGGTGTCGTTCGTATGGTTTATCGGGTCGCTGATTACGAAAACTACAATGATTTTGAAATCCAACGTGGTGGACGTGAAATACCACCACCCCTGGGATGGGGTTGGGATTCGATAGGTTTGAAATGTCTAAAAATCAATATGAGTGTCAGTTGTATGTTTATATAAGGATAGGGATAGCGGTTAAGATGGCGTTAGGGGTAGAAGCAGGGATAGGGGTAGGGTCAGGGATAGGGAGAGGGAGAGGGGGAGGGATAGGGAGAGAGTGTAAGGGAGGGGAAAATGAGGGGAGAGAAAGGGGGAGGGAAGGGTAGAGGGCGTGGGAGGGGGTAGAGGGTGGGGGGGTAGAGGGAGGGAGAGGGGGAAGGGGAGGATGAGGGGAAGGGGGAAAGGGAGGGGACTGGGAGGAGGGCGATGGG
This sequence comes from Athrips mouffetella, assembly GCA_947532105.1. NCBI lineage: Eukaryota > Metazoa > Arthropoda > Insecta > Lepidoptera > Gelechiidae > Athrips > Athrips mouffetella. Next base: position 165,411 of record OX383972.1, on the reverse strand, counting down.
GGAAAGGGAGGGTGATGGGGAGAGGGGAAGGAAGGGTGAGGGGGGGAAGAGGGAGGGGCGAGGGAGAGGAAGAGAGAGTGGGAGAGGGTGAGGGAGGGGGAGTGGGAATGTAGGGGGGGGGATACAAAAGGATAGATAGGGAGGAATAGGGACCTTTTTTACTTTTATGAATACCTCCTCGCTACCCATTCACTTCACTCCCTTTATTGCCTTCTTTTTTAAGTTCGCCTGTAACGGTTGACAATGAAAATTCCGCACTACCTACCAGTTAAATAAAATCAAAAGATAATTAAGTTTGTAGTAAGATGCATTTATTCAACTTGGATAAGTACAAATGCATCTTTTACGTAGGGATCAAGAAGGATAAGCGCTCCGTAAAATATGTTTCAATTAAGTTCGAGTTCTGTTTTTTTATAAAATCTACGCGGACGAAGTCGCGGGTAACAGCTAGTTGTCTTATATAAGACAGGTGCGTACAGCAACTTTAAAATTGTTTTCAGAAACAATGACGGAGATGAGCTGAATTGTTGCGTTGACTGCTGTAATAAAGGCTCAAATAAGGGTCAACAACGTGTTGGTAAGCGATCGTTGTATAAACTTAACTACATCTCTATTATATTATAAAATGTGAATTTTCATTGGTGTTGCCCTCGATATATACCCACGGTAACAAGCTATGTTAAAAAAAATTACTCGAAAGAGTTTTTCTTGTGCGAGTTTAATTCTTGTCAAAACTTTTTGTAGACCATTCAGGACAAAGACAGAAAATGCTACTTCGGCAGCAACATTACAATCTTCCATACGCGAACCCGAACGGGAATGAAAGAGTCCGCGACGTTGTGCACAGGTAACTGAGGTCCTTCTTACATTCTCGAGTCCTCCATAAGTCCAGTTAAGGCTTACTTATTACTATAATAAAATTATAAGATAGGACTAACAATCCTCTACTAGAAATAATAATACTGTAATTATCAAGAAATTACGTTTATTTCAACCATTGTCAATTACATAAAAATAATTTTAACAAAAAGTAAAACCTCCAAAAAAAATAACACTAAAAAGTATGAAATAAGATAAAATCATCAGTAACTATAAAGGAAAATAACCAAGCCATCTCTCATTTTAATTAAATATTATAAACATCTATTCTTTTTGGAGTCGGTGCCAGCCAAAAAGTTGCGGGCAATTCCTAGTATAGTAATTTCTGTCACAGAAGAAGCTGAATTACTGAAATGAAACCAAACATCGTTCGTGTGCCGTCATTATTTTGTTTTTATCTCAGTCTCCATCAACAGATCTTTACCAAATTTATATGGGACCAATTCGAAGCTGAATCCTATTGAATAAAAAAAGAATCATTCAAATCGGTTCACTATTGTCGGAGTTATTGAATAATATGCATAAAAAAAATAAAAAAATACGATCGAATAGAGAATCTCCTCCTTTTTTGAAGTCGGTTAAAAAAGGCTAGATATGCACAGAAATCGTAATCCATAATAGTCCAAAAATGTATCAATATTGGAGAGATTAATAGCCGTTTTTTGTTTAAGTGAAGTTTATTATTTCAAATTTTATATATGTTTGAGACGAAAACATAATAATGTTAATTTCAAACGTTTTAACACTTAGGCACACACATTAAAATCAACACAATAATGAAAAGTAAGCTTAAAAAAACAATTGTTTTAGATTCGTGGATGACGATCAAGCAAATGAGGCCACAGAAGGAGATCCCCGCAGTGAAGACGTAGAAGAAGAAGAAGAGACAGAAGATAGAGACTCAAATTAGTACACACATTCCTTATACTCATTGTTTAAATATTATAATAGTACAATAAAAATACCTTTTATTTACTAACCATTCCGTAGACTTAAATCAAGGCACGCACAATAATCTACCTGCCGCCTGCCTAATAATCGGCTCTGTAGCCGAAAATCCAACAGCTTCTGGGCCCAGTGGTCGTTGACACGAGTCCTAATCATCGGAGCTGAAAAATTTAACACACGCTTACCTACTCGTCACCCACGCGCCTAAATTACGTTGACGACATTTTCAAAATACTATACCTTCATAGACTGGAGTGTTCTCGTGAATCATATTCTTATAACGTGAATGCTGGAGGCTTCAAGAGCTGAGGGGAAAGAGTAAATCAGAGGTGCAGCACGCGTTTTGTTGCGCGTGAGAGGCCGGTTGTATAATTGTTCGCGACGGTCGTTCCTTCGACAGCTCCGGGGATGAGCGGGGGGCTATATTGATGACCGCCGTGAACAAGACATAAGACGAGGGTGCCGGCTCGCCGATCTGCAGTAGCGAAGAGCGTTCCGTACCGATGCGGGGAAAATAACACGCCGTAGTATCTGGATACAAATCCCGGACGGAGAGGCAGGAGATCTGTGGCGGGCGCTTTTTCTTCTGAGTTGTTACCCTTTCGGGAGCTCGGATCGGACTACGAGGTACGATCGGTCGTGGGTCATCTCGAACGCCTGGCTGGGCGTTGGGGCTTCAGCATCAGCCTTCTCGGCTCTGGCCGAGGTAACTAGTCATTCGCAGCCCTCAACAGAGAGACTGGGCTCGGGGTAGGGCTAATTCAGCCTGTGGTGCCATCTTTGGATTGTGGTACTGTGGCCATCTGTGGGTTGTGGTTCTTCGAGTGATTGGCTCTCCTCCTCGGCGCTTCTCGCCTGTAGAAGCTCCCTGGGGAGAGCCTTGGACCGGTCTGGTGGGCGGCTGTGTAGGGGTGCGATACCACGTAGATGATCGTGCGACGAGTTGTCGGCACGATCAAACATGGTCCTCGCAAGGCGGCTGACGAACGCGTCCAGCCCTTCGTGGTCCAGGTCCCGATGAATCGTGGAGTTGCGGACGAAGCGTGGGGAGTTGACTATGGTTCGGAGGCTCTTGTTCTCTTGTGCTCGGAGACGGCGACGGTTGGGTTCCGAGACAAGAGCATACTATGCCGGCGCAGCGTATGTGAGCCTCGACCGGACGTAGGTTTTGTAGATCCCCAGCTTCGTTCGCAAGGGGAGGCGGGAATCGAGGACTGGACCTGACCCACCACATTGGTCACATGTTGGCGCATGGAGAGGTTGCGGTCGATGGTGACACCCAGGTACTTCACGGAGTCCTGCCACACGAGCTGGTTGGCTCGCCTTTTATATCATTTTAGGTTGCTGGCCAGCGATCCCTTTTACCTCCCCTTCGGGTACATTTATTAACATAATTTCTTATTTATAAAACATTGAGCTAAATTTGAGCTGGATTCTAAAAGTGCATCTTAAAAGGTACAATTTGATACCTAGTGCATTCCTCTACGACGTTTAGTCTAGATGCTAGGGAGCCTGAAAGGTGCCGGGGTATAAATACTGCATTACCCCCCACTGTACCGGCTTAAAACGTCGCCCCCGAGCGGCCCGCGTCTCAGAACCAATATATAAGTTACTCTATGCTCAGAACGCTTGAGATCGTCGTGGGCAAAGAGGATATAAAACACTACCGTTTAGTCGTGGGGAATGCACGTGCGTGGAAAGTAACTACGCGACCATGATAAATCTTTATTATTATACAATGCTTATATCTAAAGCCATCGTAATATTTTAATACTAAAAAGGACTATCCTACTCTTATTCTACAGCGTCATTACGTTATTATTACATATAGCTCAATATTTTTATCCAAATGTTCTTTGACAACCCAGGAAAAATTACGGCCGACAATTTTTTTTATGGAAGTGTTCCTTAGGTCCATCTAAACATATCTAGAATGTTCCCTGCCGATCCCATTTTCGATCCCCCCTCCCCCCCTCGAAAAGGTCCCTAATTTTAGATTTTTCTATATATCTCTAAAACGGTTGAAGTTAGGGGAAAGTCGTCAATCTAAGACTTGATGGTTATAAAATTACCAATCCATAGACACCTGTTTTATTTCGATGTGACCTACAGTATCTGAAATATAGCTACAAACAGTTCACCAAAAATTAAAAATTATCTTCAAATCATTTTTTGTACTAACTTTTAACAAAAACTACTGGAGTTGTGGCAAAATTATCTAAGAGCATGTGAATCTTGATACATTTAAGAATAAAACGAGACATAATTCATCATTATTGCAGTACTGATTCTCGATTTACAGCGAGTTACATCAAAGACCCTAATTCCATTCAATTAAATTGGAAGTGCCATAATTTAATCCTAGAAGACAACGTGAGTTTTACTGTTCCTACTTCTTTCGTCCTATAAAATTATCTCATGGTGTTTGCTGTAACTCGCTGTAAATCGAGAACCAGTGCTGCCATAATGACGAATTATGTCTAGTTTTATTCCTAAATGTATCAATATTCACATGTTCTTACATAATTTTGCCGCAACTCCAGTAGTTTTTGTTAAAAGTTAGTACAAAAAATGATTTAAAGATAATTTTAAATTTTTGGTGAACTGTCTGTAGATATATTTTAGGTAATACAAGTAAGTCCTGCACCAAACAGCTTGCAAAATTAAAAAGAATTTTATGAGAGTTTTTTCAATTCATTTTACTCCTGAGTCATAAGCTGCAAATGTGATTTATGGTGAAAAATAGTTTAAGCGGAAACCTCGAGCGAAACTTTTTAATATTTTAACGAACAAATAACATTCGAAAAATGTTTTATATATATATTTTAATAGAACATGAGAAGGGCTATCGTCTGACATCTCATGTTTCAAAATAGAAGCAACCCATTTGTTATTATATTTTATTTCTTATTTTATTATACAAGTGACGCCATCTAGTTACTTAGCTTAAATCTTTTAGATTTTTGGGGGAAATTGTTTATTTTTATTTAATGTATTTAAATTTTAAGTGCCATTATTTAATCCTAAAAGACAACGTCAGTTTCACTGTTCCTACTTCTTTTGTCCTATAAAATTATCTGAGGGTGTTTGATGTAACTCGCTGTAAATCGAGAATCAGTGCTGCAATAATGATGAATTATGTCTCGTTTTATTTCTAAATGTATCAAGATTCACATGCTCTTAGATAATTTTGCCACAACTCTAGTAGTTTTTGTTAAAAGTTAGTACAAAAAAATATTTGAAGATAATTTTTAATTTTTGGTGAAATGTTTGTAGCTATATTTCGGGTACTGTAGGTCACATCGAAATAAAACAGGTGTCCATGGATTGGTAATTTTATAACCATCATGTCTTAGATTGACGACTTTCCCCTAACTTCAACCGTTTTAGAGATAAATAGAAAAATCTAAAATTAGGGATCTTTTCGAGGGGGGGGAGGGGGGAGCGAAAATGGGATCGACAGGGAACTTTCTAGATATGTTTGGATGGACCTAAGGAACACTTCCATAAAAAAAAATTGTCGGCCGTAATTTGTTCTGGGTACCATTTCTAAAAATATTGAACTAATACAAACAAAGCATAAAAATACAATTAAGAGGATTTTAACCTACAATGAAAGTATTTACAATTTCTACGTTATGCTATGTTTTCCCTAATGTTAAATTCAAGATATTTACATGGTTTAATTAATAACATGAGTCCGTCTTGCACAATAATTGTAATATCATTGTGAGAGGCTACTTCTTGTGATTTATGGCGCCTTGTTCCACGTGATAATTATCAGATAAGGGCGCATTTACAAGCCTAGATTTCCATAAAGAAGGAGCTTTACAACATTCTTTTTAAAATTTAATATGGCTAGCTTGTCTGAGGAAAATCTCTGCATTATGTAGGTATAACATTTAGCTAATTCCACTTATCAGTAACCTGCCTGCGAAGAGAACTCAATGAAAAGACGTCTTCTCAATACATCACGTTTTCAGCTCCACTTCTTCTCAATATGAGTTTATAATAATATATTTTCATTGTCATGTTCTTGTATTGTCCAGAAATTGTGTGCGTTATTATGTTGTAGTGTAGGCAGCACACAATACCCTACTCCTTGGTCTGATCCCTTCTTTGTGCTAAACAATAACGCCGGGTAACGTAATATACAATACATAACATTTTTAGGACCTCTTAGCGCTCAACCATATCTTTTACACAAATATCGTATTTCTCAATACACCGTACAATACACCTCAATAAAGAAGCCAGTTTTATAGAGAATCTCTCACAGATGTTGGTAATTCTGAGTCGACTTTGTCAAGGATAATGTAATGTTGTCGCTATATCCGCGACAAATTGGGATTGTCACGCTGATGTCGCGGCGAGTGTGAGGAGTTATAGAAATGGAGATTTGCCTACTGAGGCGGAAAACGTTGCTAGAGGTGGGTGAGGGGTGGAGGGGGTGCGTCGCAGGCCGCAGCTACTTGTTGCGTGTCGACCATCAACGCTCAGACGCGACGCTTTCCGCCGTCGCGCCGAGACAGCTCAATCACCACTTCAGTTACACGGGTAGCCTATTAAGATGACACCTGACCAAGTAAACTAATACGAAGTTTATCTAATTTTATGAAATCGGGCTTATTTGAGGGAGCTTGAATACAATCACTTTTGCTATTTCGCTTGAAAATATTGTCCCATATGATCCCTAATCCTTCACTTGGGATACTGGCAAAGGGATAATGAATCCTCAACAATAGAACAAATGAAGAAAGAGAGAAGAAATAAATAATATTTAGCATACAAAAAAAAGCTTCGGCGATAAAACAAAAAAAAACAGCTTAATTGGCCTCCAGTTCAGCAGGGTTTGTCTGGAACCGTGTTTAAAAGTTCAGATGGTCAAAAACATATGGACACGATACTATTTTCAAACACAGTGTTACTGTGTGCGTGTGTGTTTGTGTAATTCAAAAAATCTCGCTAGTAGTTGTGCGTAGAAGTTAAGGGGCCGATAAGAGCTAAATACGCTTCACTTGAGCTGGTTTTTAACGAAAAATGATGAATATGTGGCCGTGAAAAAAAATTATGTGATAATAAAGTATCTTTCCAAGAATATTGAAGCAGACTCCAAAACACGATTAAATATATTTTGTACGCCATAAAAACATCCAAAGTTACCTCTGCTTTTTGCTTTTAAACCGTTTTTCTTAAGTACCCATTAAACTATGATGCCAAAACTTTTACACATTATTCAATACATCTATACATATAAGTAATAAAAGAGTATAAACCGCGTGTCTGTACTTTTGATAAATTTATAAAAAAAATAGTGTGGGCGATAAGAAACGACCAATAGAACTCAAAAATATGTTTTCTGAACTTTTAGTCGGTCTGTCTGTCTGTCTGTCTGTATGTTTTCGATAAACTCCAAAACTACAGAACGGATTTTCTCGCGGTTTTCGCAGATAGATTCAGCTTAGCTCTGAGCAACATATAGGCTATGTTTCATTCAAATCGGTTAACTCAATCAGATGCTACACTAATGTAAAGTATCAAATTGCCTGTACGATAATAACTCACAAACCGATTCAAATTGAGTTTTCAATTACGAGTTTGGCTTACTTTTGTGCAACAAAAAAGCTTAGTTTCATTGCAAATGGTTCACTCAGACAGAAGGTACGCTAAGTTTCATGCGGCGGCGCAAATAACTCACAAACTATTGAACGGATTCAAACGGGGTTTTCAATAAACTGTCAAGCTTACTTCTTTGCAACATATAAGCTTACTTTCATTGAAAACGGCTCACTCAGACAGGTGCGCGAAATTTCCAGTGGAGGCGCCAATATCTCACAAACATCTGAACCGATTAAAACAAGGTTTTCAGTAACGTATTTGGCTTACTCCAAGCAACTTGTATGCTTAGTTTCATTGCAAACGGTTCACTCAGACATAAAATACACTAAGTTTCAAGCGGCGGCACCAATAACTCACAAACTACTTAACGGATTTAAATGGGGTTTTCAATAACCTGTTTAGCTTAATTCTTTGCAATGTATTAGCTTATTTTCATTGAAAACGATTCACTCAGTCAGAACATGCCCGAAGTTTCAATAGGCGGCGCCAATAGCTCACAAACTAATGTACCGACTCCAACTGGCATTTCCATGACGTGCTTGGATTAGGTACTTCCGTGCAACATATAAGCTTAGGTTAGTTGAAAACGGTTCACTTAGATAGAAGTTACGCAAAGTTTCAAGCGAAGGCGCGAATAGTTCAAAAACTTTTGAGTAGATTCAAACTTGGCTTTCAATATCGTGTTTGGCTTACTCCTGTGCAATAAATAAGCTTAGTTTCATTGCGAAAGGTTCACTCTGACAGAAGATACGCAAAGTTTCAAGCTGCAGAACCAAGAACTCACCTACTAAACTGGTTCAAAGTCAAACGAGGTTTTCAATGACGCGTCGGGCTTCTTTTTGTGCAACATATAAGCTTTATTTCATTGCAAACGGTTCACTCAGACAGAAAGTTCGCGAAATTTTAAGCAGCCGCACCAATACCTCACAAACTACTTGAACGACCCAAACGGGGTTTTCAACAACGTATTTGGGTAGCTTCCGTGCAATATTTGAACTTTTTTTTATTGCAATCGGTTCATTCTAACAGATAATAGGCGAGTTCAAAGTTTCAAGCTGTGAAACCGAGCTGAAATCAAACAAAGCTTATAATTTTGTACGGAAGAAAGCCAAATACGTTGTTGAAAATTCCGTTTGATCCGGTCCAGTCGTTTGTGTAAAAGTCGTGGGTACAGCTAAAGATTGGTAAAATCTAGATTTAGTTTTATTGTAAAAATAATAATAAAAAAATCCTGTATCGGCATGGCGGTGCAACAAATGTAAAACAAATTATGAAAGTTCTAAAGTTATGAAAACTTAGGAAGTAGGTACTTATAAACGAAATACTTAAAAAAATAAAGAGAGAAGTGAATCGTTGTTTTTTAGGAATTGTCTTTTAAGGGGAGAGATAAGTAACAAAGATTGTACGGAAGTGAAGTCCAACAGTTTTGTATGTAGGTACATGTAGAGTTAAAAGCATGTGAAGCTAGACACGTTGGACTTTGTACCGCTCTTTTTTCAGTAGCCACAGAAGCTAAAGTGACTGAGCCTCAGATTTAGTTAGGCTTTGTTTTGTATAAGAAATAACAAAACCCGTATCATAGTTACTCCGCGTGGAATTCGACTATGATTTTACACTTACGAGGATACTGGCCGACCTAACAGTCCACACGTAAACTAGAGGTGTTTAATTTTTTTACAAAAATCTGTATTATCGGTACTCTGTATACCTAATAATATAAAGAAGAGAACTGCACTGTCTGTCTGTCTGTATGTAACGCTTTTATGACTAATCCGATAAACCGATTGTGATAAAAACTTGGTACGAAGATAGTTTGAACCATGGGAAAAGTCATTAGCTACTTTTTCTGAACCCCACGCGGACGGAGTCGCGGGCAACAGCTAGTTATGCATAATACTATAAAAAAATCAGTTTATTTCAGATTTGAATCCATATTTGGTTAGTACAACTTATAAAACTACGTTAGTATATATTTTAAATAATTTAAATTAAAATCAGAATAAAAATAAATAAATATAGCTATTTGATAATTAATATTATGGGTACAGATTTTGAGAAAAATGCAAAAATGAGCGAAAAACGTAAAACAGCGCAAATCCCTTCCGTTCTAGCACGCGCATTCTGCCCTTTGTTAGAAAGGGAGGTAATTCAGCTCTTATAAGCCCCTTAAGAAAAGTTATCCTTGTATTGAATAATACATTGTACATGAAATGTTTTTTTAGTAGCATGACGAAACCTTTTTTCAAAACAAAGCCGAATAAAATAAAAAAAACCGGTCAAGTGCGAGTCGGACTCACGCGCCGAGGGTCCATTTTTCAAGGGTCCAAAGTCCATTTTTAGGACCGCAAAACTAAATTTGTTTGTAAAGGTTATTTGCAGATTTCTAAAAAACTGTGCGACTTAGAAAGATCGTTTTATTTTTGCTGTTATCTATATATATAAAAGAAGAAGGTGACTGACTGACTGACTGACTGACATATCAACGCACAGCCCAAACCACTGGGTCTAGAGATTCCAAATTTGGAATGTAGGTTCCTTATGAGGCCTAGGGGTGCACTAAGAAAGGGTTTTACAAAATTCCACCCCTAAGGGGGTAAAATAGGGGATGAAAGTTTGTATGAAAGTCCGTCAGTTTTGAAGTTAGGATTTTCAAAATTTGTATTTAGGCTGACGACTAAAAATTAATAATTACGTGTCTCAGGGTTTTTGAAAATTCGACTCCCTTAAGGGTGAAAAGGGGGATGAAGTTGAAATTCTTTATTCTTAAAGTAAAATGCACATCATTTATTATTAAGGCATTAATGATGTAATTCTATGCAACGTTCATTACTGTTATTGAAATTCCGCCCCAAATTCAACCCCTAAAAGAGGGAAATGGGGTGAAAAAGTCTAAAAACCAATATGGGTATCGTTTGTATGGTTTATCGGGTCGCTGATTACGAAAACTACAACAATTTTGAAATCAAACGTGGTGGACGTGAAATACCATCATCCCCCTGGGGATGGAGTTGGGGTGCGATAGGTTTGAAATGTCTAAAAATCAAGATGGGTGTCGTTTGTATGGTTTATCGGGTCGCTGATTACGAAAACTACAACAATTTTGAAATCCAACGTGGTGGACGTGAAATACCATCATCCCCCTGGGGATGGAGTTGGGGTGCGATAGGTTTGAAATGTCTAAAAATCAATATGGGTGTCGTTTGTATGGTTTATCGGGTCGCTGATTACGAAAGCTACAACAACTTTGAAATCCAACGTGGTGGACGTGAAATACCATCGTCCCCTGGGGATGGGGTTGGGGTGCGATAGGTTTGAAATGTCTAAAAATAAATATGGGTGTCATTTCTATGTTAGGGATAGCGGTTAAATTAGCGTAAGGGGTAGGGATAGGGACAGGTAGAGGTAGAGAGGTAGATAGGTAGAGAGGTAGAGAGGTAGAGAGGTAGAGAGGTAGAGAGGTAGAGAGGTAGAGAGGTGAGAGGTAGAGAGGTAGAGAGGTAGAGAGGTAGAGAGGTAGAGAGGTAGAGAGGTAGAGAGGTAGAGAGGTAGAGAGGTAGAGAGGTAGAGAGGTAGAGAGGTAGAGAGGTAGAGAGGTAGAGAGTTAGAGAGGTAGAGAGGTAGAGAGGTAGAGATGTCGAGAAGTAGAGAAGTAGAGAGGTAGAGAGGTAGAGAGGTAGAGAGGTAGAGAGGTAGAGAGGTAGAGAGGTAGAGAGGTAGAGAGGTAGAGAGGTAGAGAGGTAGAGAGGTAGAGAGGTAGAGAGGTAGAGAGGTAGAGAGGTAGAGAGGTAGAGAGGTAGAGAGGTAGAGAGGTAGAGAGGTAGAGAGGTAGAGATGTAGAGAGGTAGAGACGTAGAGACGTAGAGACGTAGAGAGGTAGAGAGGTCGAGAGGTAGAGAGGTAGAGAGGTAGAGGGGTACAGGTAGAGGGAGAGGGAGAAGGAGGGGAAGGGGGAGAGGGAGGGAGTGAGGGAGGGGGAGGGGGTGATGAAAAGGGAGAGGGAGGGGGAGAGGGAGGGGCAGGGGGGAGAGTGAGGAGGGGGAGGGGGAGAGACAGGGGGAGGGGGAGAGACAGAGGGAGGGGGAGAGGAAGTGGGGAGAGGGAGAGGGTTTTAGTTTTTCTCAATTACTTCTGCGAATTGGCTCTGTTTTGAAATCTATATATATAAAAGAAGAAGGTGACTGACTGACATATCAACGCACAGCCCAAACCGCTGGGTCTAGAGATTCCAAATTTGGCAAGTAGGTTCCTTATGAGACCAAGGGGTGCACTAAGAAAGGGTTCTACAAAATTTCACCCTTTAGGGGGTAAAATAGCGGATGAAAGTTTGTATGAAAATCCATCAGTTCTGAAGTTAAGATCTTCAAAATTTGTATTTAAGCTGACGACTAAAAATTGGGTTATACGTGTCTCAGAGTTTTTGAAAATTCTACACCCTAAGTGGTGAAGAGGGGGATGAAGTGGAAATTCCTTCATTTTCAAAGTAAAATCCTCTTAATTTATTGTTTAGGCATTAAGGTTGTAATTCTGTGGAACTTACATCACTGGTATTGAAATCCCACCCCAAATTTAACCCCTAAAAGAGGGAAATCGGGTGAAAAAGTCTGAAAAACCAATATGGGTATCGTTTGTATGGTTAATCGGGTCGCTGATTACGAAAATTACAACAATTTTGAAATCCAACGTGGTGGACGTGAAATAACATCATCCCCTGTGGATGGGGTTGAGGTGCGATAGGGTTGAAATGTCTAAAAATCAATATGGGTATCGTTTGTATGGTTTATCGGGTCGCTGATTACAAAAACTACTAGAGGGAGAGGGGGGGGAGATTGAGAGGGAGAGGGGGGGAAGAGGGAGGGAGGTAAAGGGGGGGTGAGGGATGGGGGGAGAGGGTGGGGGAGGAAAAGAGGGAGGAGAAAGTGAGGCGGGGATGGAAAGGGAGGGGGGAAAGGGAGAGGGAGGGTGAGGGGGTAAGAGGGAGGGGTGAGGGAGAGGAAGAGAGAGAGGGAGGGGGAGAGGGAGGGAGAGGGGGTAGGGGGGGATATGGAGGTGGGGGAGGGATGGAAAAGGATAGATAGGGAGGAAAGGGACTTTTTTGACTTTTATGAATACCTCCTCGCCACCCATTCACTCCCTTTATTGCCTTCTTTATTTCGCCTGTTACGATTGACAATGAAAATTTTGCACTACCTACCAGTTGAATAAAATCAAAAGATAATAAATTTTGTAGTAAGATAGCATTGAAATTGGATAAGTACAAATGCATCTTTTACGTATGGATCAAGAAGGAAAAGCGTTCCGCAAAATATGTTTCAGCAAAGTTCGAGTTCTGTTTTTTTATAAATCCTCGCGGACGAAGTCGCGGGTAACAGCTAGTGTTTACATAAACATCTGTCAACTGTAATTAATTTAGATTTTTCCATTTACAAACTTCGGAGATAAGGGGGGGAATGGTGTTTTTTTTACATTTTTCATCATAACTTGAAAACTAAGAAACGTAAAAAAATACAAAAATATATTTTAAAATGTACAAGTAAAGCCCTTTCATATGATACCCCACTCGACCTAGTAGCGACAATTTGAAATTTGGCCCCCCCTATTTCAGCCCCCTTTACATTAATAATCATAATTTTTCAAAACTCTTTTATGTGCAATTAAGTTGGGCAACTATATTCTAAAACTTTTCCAAATTTTAGGTCGATAGCATGAGTGGTTGCTGAGATATAGAGGTGTGACAGACAGACGGACAGACAGACAGACAGAGCGACACCATAAGGGTTCCTTTTTTTACCATTTTGGTATCGGAACCCTAAAAAGATCGCTCTACATCGCTTCACAACACTACGGTATGTAATCTTCGCAAGCATCGGAGCAAAAATGTTCAAGGTACAATTTCAATTGAGGCCCACAAACACCGTGGCGAGTGGTGACCTAAATGTATTGGCCCTTTTGTGCGAATTGTTAAAAGAACCTTAATTGAACGCGGACAAGGACAGATAAGAACACTCTCAAATTAATTACTCTCGCCACAAATCTAATTAACTTTAATTGAGTTTTTCCGAAGTGCAATATCTCAGCGCCCACCGCTCGAGTTGTGATTGGATTACTACTACGACTGTTTCAGAAAATACTCCAGAATACTTCCGTTTCTTAAGAATGTATTCTTTTGATAATAATTCGCCCACTTAATTTGAGTGATGGGTGTAAATCCTCACTTATTAATTCAAATCTGGTTGTTGTTTTTCTTCTCAACGAGTATCTTAACCCGGGATCATCCGTTGAAAGTGTTTTGAGCGTAGCTTGAGTGCGGATAATTGGGCTCCCTCCTTCTCCCCCTTTCCTGTACTCATCAAGCCCCACCCCTCTTGCCAGTTTTCCCAACCATACCTTCACTCGTGTAATATGATCTCCTGGGCCGAGTCAGTGGTTATTCAATTACATTCACTGTCGGTCACTCTTACAGGTAAACAACTAAAATTTATCATGTTATTTACGAGATTGTTGTAGACCTCCAATTCGAATATATCATGTAGTCATACCTACAGTTATTGTAGCGACTCACATGTGGATCTTTTCGACGCGGAGGGTTCCGCTCATTACGCTCGCAACGCTTTTTAGGTTATACCTATGACACATCTGGCGGAATTTCCGTTGGTGTCATAGTTACTTGACAGATTTTTTGGTCGTGGAATTTTCAGCGTCGGAATATCCGCAGGTGTGTCGCTATACTGAATCAGCGCAAACACATAATTTGATTTTCAAGAAGCTGTGTTACATGCTGTAATAGCAGTAGAGTAGTTCACTGATGTAGGTCGAGTTTTAAAGCTCTAGAGGCTATCTCCATGAAATATGAATAAAAATCTAAATTATTTTTAGAAACCAACAGGAGATCAATATATCACAACCACAGGCGGGACTTGTAGCAGAGTCTTCTTCGTTTATTAATAACGCTTTACCAACTAAGCCACTGAAATACTACCCAGTGCTGTGAATTACTGCTTCTCGTAAATAGAGCTGCAGAAATCTGGCAATTTGTGACGTTATACGAATCTTCAATTATTCACATACACTTTCAGAGATAATAACTTGAACGGTATCTGTGTGTTGCAAATAATCTAGTTAAGTGAGGCACTAAACCGATTTCCATTTATCACTGCTTCGAATCGAACTGAATCTAAATAACGACTCACTTAGATTTAAATATTCATTTGCGAGTATTTTATACTACAAGTCTATTTATAAACTTTTTCCTTCACAGATAAAACTGGGCCTAAACTATACTTTGGTTTCCAGTTTGCCAGCTACACAACTCTATAATATTAATAATAAATGTTTTAAAATGTTTAAAATTATTTGGCTGTCCTAGCAGAATTCGAATCAACTCTCGTATTGAAACCATACCGGATAGATACTTTTCTGGAGACCTATTTTCTTCTTCTTCTTTTCGTACCGACGCAAATCCAATAGAATTAAATGAATTTTGCCCAGTACTCAGCTACGAGAACGGCATTTTAAAAACATTGAAACAGCTACAAAATTAGTTCTGCTTAATGAATTTCGTAAAAAACAGTCAGCGACGTCCATTTTCTTGGCTCCTCATACATCTCATTTCGGTAATACGTGACTTACCTATACCGTGTACGTAGACGTCACACCATAAAATCGCAGCTGGCGCACGGCGTGCCCAAACGTATGAATAAAGATGATTAACGCAGGAAATTGAGTTACAGCTGCGTCTGGAGGCTGGCCGTGAAAGCGCGCGCTTTTTTACGAGTATAGTCCAATAACTGTTCCTTCCTTCCCACGTGGCACATGTAATACTTTACTACTCTGTTATAATTGCTACTCGTAACAAAGTAAGTTTTACATTAGAAATAATATATTACAAAAACAGCCAAATACAAAATGTTTCCTATAAAGTGTGGTAGCCGAGGATATTGGTGACTACTCCATTTTTGATAAAAACTGTATTTTTTGTAGCTTCGATCTCAAATACTTGGTAAGTGGTTGAGTTACATGTCACGCCATGATAAAGGCTATCACAGATTAGTAAGTATGCTAGAGAAGAACGGCAAAAAAGAAGAATAAAACTAGTTTCCTAGGTAAAAAAGTATGGGTAGAAAGCGGACAGTAGCGTACTTCTGCTTACTCTACCACCATACTGAGATCGCTAACCTTCTTTTTTGCGTCTCGATGGCAATCGTAATATTACGGCGGTTGAGCGGCGCGCCAGGCGCCAGCATACTCGCAATAGCGTGATTCCATGCTGCTGTCGCGAGATGGTAGCAAGGTAGCTGCGCAACAATCGCGTTGCTAATGTTTGTCGCCAGCCGCGCGATTAAGCAGCGCGACTAAGTCGCCTTGTGAAAAAGGGCTCTTAGCCCGGAATTCGACCACATGGGCTGAATTTTGTGTGGCGTCCATTTACTAACGCGATCCATTTTACTAGCTTTAGCTAGCTGGCGTAGAAAGTACTTCAGTTATGAGCAAGCATTTTTACGTGAAGTTCAAAGAGGAAAACTTGAATTACCTCAATCTATCTATAATATAAAAGAAGAAGGTGACTGACTGACTGACTGACATATCAACGCACAGCCCAAACCGCTGGGTCTAGAGATTCTAAATTTGGCATGTAGGTTCCTTATGAGGCCTAGGGGTGCACTAAGAAAGGGTTTTACAAAATTCCACCCCTACGGGGGTAAAATAGGGGATGAAAGTTTGTATGCAAGTCCGTCAGTTTTGAAGTTAGGATCTTCAAAATACGTATTTAGGCTGACGACTAAAAACTAATATTCCTGTGTCTCAGGGTTTCTGAAAATTCGACACTCTTAAGGGTGAAAAGGCGGATGAAGTTGAAAATTCTTTATTTTTAAAGTAAAATCCACATAATTTATTATTTAGGCATTAATGATGTAATTCTATGCATTCTATTCTATTTAATTCTATTAAAATTCCACCCCAAATTCAACCCCTAAAAAAGGGAAATGGGGTGAAAATGTCTAAAAACCAATATGGGTATCGTTTGTATGGTTTATCGGGTCGCTGATTACGAAAACTACAACAATTTTGAAATCCAACGTGGTGGACGTAAAATACCATCATTCCCTTGGGATGGGGTTGGGGTGCGATAGGGTTGAAATGTGAATATGGGTGTCGTTTGTATGGTTTATCGGGTCGCTGATTACGAAAACTACAACAATTTTGAAATCCAACGTGGTGGACGTGAAATACCATCATCCCCCTGGGGATGGAGTTGGGGTGCGATAGGTTTGAAATGTCTAAAAATCAATATGGGTGTCGTTTGTATGGTTTATCGGGTCGCTGATTACGAAAGCTACAACAACTTTGAAATCCAACGTGGTGGACGTGAAATACCATCATCCCCTGGGGATGGGGTTGGGGTACGATAAGTGTGAAATGTCTAAAAATAAATATGGGTGTCGTTTCTATGTTAGGGATAGCAGTTAAATTGGCGTTATGGGTAGGGAGAGGTAGAGGTAGAGAGTTAGAGAGGTAGAGAGGTAGAGAGGTAGAGAGGTAGAGATGTAGAGAGGTAGAGACGTAGAGAGGTAGAGGTACAGGTACAGGTAAAGGAGGGGAAGGGGGAGAGGGAGGGGGAGAGGGAGGGGCAGGGGGAGAGGGAGGAGGGGGAGAGACAGAGGGAGGGGGAGGGGGAGAGGAAGGGGGAAGAGGGAGAGAGAGGGAGAGGGTTTTAGTTTTTCTAAATTACTTCTGCGAATTGGCTCTGTTTTGAAATACTACATAAAGGTGTCTCTCATCTCTCTCTTTACATTTGTTAGGATACTGCTGCTTAGTTCCTCTGTTCTGAGTAACTTATGAGTAACGTCTGTATATTATACAAAATTCAGCTGGATCTTGAATTATACTCATTGATTTGCGCAGGGTTAGTCCTGTATTTCCTTAGTTAAAAAATTACCCCGAAATGACGGGAAAATATCTCATTGCTTCGGAAAACCGGTAACAACCTAAATACAAAATCCACGCGCATCCTAGCGCGGGCAACAGCTAGTACAAATATATTGTTTTTAAAACAAGTTTTACCTATGTAGGTTTCAGTATATATAATGCTTTACCTATTCGCCTACGTGATAGTCCGAACCAGAAGGTATTTTCTAGGCAATTAAGATAATTTTTACAGGATAATCCATTGTACGATTTGAATGAATATTTTGAACTATGTAAGACTACAAAATAAATTTTTACGTTCATCTGTTTTATTAGTTAAATATGGAAAAATCATAATTATCAAATATCTTTTGTCATACCTTATTTTGACATTTTATTTTTCAATTTGTATTGCTTATTTTAATTATTTTTGTTTTTGTTTATTTTATAATCTATATCATATTTGTAGTTTCTTTGTGTTTACTTTTTTATAATAATTTGCATACTAATGTAAATAAAGTAAATAAAATATACACATTTTTCCCTACATAAAAATGATTATTATGTGTCTATCCCGTCCGGAGCCCAGGAAACATGGTGAGATAGGCATTTGACTTTCTGAATGCGAAATGCGGGTAGTTGGGTCACAGTTGACATGTTTTTGTTTTCGTTTTGCTCGAAATTATCTCCAAACATGTAGGTAGTTCTGCTACTCTATAAATAGAGTGCTCAGACACGCGGTGCCTCAGTTGCGTCATCACCATGCAGAAAATGATTTCCTGGGCTCCGGACGGGATAGACACATAATAATCATTTTTATGTAGGGAAAAATGTGTATATTATGTGGTCTGTAATCCCGTCCGGAGCCCAGGAAACATGGTGAGACGTGTTTATTATCGCATGGTGGAGATAAGTTAATGCCAACTGTGACCATTTACGCCATGATTTTCAGTAAAAATCATGCAATTATACACAATATTAAGACATACTGCGAACAATACTGTTTAATGATTTAGAACTGGTATAGATATGAACTAATAAACAGAACTTCAACTAATGTCATCATCATCATAACATCCCATAAAACGTCCACTACAGGACAGGGAGCTCCCTCCAGAATTCTAGTTTTTGCTGGAAATATGTGGAGGGGAAGTACCATAGTCACCTCGCTTGTTGCGTTACGGCTGGCACTATGGACCGCGGTTGTAGGTGACCGCAGTAAGTAAGATGTAAGATACAAAGGAGGATGCTGCTGCCCATCCTCCAGTTAACCCTTAGTCGCCTCTTACGACACCCACGGGTATGTATGGGTTGGTACTATTCTTTGCCGGCACCACACGGGACAAACTACCTAGTTGAACTGACTAATAATACTAACTGAAACTGACTAATGTAACTACCTAGTTTTATTTCTTATCCCTAGGTTTACGAGTAAGCATTATATAGTAATCAGCTTAGATTTAGAACATAAGCGATCAACATTGAATCAGACTGATCTAAATGAAAAATATTATAAAGTTGCTCTAAGTAGTAATCAGCTTAGATTAAGAAAAACATTAAAAATCAACATAGAATCAGACTGGTCTAAATGAAGAAGCCACTGAAGGAATATTTGCTAGAGGTTGGGCTATTTGTCTCCTGTAGAATTTAGCAAGAGTATTTTCTGAAGTCCAGTTGCCTCTAGCAAGTATTTCTTCTATAGGAAGGTCTTGCGCCCAATGTAAAGAAGCGACTGCAGAGCGTACTGATCCTGGAGAGTCGCTGATACCAGCTTCAATCAGCACAGACCTGATCCATCCGGCTATAATGGTACGGCTTGCCGGTCTAACTTTGCCATTGGTAGCTACGAAGAGGTTTGGAATTTTCTCCTGTCCTCGTCGTGGTGCGGATAGTTCAATCAGCTTGAACAACCATCGCACTGGGTCAATATTGGGGTGAGCACCAGTAGTAAGTTGCCACCCTGACTGTCTGCGTCTCAGGGTATCCGTTTTGGATCCGAACGTTGGCCAAAGTGTGATACAATCCTCTTCCATGGTGATATTAGATTCTGCAATAGATAAAAGCGTGAGGTCGTGTATCCGTCTGCCGGAAGCAAGTAAAAGTAGTATGGCGCATCTTTTAGATACATCATAAAGGCTGTCCTCACGAGGTTCATTATTAATGAGCCAGTCTACCACTAACTGGGGGTTCCAAATAGGTGGTCGAGGTTTTACTTTAGCGCTATTTGTGTTTGCGATCCCTTTTAATGTTTGTTTTACTAGCGCATGCGAACTAAGTTGCGATGACAGCTGAGGATTAGAGAAGTTTATAATTACTGATTTATGTACTAGTATCGAGCTGTATTTAAGTCGCAGCCGGTTATGCAGGTGCGTTAAGTATTTAGCGATAACATCAGAGTTAGGATTCTTATGGTCGGACCCTGTAGACTGGCACCAAGTGACCCATTTTGACCAGGCTTGCCTGTAAGTTTTTAGAGTGGATGGCCTCCAGCTGGCTTCCACTACGGACCTCTGTGACGGCGACCATCCTTGGAGCAAGTCGTCCCACCCCGTATCAGCCATGCCTCCAAGACTAACTTGTCCACCTTTGGTGGCGGTAGGCCCGTTCTCGTGTCTACTAGAGCTCGGCGTAGATGGCGAATAGTGAATGGTGGGCTCAGCGCCCGGGGTTTGAGATCTGCTCTCCATGATACGTTCGTCCACCTCGGGCAAACCATAATATACTTGCCTTTCGCTTGGTTCAGAGCCAGGAGGACTTGTTGCATTAGACAAGGTGGAGGAAAAATCCACGCGAGGCTGTAGTTCCACTTCCTGCTGAACGCGTCCCAGAACACTGCACGGGGGTCCCGTAGGTCTCTCGTCACATATTGTTGAACCACGTGGGCTGTCCTCAATGCAAAAAGGTCTAGTATGGGAGTGCCCCACTTTCTGAAAATTACCTTGCTGGCTACAGGGAGTAGATGCCATTCGGGTAGGGCTTCGAATCTGGATAAGCTGTCTGCTACTGCATTTAGTGGGCCTGGTATGTAACATAATGTCAGATTTATGTGATAAGCTAGCAAATAGTCGTATATCACCTTCGTGAGTTCCATTAGACTCGTTGAACGAGTACCGCCTTGATTTCGGAGGTACGAAAGAGTAGTGCGATTGTCGCTCTGAACCATTATCGTCTCCCCTGGAGAGCGAGGGGCCAAGTCCTGAAGTATAAAGTGGATTGTGAGTAGCTCTTTCATGTTCGCTGGTAGCGAGGCCTCGCTTTCCAGCCATTGGCCCTGGACGTGAGCTCCGTCCACATACGCACCCCAGCCGGTGTCCGCTGCATCCGTAACGACGAAGTGTGTTATTGGTGGAGGCCAAATCTCGCTTATGTTTATGTAATTTTCCTCCCACCATTTCAAGTCCTCTCGTGCGGGCGGAGTGACTACCATCGTCTTGTTGTCTTGGACTGCGCACCGCATGAGATTCAGAAGGTTGCGGAAGTGTATTCTGCCGTAGGGTACGACGAAGCTTGCGAAAGACAGGTGGCCTACTATGGTCTGTAGCTCGAGCACTGTCATTTTGGTGCGATTGAGAGCATGTTCTAACTGTTCTTGAAGTCTCCGTATTTTTTTCGGGGGCAGTGACTTGTGGTTTATCCTCGTGTCCCATCTTATCCCTAAGAACTCGAGATTTTGAGAAGGTGACCTGGACGACTTCTTGTCGTTTATTACCCATCCGAGCTCGCGAAGGAGGGCTTTGGTTAAGCCTGCATGTGCCTGTAGCTTGCGAGGGCACTGATTCACCAGCAGGAAGTCGTCTAGGTACACCAGTAACCTTACGCCTTTCGATCGAAGCTGTTGCGCCACCCAGTTGGTGAGGGTGGCAAACGTTCTTGGTGCCGTGGCGATTCCAAAAGGAAGGCATGTCATCTGCCATACCACTGGTTGTTCCGACTTCGAGTCCAGTGAAGGTCCCATGAAGCGCAGAAATCGGCGGTGGGACACTGATACCGGTACATGAAAGTAAGCTTGGCTTAAGTCTATCTTCATTAGCCAATCGCCTATTTGAAGAAACGTCGGTACTTTGAACATGTTTACGAGTCGAAATTTGCGTGCTTTCATATATCGGTTCAGCGCTTTCAGGTTTAGGACTGGGCGATTCGATCCGTCTTGTTTCTTTACCAGAAATAGGTGAGATTCGAATCCGGCATCGTCTGGCGCGAGTTCGATTACGC
This sequence comes from Athrips mouffetella, assembly GCA_947532105.1. NCBI lineage: Eukaryota > Metazoa > Arthropoda > Insecta > Lepidoptera > Gelechiidae > Athrips > Athrips mouffetella. The sequence continues at coordinate 143,850 of OX383972.1, read as the reverse complement.
CTTGCACAGCCATTTTTAGGATTTCTGCCTTCATCGCCGGTGACTGGTCGACCGGGAAGTGAGCCTGACGTAACCTCCTCAGCGGGGGTTTTTGTGTGAAAGGTATTCGATAAGCACTTACAATTGACAAAATGTGAGTCGGGGCGTTCCTCGCTCTCCATGCAGCTAGATGGTGGCGTAGTCGCCCCGCATAGAAGTCAGTAGCGTCTTCGAAGTCGGTCGTCGCGTCGTCGCTGGTTACGGGCACGTGCTGGTTCACGCTTAGGTTCTCTGGCTCTGGTACCGCCCGGCGCATTTGCACGTGGGCGTGTTTGTGCGGAGCTGACAGGCGGACGAAAGGATGTTGGGGCCGAAGGAGGGGGTGGTTGCCTGAACGTGCTGTAATTTCCCTCAGCGGGTTCGTATGGTCTTCGAAATACTTTCGCCGGGCCACCCATCTTTGTCACAGTTTCTGAGAATGATGCCTTCTCGAACAGGTATTCGCAACTTGGTGGTATGCATCGCAGAGACGCTTTATTAAACTTGTCCTTCACTCCTTTGAGGACTTGATCTCGCCGCTGTTCTAGAATGCTAGCCCTACGGCCACAAACTACCTGCAATAAATCTTTGGAAATTTCTGCGTAAGAGCTACCTGTTGAAAAGCAAGCAGTTAGTTTCGAGTGAAGTTCTGGTGGGGCGTTCGGCAAGGCTAGGATTTCCTTAATAGAAGCTTGAACCGCCTCTCGTTGAGCTAGCAGCATATTTGTTAATGCGCCGAACGTTTGGTCGAGTGCTTTAAGCTGATAAGGTCTCGATTAAAAAGGAATCAGCTCGTCGTTTAATTCTAGATTTGTAAAGGCCGGGGTAGCTAGGTAACGCTTTTGTGTATCTACGTAACGAATGCTGGCCCAATCGGTATTATTAAAATGTTGTAATCCGGTAATCGCACCCAAGCGGTTAGGCTCAGCTTTTTTAGTTGTTTCGGCTATTACTGTCACTGGCGCGTCCAGCTCCGGCGCTGGTGATGGCGGAACAGGTGGGACGAGATCTTCAAGAACATCGCCCGAGCCTGCTTCCCTCGTGGGTTGTGACCCATTGTTCGCCGGGGCTGGAGGGACGTGCGATATCAACGACTTAATTTGTGCAAACTCACGTGATAATAACGTCAGAAACTGATTCTCAAAAAGCGTCGATGCCACGTGGTGAGTTGCGATGTCGGCCCCTGCCGGGCCGTTTACTGCCGCAGTCGCCGGTACGCTTGCTGCTTGTGCCACCACGCTGGGAGCTCCTGCCGCCAACTGTGGTACTTTGTGAACGACGGAGCGGATCGCTGGTTCCAACGGCCGGTCTTCCTCTAGGCGAGGTATTTTTTCCGGCGGTTCGTATTCTCCTTCCTCTTCAGAGGAGGAGGAAGAGCTACTTGGTGATGAATAACCAAGGCGACGTGCAGAATGTGGATGTGAAGTCATATTTCCGATCCGCACTTTAGAAAATCAAAACGCCAACTGAGGCACCGCGTGTCTGAGCACTCTATTTATAGAGTAGCAGAACTACCTACATGTTTGGAGATAATTTCGAGCAAAACGAAAACAAAAACATGTCAACTGTGACCCAACTACCCGCATTTCGCATTCAGAAAGTCAAATGCCTATCTCACCATGTTTCCTGGGCTCCGGACGGGATTACAGACCACATAATAAAGAAATTGAACTGAATTGAATTTTGCCGTTAAATTCAGAGGAGCTTATTTTTTAGCAGTGGTTTTTTTATAATACGTAATGATGGAGCACTTAAACTGAAACTAGCGTTCCAGACACTTCAAAGTCGCGTGCAAATGACTCCCAGCCAAATGGCTGGGAGGTACAAATGAGTTTCGGCGATAGCCATGAAAAGGTGATACAGACGTTAATCGGATCAAACTGCTCGAGCCAGCAGTAGAGACCGCGTGTAAGCAACAGGTGTTTCCGATAATATAGCGTGTTTCTGTTTTACTCTCCTCTCAGGGTGGGTACATACATACCAGATAATAGGCAGAGGTATTTGGACAATGTTTGGATGCCCTATTTTGCCGAATAATGGTCTAAAAAGTGTGAGTGTTGCTATCGCCACGATAGAAGTAGAAGAAGAAGAATTACTGAAGACATGAATTAAAATTTTAGTTTTTTGGTTAAAATCTATTCTTTATTCATTTTTAAGTCCTTTTTTTACAGTTGAAGCTATTGGCTTAAACATCTCTATAAATAAGCTTTAATTTTTAAGACACTACTTGTAACTAACTGGTGGTAAGTAAAACAACTTTGAATCGTTTGAAACTCGTAAAAAAAGAAAAGTTTTTAAATTGGACATAGCAGCAGTTCATTTTGTATAACGAGACAAGATTTTTTACTCTTTTCAAGAAGTGGTGTTAAGCCTCTGAAATATTATCTCAAAAGGTTTTCAGCAATTAAAAATAAGAACAGTCATGTAGGATTCAAACTTAGTGCTAAGGGTTCCGTCTCTGGGTTCCGTGTTAATACATGACTAGTCGACTGAACTTTGCTTTACATAGCTTACAAACAGATGTCGCTGTGGGGTTTCTGTTATACGCAAATTTTATGAAATACAAAAAAATACTGAGGAAACGAATTTTCCCAGGTATGAGACCTAGCTAAATCGAATTCTTGCCCCCGAAAATCCACGTATATAAACCGCCATAAATTATGCTGAGTGACCTTGATCTTTGCCACACTTCAAGATTCTAGTAAAATTTTAGATTTGGTTTATGACTGAGTATGGTTGATGACTCAGAATCAGAATCGTTTATTTGCGAAAACATGGTAAGGATTACAGAGGTGGTACAAAAATATAAAGTGATCATGTACTCGCTTATAAAGAACTGTATTTTTTTTTTCACACTGACTATAGATCTATTGTATTAAACGGGCTTTAAAAACCTAAGTTTCTTACATTTCCAAAGGCCCATACCAGTATTACCAGACATTATTTGTTTAGAACCAATTTGGGTCTATTCATGTAGGTAGAAAATAAAGTCGGTGTTTATTTTCTGTATAAGAAATATTAGAGCAGACGTGGGTATTCAAATAAAATGTACAACGCGACTCGCGCGTCACCCGAGGCTTTTGCGCGTCAGTGCGATAAGAAAGCGGGCCGGCGCCATAGTTGTTAGCATTTAGTAGCGGTCGCAATACGGGAGGTCTGGCGAACGGTCGCAATACGGGAGATCAGGTGAACGGTCGCTTGGGTGCGCGTATCGGATAAGCCACAGCGGTGGTCGCGCTTGGGGTTTTTATTTCCCGAATCGGGATTCGGCGGAATATCATATTGAGGTTGCGCGGGGCAATCAAGTAATTTAGTGGTGAACTATCAATTCGGGCGGCGTAAAGTGGACTCGTGTACGGTGAACGAGACGCCATTTTCTGGGTCGACGCAAGCGGCGCGTATGGACTCATATTTATCATGCTACGGGAATAAGTGTGTAGTGAATATACCATTCGGGGCAGTTTCCTGGCTCGCGGGGAGGACAGAAATTGCGGTTGATGGACAATTGTACGATAAGTGACTTGTTTTAATAGTTACCAACCCGCGTGGTCAGGGCGTGGCCGGTGATAATTTTACTATATCTTGGCAATCCGCGTGGTGTGTGGGACGATTGATAGCAATCGCCGCGGATTTGCTATGGACTTGTGATTGGAAGGCAGATTTCCGGAATATCTGCTATAACGGGTGTCGAGTGTGTCGACCTGCGCATTCGGGGAACGCGGCGTGCTTGGAGCATGAGCCTGGGGTTTGACCTGGATGCCTGCTGCGGGAGTGGCCAGCACTAAGATCGGCGCAGGATCATCGGATCGACACAGTACACATTATAATTTATTATATTTAAGTGTATTTATTGGACATCACATATTCTTGCACACTGAGAGTAGGTATACTTCCAAATGTACATTTCGACTCGTCGCGACCACGGGAATCTCACCGGTAAGTGATTTCGGTAGGGTCGGTCAAGCGCGAGTCATCCGTAGATGGTATGTATTGGGGGTTCTGGATCACGGGTCCGGACCCGATTTTGAGGTGTGTTTCTATTGTCAATATTGTGTGTGTATTTAGTTAAGGTATTTAGTTATAAGTTTAGCGCTGTGTATCGCAGCCCAATTTTTTACGCTCCCGCTCGGGTCTACGAGTGCACAGTTGCACTCCTGGGTACGTTTTACTCATAGGGCCCAGCGAACGTATCGGACCCGGGCCGCGGAGCGGACAAAACATTATTTTTTTGTGTGAATCTCAATTTTATACCTTTACATAGTCACTGTAAACACAAAAATTGCGTGGGTTGCAAAAAAAATACACCTTTTTTAAACCAAATTATTATATAGCTTTGAAAGACCTGTGTTAACACTTCAAAGGATTGTCAAAGACAGAGAAAGGGACTCAACTTTTAATTTTGAGGTACGGAACGGAACCCTAAAAACTTAAAGAAACGGGAGCAGGTCATGTCCTCGGAGTATTCTCTCTCTGTTAATTAGCGCGCTTCCCTCCATAATTCACTTTTATATGAACTTTTTTCTTATTTATTATTCGCTGGCTGATGCTCTCCGCCATTATAGTTTTAATTATGAAGCCGTTGTTCCATTTCTTTTTGGAGTTCCGTTTTTCAACAATAACATATTGTGTACTTATGTGTACATAAAACATAATTATATACGTCGCCCTATCATCTGCAAATATTTTCAGCTGAAGTGTGAAATGTTATTGGATCCGCTCTCAATCATTTTTTTCTGTGACGGGTTGGAGATATGTTTAGCTGGGTATAATATAAATACAGACGAGTAGAAAATACACATACGCTATAAGATGACATTAACTAGAACATAAAAAAAGAAAGAATTAAAGGAAAATTAAATGAAGAAAACCTAGTCATTATAAATGGAAGATTTAACTTGATAATGTAACAATTTTTTCAATATTTTACCCTAAAAACCTGAATTTATGTTAATTCTAAGGAAGGTTAGGTTACGTATGTTTGTCTTAAGATATTGCCGTAAATCCTAGTATTTACTTTTTTAAAGGCAAGCAAAGGTTATTGATGTGGTCACGTTTTGGGCAAAGCTAAGATTAACTAAGATTTTGTAGTCACTTTTTGCCGCTGACTCGAAAATAAGAAGAAGAATGGCGTAAGAATAATTTAAAATTAAATACGTCTCTGCTGCTCATATTAATATACGTAACACTAAGCAAGGAAAATTTCGGAATTCAATTAGTACTTCGCTTCAGCTGTGTTTGGTTTAGTCTTTACCCTCTATGAGTTCGTGAGCCGGGGAGGTAGAGGGGAAGCGGGGGGTGTCACTGTCAATATTTGCTCACTATAACAAGGCGCTTTGTTCCTTCCGGCCCACGCTCATGCTCTCCCAGCTTTCTAACTACCACACGATCCTGTAATAGCAACTATAACTCTATTTAAAGGGTTAGTGTGTGATCTAAGTTCACTTCCCGACTGTCATATGGTCTTCTCCTTCCATTTACGACAGTCCAAAATAACCATAGCGTTTTATACTCCCACCTGTAAACAGTTGCGAATATTCAAGAAAAATGGTAAATTGTTTAAAGATAAGCGCCGTGGGTTGGCACAAAACGCAAATAGACGGAGCGGGGCGTGTTCCATAAAACAAACACTCTCAAATGGATTACTCGCTAATTTAATGGAGTTTTTAGGGTTCCGATACCAAAATGGTAAAAAAAAGGAACCCTTATGGTGCCGCTCTGTCTGTCTGTCTGTCCGTCTGTCTGTCACACCTCTATATCTCAGCAACCACTTACGCTATCGAGCTGAAATTTGGAATAGTTTTAGAATATAGTTGCCCAACTTAATTGCACATGAAAATTTTTTGAAAAAAAGTATGATTATTAATGTAAAGGGGGCCAAAATAGGGGGGGCCAAATTTCAAATTGTCGCTACTAGGTCGAGTGGGGTATCATATGAAAGGGCTTTACTTGTACATTTTAAAATATATTTTTGTATTTTTTTAAGTTTCTTAGTTTTCAAGTTATGATGAAAAATGTCAAAAAAAATACCATTCCCCCCCCCTTATCTCCGAAGTTTGAGTAAGGGAAAATCTGAATTAATTACAGTTGACAGAAGTTTATGTAAACTTTACAGCAAAAATAAAACGATCTTTCTAAGTTGCACAGTTTTTCAGAAATCTGCAAAAAACCTTTACAAACAAATTTAGTTTTGCGGTCCTGAAAATGGACTTTATTGCTTCCAAAAATACTATAGGTATATCGGAACCCTCGGCGCGCGAGTCCGACTCGCACTTGACCGGTTTTTTCCATTCCCCGCACTCACGTTCCCCACTCCCCTCGCAATCCATCGGTCATCTCTCCCTGGAGCTATCTGCATAATAGAGCGCGATATTTGAAACAAACTCAATAGCGACTAATTGCTGACGATTTTATTGCGTTATAAATTTGGGCAACTTTCAGTCGACTCTTATGTAAGTTAATACGGAGAATGACTGAGGAGAGTATCAAACCGACAGTTTCGATCCTATTAAAGTGTAATAAGACTAAGACTAACTATTGAGTAATACTAACTACTACTAATTATTGAGTATTATTTTTCCATATTATGGCTTTTGTAAAAAAAATTGTGTACTATGAAAATAAAGTGAAATAATAAATGAAACGTTTATTTGTCTTTTAAAAACCAGTCGATAGACCAATATTGACTATCATACAGATCAAACGCCTGTATCGGTACATCCTAAGGTTGTAGGCACTCAAACGGGGACGGTCTTTAACTACGTGAAGTGACTTTGAAACTTCCTACATAGTTACCGTTGATTAAACTGGCTAATCATGTAGATCCTTCACTATTCAATTACGGAGCGAGCGGGGGAGAAACAGTTCACAGAGAGGAGGAAAAGAGACTCACATTGTTCTCAACAATAGTAAGAAAACGCCCTAAAACGCTCACCAAACCAGTTGTAGCCATTTTTCGTAGCAAGGAGGGTCCGGTCACAATCAATGCTACGATAATTGCTACAGAACGTGCTACGGATTGCTACGAGTGATTTCAAGAACATAGCTAGTGTAGCTACGCGGAAAATTCAATATGCAGAGACGATGTTTATAGGACCTAGTTGAGAATATTACTGAACTAATTCAATTATTCTGCAGTTGAATATTTCCGTAATACCAAAAAAATCACTTTAATTATTTTCTTGGTAATTTTAATTTCAACAAAATTTGAACACAGGAAAATAATATTTCATTATTCATTGTAATAATTTTAAGACATAGGTTACACATTCATTATTTTGACTTCAGTTTAGTCCATCAGTCAGTATGGTCTGGTCATCAAGCCTGACGCCAAACTGACTGTCTCACCCACTTATTGATGGATCGAATTGATGGAGGGGACTAATACATTTCTGTATGTTTGATATTTTTCGCCTGTCTTGAGATGTCAAAGGCAAAATTGGTAAGAAGTAAAAAGTGGGACTATCAGTCTGGCATCAATTGGGTCGTAACTACAGGGTGAATTTGAAAACATTCGACAAATTTTGAGATTGAGTTAAGACCACGAAACTCGACAACTTTTCCCAATGAACAAAGGTCGTTAGGCGAAAAAGGAAATTCGATCTCCCATACAAAATGTATGGTCAGCTGAGTGACTTTATTATGATAGGGTAAATTTTTTTTCGTCCGATGACCTATGTTCCTAGGCCAAAATTGTTCAGTTTCGTGGTCTGAACTCAATCTCAAAATTTGTCGAATGTTTTCAATTTCACCCTGTAGATACCAATAACACGAAAAGAAGAAACCACGCCTGTCCACTGCTGGACATTTTCACCCTTGCTACTTTCGTATGCCAGCTAAATCTCAGAAGTATAGATAGATAGATAGATAGATGTACACTTTATTGCTCACATAAAAGAAAAATACAAACATACACGGACAGCTTAACCTAATGTGGGCAAAGGCGGCCTTATCGCTGCAAGCGATCTCTTACAGGCAACCTTTGACGACAGGAATACATTTTCAGAGTCTGCAAGTAATTAGGTATGTGATAACAATTGCCACGAAAAATTTAAAATGAATGTAATAGTAAACTAAACATAGTAATACGTAATATAGTATATAACTAAGTTAATGAATAACAATAAGCAACATAGGTAAATAAATACACACACATACACACACTAGTGTAATATAAAGAAATAATAAATAAGTACAATTTATTTAATTTTTCTGCTAACGGTGGCTCAGTCCAGTTAAGGGGGGTGATCGTGGTAATTTCAACGATATTACCAAAACAAAAACGTTTGCCTAAAACATTTAGTTAAGACTTAACATGACTTTTGAGGCAAACGTTTTTGTTTTGGAAATGTCGTTGAAATTACCACGATCACCCCCCAGTACATTACTAGCTTTATTCGTTTCGCGTCAAAAGTCCTTCTGGTCACGTAATCGTTACCAAATTAGATTTGAGAATGGGAGTGAGTCCCGTTTCTCGACAGTAAACAATATTAGCGGCCGCCGTCGGTGAAAGTGGACCAAAGTGGCGGACGTAATGACGGTGAGACTGCCGCGGCTGGAGAAATGATAACAACAACACAAGTACCTACAGAAGACACTGTGCTGCGAGTAGTAGACAATGTTTTATGAATTTTGTGCCTTTTTCTGCATTCTTAAGTAAGAATAGTTAATTTATTAGGCCACTTGTGACATAAAAATGAAACAATCATAATGATTTTAGATTTGTTTCAATTTCATTTTTCTCCATTTTGTTTAATCAGCTGTTATTAACTTCTTCTTTTCAAGACAACGGCAAAAAGTGGCTACCAAATCTTAGCCCAAAATGTTTATTTTATGAGATCTTATTTATGAGAAATCTTATTAATAATATCTATTAATTATGAGAGAAGCTTAAACACAAGTAATTCTGTAAGATTTCCAAAATAAATATTTTTTTTAGGCGATAGCAAGGGACAAGTTAGAAGAAACTAAAAAAGCACAATCTCTTAAAGAAACTGGACAACTTTTCTGAAGAAAAAAACATTTCACTACTACCCGACTACCCGACCCGACTACCCGACTACCCGACTACCCGACCCGACTACTGGCAAATCTTGCTCTAAAAAGTATGAAACAAGAAAATATTGTCATCTGAAATTGTTGTGTACAAACAATGGTATTTAATAATTATTCATAGTGATGTTCAGATAATAAAACAGTCATACAGTTGTACTAGGGTATCTCACAATTTCCCAAACGTAGCCTTCGTAAGTTAAAAGACGATAAGGAGAACCTTTTAACTGCAGTAAGTGCAGCTGTCTTTCAGCTCAAAAGATAAATCAATCATACTGCACTCGCCCAGCCAAAGTATGGCAACTGCAGAATATCTTCAAAATAAATCGCATTATTAATCAAAACCGGCCAAATGCGAGTCTGACTCGCACACCGAGGGTTCTGTACCACTATGATAATATATATAATACCGTCTGAGATAAGGACGCGCAGTTACGCTGAAGTGTATTAAATGCGCGCGAGTCCGACACGCACTTGACCAGTTTTTATGATTTGTTGTAATTATATTTTCACGTTTGTTAGTGTTCTCGTTGTGACGATAGAGCTAAACCGAAAATCGAGCAAAAAATCGCCTAGAAAAACACGTTTTTAGTAGGGGAGCCCCCTTAATTAATTTTAATTTGTTTTTATTATTTGTTGTTATAGCGGAACAAAAATACATTATCTGTGAAAATTTCAGTTCTCTACCTATTACGGTTCATGAGATACAGCCCACTGACAGACAGACAGACATCGGAGGCATATCAATAGGGTCCCATTTTTACCCTTTGAGTACGGAACCCAACTAAAATAATTTAAAATTCTTCGGACAGAAAATGTGTTAAAGTTATCGATTTTCGTGGCCCATGACAAAATGTAATTAATGACCAGAATGAAACAACAACATTACTAGAAGTGATACTTTTTAGGAACCGAGCAGTGTAATTCATTTATCATCGCGTGCGGCCTAACAGGTGGCAGATTACACGGTCCCTGCGCACTGCCGCCACGTGTAATGTAAATACGAGGGTTAATTGTTCCCCTAACCACGCCGCTCGTGTGTACTCCAAACGTCGAGGTAGGTAAAGAGTCAGCTGATGACGTCATCTACACTACTTAACACATCATAATATTAAAAGGGACTATGATGTGTGACATGACATAATAAAGCGGTTTGCGTGACTATGTGGACCTAAATATAATCCTAGACCCACAGAAATATGACAATATGAAGAAAATACCTCGCTACATTTATTTTTTCTTTTCAAGCCATATTTTTTCATATGTCATTTTTAGTGTGGTCGTAAATAAGGCAATAAATTGCGTGGGTTGATACGCACGGCTAAATGAATGCCTTCATCGTGGTCACTGCTTTTATTAGTGTGCTCTCGGCACGTGACACCTCGTCTCAACTGAATATGAAACGTGTGAATAGAATATCAAAATGAAAATACTGCTTTTGTACTGACTCAGTTGTCGTATTGTTGCCAGGGGTTATAAATTCAAGTTAATTCTCTGTTTTTACCCAACTGCGGCGAGGGTCAAATGTGTATGTTTGTCCGTTTCTTTGTTCCCTCGTAACTATTTAACGGCTCAACCGATTAAATTTGTCTTGTCTTAATAACGCGAGTCATAAATAATGGGTAAAATTACGAAAAGTCAATATTGTGGTATTTTGTGGCTAAATTGAGCATCATAAAATTTTGTTTTCTCCTAAACCTATAAAGTAGGATATCAAAGTAAAAGTTATATAGTAGAGTAAAATAGAAAGAGGAAAACAAGCTGTACGATTTACAAAATTTGGTTAACTAAAATTTTATAAGATATTGCAGGCAGGGACAAACAAAACTATAGGTCTTCAAAGTAGAAAATCGCAAAATTTTACAACCACAGGCAGGATTCGAACCTGCGTCTTCTGCGTAAGTACCGAAAAATCATTTTTAAAACTATAGGTACCTATGTAAGCCACCACAACCCCCGGCCCCCGGCTGCAATATATCTCATAAAATTAAAATTAATTAAATCCTATAGATCCTCGATATCCCCTCTTCTCTTACGCAGTCGGGCTTTAGTTTTTGAATAAAAGTATCCAAATAATTTTTATTGATGATGGCGTTAGATTTTGGAATCATCAACAGTACTAAAGATGTCCCTGATCACTGGCTTATCGGTAACTATTTGATTCGCAAGTCTAGATTTTGGACGTATCTCGTTTGCGATTTTCGCAGTACACAAGTGTCAGCTTATAGTTAAACAATAAATGTTTTAACATCGTAGGAACCACACGCTCGTATAGAGGTACGAAATGGGTAGCTTAGACCGTGTTTTTTACTGCACACCACATGACTCCACGTTCTCCCGTAACAGATACGTGTATAATCCCCAGATAATTGCCGCTCCGAGCGAACTACCGCACATATCTTTACGGGTTTTGGCGCCGGTGCCTCTGTCACATGCATCATATATGACTCGCTTTTCATCTTTTATTACAGCCAAGTTCCATGCTTGTAATTTTAAACAGTAAAACGTTTTATCCATTCTTTACTAGAATACGATCCTGGAGTCAATTTCCGTTCAAGCTGATGCATTCAGTGCACGTTATTGGAAAACAAGAAAAAGTGTATAATTAAAGCAGAGCGGAGTGTCCTATCACCGGCCCGTAATCGCATCTTGCTGGATGCAGGTCGCAGTCCAATTCAATGATTAACTACCATTCTTGTGACAGCTTCTGAGATTTTATAAATTCTTGTTAACCCTGATAAACTGTTAAAAGGTAAATTTCTTCTCTTTTTACTATGCAGTATAATTAACACTATTTTATATTTGACAAATGTCATTCTTTAGTTTTGTAACGAATAAATCTGCGACTTTTTACTTTTTTGGCTATACTCCCTTATTTTTGTATCACCCCCGAATATTCTAGGAGATGGTTCTGTTCATAAAGCTTAAAAACTTTTCCCATGGAAGATAGATCGAAATACAAAAAAAAATTGACTTCCCATACAAACTGCATCAGTTGACAGCACATTTGGTATGGGATGTCGAAATTGTTTCGTTTATGTTCCTTGGGAAAAGTTATTCAGTTTCATGGGAGAACCGCTCCTCTTAAAATATCTGGGAGATAAAAAAAAAACGCTGTATTCATCACCCGTCTATATAAAAATTCCTGCTGACTTGACATCGCATTTACTGTCTATCGTGACCAAGTTTCTCATACCTCACCGCGCTAAGTAGAATAACCCGAAGGCCGTGTCGCTGTCAGCAGATATTTCCTCGCATTTGCATGAGCGGCAAAAATGTATTATCTGGAGCGGAAGGGTCGTCTCAAGATGTATGTAGTGATAGTGGGGTGTGCAGCTGACATCAATCACCGTCACCCGCTGATAGTGGGAGCGGGGGAATGATGCGCATACTATTAAGTAGCGCTTTATAGATGAGCCCTAAACCAAAGTACGAGTAGGTCGTAAAAAAACTCGAAGAAAACGCGCTACCCTACTTAGGAACAAGGATTCTGTGAAAAACTTAAAGTTTCAAAAGAACCGCACCTCTTATTTTTTGCAGTTGACACCTTCAAAAGCCTTTTTAATGAATGGATCACTTGACTCTCGACTACAGTACTGACAAAGTTCGATAAAACGCCGCACCCTTCAAAAACTTCCAAAGTTGGATTTCAAAAAGTAAACGCAAAAGTTAGAGTTTCTTCGAACAAGAATAAATTAAAAAGTTCAGTTTATCGATGACGCAAAGTTTCAGTGAGACGTGTCGCGTGACGAGGAGGGGGGAATTAATAACTTGGTCTTGTAGGAGCAGTTGAAGCCATCGCCAGGAACTTTACAACTAGGTCGCGGACAGCGGATATTACGCGAGACGGTGGACAAGTGTCCGGCGAATGGCGCCCGAGCAGAGCAGCTGGACAGCGGACAAATTACCGACACTACAAAAAGACAGTCTGCAACTACTTGATGTAACATTTGGCCTCTCGAGACCGCAATGTTCCATCTGCTCAACAAATCACTGTCGGCCTGTGTACTTTGAAGATAATACAATAATATTTTGTAGCTGAAAGTCATACTCAAATAATTTTAAAATTAAATTTCGTATAAAAGCTAAACCATTAAAAAGAATAATAAACGTCAGGAAAATTTATAAAAAAGCCACTTGAGTTGGATTTCGGCAGTCATAATTCATAATGAAGCTTTTGTGAGCGAAGTTAGATCACTTGACCTTACATTAGTGACGTCACTCCTCTTGTAAAGACAGATAGGAATATTATGCGTTTCACTCAAGTGTTATTTACAAGACGTGATGGAATTCCTGGATAATTATCATAATACATTATAGCTAATAAAAAGTTTTTGCAATTTATTCACATTAAATCAAATTATTATTTATTCATATTAGAATATTCTTGTATCACTTTATTACTCGTCAGTAACACACAACATCGCTTCACAAAAAAAGTGGTGCAAAAATAATACATAGTTGAGAATACTCATCGTAACTATAAAATAAGCAAGTCGTACTTTTCTACCGACTCTAGTAGACAATAACCACCTGAATGAACTCTCTTATACAGAGTTCAACGAAAGCGCTCACTGAAGTCACGAGATAAATAAAACGCTTTTAAGAAATTTCCGTTCGTTTTGTTTGATAAACGTTTGAGACAATATTGCGGCAGATTGTTCGGGTTGGTTTGATGGACGATTCCACCCTCCTTTCTCCCATCCCCTCCTTTTCAGTGTAAATGTCTCCCCCCGGCTCCAGAACCAATGATTATAAAATTATACCATTTGCAGTTACCGTGAGGCTTACGATCATTCATTCCCCCGTAACGGGTTTGACGTTGACGTCAATCAAGTTGTCGATACGTCGCGCAAGACTATGAGGGCGCTACAAAGTAGCGCTGTTTGAGGGGAAAAGATCCCTATTAGATCAACAAAACGTTGGTCTGACAATGCGCAAATTAGCAGATTCAGTACAGCCGGAGATACATGTGGTTACGTCAAGGAGTACACGAATTTTATGAAACCTGTTTGTAGAAAAAGATGACACCTATGTAAAAAAAGGCATTTCTTACATCCTCTTGGCAGTTTCGATAGTCCGACCACATGTGGTCAGACAACCGAAATTGTCAAGTTGCGCATTAATTGACAGACCAACGCCAACGTTATGTGTATCTATATAATCAGGCCACTTTTCTCTCAGCAAAGTTGCACAATTCTTGTAATCGATGACGTAGGATAACTTGCAGCGCCCTCAGAGTCTACACGGCGACGGGCGGCTATAATACAGATTGCCAACATCGCATCACATCGCATCGCTTTGTGTCCGAACAATTACCACCACAAAGCCCACGGATTTCAAACGTGACTGTGTCTGTTTTTAGGGTTCCGTAGCCAAATGGCAAAAAACGGAACCCTTATAGATTCGTCATGTCTGTCTGTCTGTCGGTCCGTCCGTATGTCACAGCCACTTTTCTCCGACACTATAAGAGCTATACTGTTGAATCTTGGTGAGTAGATGTATTCTGTAAACCGCATTAAGATTTTCACACAAAAATTGAAAAAAAATAATAAATTTTAGGGTTCCCCATACTTAGAACTGAAACCCAATTTTTTTTTTTTTCATCAAACCCATATGTGTAGGGTATCTATGGATAGGTCTTCAAAATGATATTGAGGTTTCTGATATAATTTTTTTCTAACTGAATAGTTTATAAGAGCGTACCTGGGACGACCGACGGGAAAGCGGCCGGTCGGACGTCCCAGGTACCGCTGGAGTGACGAAGTGCAGAAGGACCTGAGCGCCCTCCAAAGACCCGATTGGCGTGAGGAGGTGAAGAAAAGGGCCGACTGGCGGCTTTTGGTGTCGGAGGCCAAGATCCTCTTTGGGTCCCTGAGCCAGCGAAAGTAAGTAAGAATAGTTTGCGCGAGAGACACTTCCAAAGTGGTAAAATGTATGTCCCCCCCCCCCCCCTGTAACTTCTAAAATAAGAGAAAAATAAAACTAAAAAAATATATTTAAATAAATTAAATTAAATTAAAATTCTTTATTGCCAATAAATACACATGCAATACATAAGATAGATACATACAATACCTCTGATTTATTTCATAATTAATTAATTAAATTGAAAAGTAAAAAAAATCTTATTGCCAATGAAGATACATACAAAACATAAGAGGCTTTACAATCTACGTATTAATCTGTCTATCTTAACACACAAGGAATACTCCAGGAATCTACAATTGGCAATGGGTACTAGTCTCAGCATATTGCTATGCCTAGTGGCTTAGCGCTGGTTTTCAGACCAGCCCCTAATAAGGTTTCAATTGTCAAGTTCATAGTTATGTGAGCGTGGTGTTGCAGGCAATGAGGATATAATTACTGACGTGTTGCAGGGTATTTGTGTAAAATGAGATGCAATAGCTATACGCAAGTTATATAAATAAAATAAAGAAAAAAAAAATACAAATTTAAAACAAAATAATAAATCAAATAAAATCCTACGTAGTATATATATATATACATGCGCTTATTCTTTAAAAGTAATATATATATATATATGTAAGTAAGTGTGTGTGTGTGTGTGTGTGTACATGTTTGATTTGTATGATAAGATAATAACTGTTTAATTCAGAGAAAGTTTCAAAATTCGCTCGCCCTTTTTCCCGATTGCTTTTCCATGAGATGTCTCCGTACAAGCTTTTTGAATTTAATAAGTGACATGGAATCACGTAAAGGGGGTGGTAGATCATTCCACACTTTTGAAGCGGCGAATTTGAACCCTCCTCTGAAGAATGTTTTTTTGTGGCTAGGTATAGACAACGCATTTACCCTATGGGATCGAAGAGGTCTTCCTCGCCTATCTCTTAACCAATCTAGTTTTTCGAATAAGTATGATGGCTTCTCAAATTCGAGTACATTTCGGACCATGCAGGCTAAGTGCAGCTCTCTCCGGTGAGCCATATTCAAAATTTCTCTCTCATTAAGGTACGGTGTGATATGCGCTCGTTTCGGTATATCGTAACAGAATCGCATACATGCGTTTTGTACGCGTTGTATGGACTTTTTGGTTTGCTCCAGAAGTCGAGGACCGTATACGGCGTCAACGTAATTAAAATGTGACAGAACCAGCGATTCTGTTAGTATTTCCCTCACTCTCACAGATAAATACCTACGGAAGCTGTATAAAACTTTTAATCGGTAGAATGCATTTCGTATTTTTATATTAACGTGTTCTATGTATCGCATTTCACCATCCATAATCAGACCAAGATTCCGAGCTTTTTCTACTTGAGCAACAACCTCACTTCCTATGTATAATTTTGGGTGTTGTTCCACTATTTTGTTACGCTGCCATTTATTACCCAGTACAACAAATTGCGATTTAGATGGGTTTAAAACTAAGTTATGTTTGGCTGACCAGTCGGAAATAGTGTTTAAGTCTTCGTTTATTTTATTTAATGCCGGATTAAGATCATGCGGTGCAAAGGAGTAATACAGCTGAGTATCATCGGCGTAGAGGTGAACTTCACAGTGATTTAACTTTGTAACAAGGTCTGCCGTATATAGAATAAAAAGTAGAGGACTGAGTATAGATCCTTGAGGCGTACCACGAGGGATCTTTTGGGTATTTGATTGCACTACTAAGCCCTGGTCAGTCTCAAGTTCTACATATTGCTGTCTGTCAGTCAGAAACGACTCGAACCATTTGCAAGCTGACGGTGACACACCATAACACGCTAATTTTGCAAGAAGTAGTTTTGGGTTCAGACAATCGAAAGCCCGAGAAAAATCTAATAAAACTAGTATTGTACCCATGCCTTTGTCGGAAGCTGCAGTAATATCGTCCGTGACCTTAGCCAAAGCCGTAGTGGTACTGTGTCCACTTCGGAACCCCGATTGCATTGGAGGAAGCAATTTATTTTGTTCCAGATGTTTTTTTAACTGCTCACAGACGCTTCTTTCTATTATTTTGGAGAGCACTGGTAGTATACTAATAGGGCGCAGATCTTTATACTCCTCGACTCTATTACTTTTGGGAATAGGCCTTACTTTAGCTAGTTTCCACTCTTCGGGATAGGTGTTTGAAAGAAGAGATGCGTTAATTATGTGTGTAATTATTGGTAACGTAACGTCTAGGGTAAGACGGATCATATCTATTGAAATGCTGTCATGACCACATGCTTTTGTTTCTATTGATGAAATTATTTTATAAACTTGACCTTCTGTACATTGTTTTAGCTCAAACACTTCTTTACACAACTTTGTTTTTTCTAGATCCATCAAAGTTTTATGATCCGTGGTTGGGTTTCCCGGTATTTTTAGGAAAAAATTATTAACTTCTTCAGGGTTACTTAAATGCTGAGGAATAAAAGATTTGCTAGTGTCACCTAGGATCGAAGAACGCCTTAAATAGGTCCACATTTGTCGTGGGTGTTGTTTATTTTTATTAACGTAGTGTGTGAAATACGCAGTTTTTTCACGTCCTAGAGCCCCTCCCGTGTAGTTACGCAGGCTTGTGTAGTATTTCCAATGTGGTTCAACTTGGGTTTTTTTTGCTCTCACTAGAGCTGAGTCACGTAACTCCATCAATAATCTAATGTTGTCTGTAATCCAAGGGTTCATATTTTGGTTTATGCGTATTTTCTGAACTGGTGCATGTTTATCAAATAATTTTGTTAGTATTTGCCTAAATAACTTTGCCTTTCCGTTAACGTCTTTTATCGCTTTAATATCTGTCCATGTCATGTTTTTCAAATCTTTTGTGAATTCCTCCATGTTTATTTTTTCTAAAAACCGCTTGTAAATATATAGAGGCATCTGTTTCGGTTTCGTAATAGTTAATTCCGCAAGAACCATGGCATGATCACTAATCGTGGGGTTATGGTAAACATGTATTGTCTTACAGACTCTTGGGCTATCTGTGATAAATAAATCTAATAACGATTCGGTGTCGTTTGTTACTCTTGTTGGGCTTTTAACGAGTTGTTCTAGATTACGATTATTAAAAAAAGTCATTAGTTTCTTTGCCATGGGTCTTTCTAACATATTTAAATCAACATTAAAATCTGTTAGGAGAAAAACACTGCTATATGAAGCAAATATATCCAGTGAGTCGTTGAGAGCGTCCATATGATGTACATTACCATGCAAACTTCCACTTAAAATTGGTTTGAACGAGATCTAGTAAGTAGTTTTTGTTTAATACGTCATAAATCGTAAACCACAATTTACCTTTCATTCAATCAACTCAAATATAAATTTTTGTTACTTACATCACATAATAAAAAAAATTAGCAATAAAAATACCATAACTTTTACTTATATACGTACAGGTGTGTACGGAACCCTTAGTGCGCGAGTCCGACTCGCACTTAGCCGGTTTTTTTTATTACACTAGAGCGCAACGCGTTCACTTTAAATCAAAATGAAATTGGTTGAAAACGGTTCATTATTCGCTTTAAAATTTATTGAAGCTACGAGCAATAAACAAGCCGTAATTTGAAGTGTCGTAAATAACGAGCAAAGCGATTATGGTAATGTGGGGATAATTTAAACATATTCCAGTTCAGGAAACAAGAAGAGTAAGTTAACATAATCACACGAGCAGGAGACGCAGTTTTAAAGCGCTCGAAGTACGAAAATAAATTTTATTTCTAGTGGTCTAGCTGTCTGCAAGTGATTGCAGCGGTTTTCATTTAGCCGGTCAAACCTTGTGGGATGTGAACGATACTTTTGTAGTCCCTGAAAATTCAATTATTTGAAGAGCGCTCGAGCACAGGTGCCGCTCAGCGACCGGCCGCCGGACGCACAGTAGTCGACGTAAAATATACTAGAGGGGTTTCGAACCGTGTATATGCTGAAGGGTTATAAAATTAAGGACTTCATCAAATCCCTACCTAAGTGATTTGATCAAATCCCCGGAAAAAGGCCAAATTTTCAATTCTATGTTATTTCTTACCTAACTTAACCAAATTTGCATAACATAAAGGAACATAATCTTAACTAACCTAAAAGTTCAGGTTTTTGATCTAGAGACCTCAAGGATATGCTAAAATTAGGATTTGATCAAATCACTCAGGATTTTGACCAGGTCCCTAATTTTATCATATCTGCGACATGTACGGTATCCGGTAAGGGAGAGGTCGGCAAAATTTTAAAACAAAATTACAAATTTAATTGGCAATTTTTTGGAGGGGCTGATTATTGATAGCTGTTTAGTTTAAGACTGGCCCTTCCAGTTAGTTATTTTTAACCTGTCCCGTACCCTGTATACCTCCGATGTATCGCATCATCGTTGGCATTAAACACTTTGAGGCAGCTCGCAGCTGACAAATATTGTCACAGCTATGTCACTGCCTCTGAATACAAACAGATTGACTCCGACTGAGCCACGATCAAACTACAGTCGGAGACAGATCAACCTCCAAGCACGTTTGCTTACGCTACGTGTTTGTTTAGTAAATTTGTACTTTTTGCTTTGGGATTTTCCACAATTTCAAATCCATATATTCAATGTAGATTCTTTGCAGAATACTTGTTGAATGTCATGCAAAATATAATGCAAATAGAGCGAGTTTACTACCGTTTCTTTCATGGCAGCGTAAAAGAAACAGCAAGAAACCACTGCAGCACGGCCTACTTTAATAGTCAATTTGTACAATGTGTTTTTTTGTGATTCGCTGGAATATCAGAGCATCATACCTTTTAATCATTTACTCTATAATAAGCTTTTGTATATAACGCTTGCTTTACACGTTCTATGGAATTTGGTTTCTGAGCTCTTGGCTCGTGCTAAACTCGTGTTCTCGTCATGTTGGCTCGGTGTGTTCCGGTTTCGGTGAAGAGTGATGTTACGTTACGTTATCCATCACTTAACGCCGATTAATACTTTCAAATAATCTATGACAATTTGGGAATAACCCTGGAATAACTAAGTTCTTTTTTTTATTAATTGTTTATTTCGGGCGTAAAACACCCATAAAATACAAACACAAACAAATACAATACATACTCAAATACATAAAACTAAAACATGAAGGTACATACATTTAAATTAAAAAAGGTATGCTAATTAAAAGCAAGTCGCAGTTACTAACAGTTAAATATCGATAAAACTATTTATTTATCCGCTAAAGTATATCCTAAACATTTTCACAACGTAGTAGTCGTTTACTTTCAATTTTCATACACTTGCTGTAATTGGCGTCCGCAGTGCGCTTGAAATAACACCCAGAAGGAAGCCGTTACCTGTTTTCTGTAAGGCACCCTTAGTCGCTTTTTACGACACTCTCGAGAGAAGATCAGTTACAGAACTTTTTTTACTATAGACACCACACAAACAAACGTATTATTCCTATTTGGTTATTTTTATAAGTTATTTAACTACAAGACAATTTGGAAAGTACAGAACACGTACTTCAGTGTATGTTTATCTTTGTTTGTAAGAAAATATATCGACGTTGTAAACTGTTTAAATCTTTAAAGCTGCAATCAGCTTACTGCTTCTGATCTCGGATGGACCTATCCCATTCTCCCGGCTTCCATTATCGTCAACTGCATCGCACTCATTGAGGCCAGGACTGTGTCGCGATAGTGGAAAGTTGACGCAGACTTTCCTCACGATGGGATGCATATTAATGAGGTGCAGGCTATGTATAATAAATTGTATACCATCTCTCTATGCGTTAAATGTAGTAATTATCTCACAAATTGTTGTAACTGCTCTGCAATATGACGCCCAGAGCATTTGTCTCTCCATTTAACCTAATTTATCAATTATTCATCATGCCAGTCGTTGCGTCTCTCTATCATTTACCTTAGATGATATTATATTTTGATTTGCGATTGTAAACTTGTTGAAATAAAGTCTTACTAATTGACACACTCTATAACTCGAAACTTTGATGAAATATATAGTGCCCGAAGAACATCCTACAGGCTGAGTTGCACCTACTAACGATAACCCATTGCGCGTCTTGCTTTTTCCACACCATTTGCAAGAGCGCGACAAGTGTAGGTAAGTACTTTGCTATCATCAAGGAGGTTTTGACCCACGCTTCGCTACAACTTGAGACTTTTGTAATATTATAATTCACAAAAATTTTTTGATCATGCAAATTAAAGTAGAGTAGATGAGGTAGTAGCAATGAAGACCATTCTTATCCCTATCTAGACAGGAACAGCAAGATATAGTGTTTCAACTTTGACTGTGGCCAGTTATATTTTTTTTTTATTATCAATGGGCTTACTTGTCTTGACCTCGATCTAGTCTAGGACAGAGACGAGGTCGACGATGGGACGAGTTTGCCCAAAACCGCTTGCCTTAACTCTGAATTAACTATATTTAGGTATGTATCCCTTCTATTCCGCCATTCCGCTCAATCGTAAGTCTCCAATAAAATATCTAGAAAAAACCTAACCTAATCTAACCTAAAAACACGATAAAGCTAAAAGAGTGGAAGCGATGTCGAAGACAGGCAGAGTACATTTCCTGTAACTTCGTTACCGCCATCGCCTCGAGAGTCTCACGACGGACACTCTTATGCACGGATACGCTCTACCAGCTGATCAGTGACAATTTGATTTGCACTACTCGACGTAGATTGCCGAACGTAACCCGATAACTCCAACTCCCCGAACGTCTAGTTCCGGGTATACCTTTCCTCTCCTTATTTCGTAATCCCTATTTTCAATGTCCATAAAACCTCAACAAGATCAAATTTAGCGGAATCACTAATAAATTGAGCGTCAGCGGAAGAGCCAAACAATAGATTAATTATGTAAAAAAATCACAACTTTGAGCATTCATAAAACATGACCAGGACTGATATAATCAAAATGATGACCATCAAACTCGTCAGCAGAAAATCCTCAAAATATGAATAGACAGCAATTCGCTTATAGTAAAAACAGTAGAATACTAAATACGTATTGAGTAGTTACGTAACAAGAGAATAGCAATGAATGTCTGATCTTGCAACTTTTTTTAACTGTAGAGCCAGGGGAAATCCCCGCCGACAATAATATACTGCTTAACGCAAGGCAAGAATAAATAATAGTGCATAGCTTGTATTTTTTTTCACGGATATAAACCACAAGACGTGATTAATGCGTTTGTCTCTAGCCCAGCAGCCAGTTACTTGTACATTTTCAATGAATGTTATTTTACAGGTTTTTCGCTCACTGTATCGCAACTTGTTTGACTTACCATAGAAAAGCGCATTTTGTATTGGGAAGCTGATTTTATTTTTTGTAGTGGTATCGGAAAGTCTGGTACTTTTGTACCATTTTTGGTCATAATTAATAGTTGTATTTTTGCACTCGAAACCCAACAAATGTGCAGTGACAGAAATATACCCCCTGCTAGTGGATGTTTGTACGACCACAGAATATACAGTCACCGGCAAAAATAACCGGCCAGTCTATTTTCTGTCGTACATTTTCATACAAGTAAGGGATCAAACGAAGCGTCAATATATTTTCTAAACGAAATAAATATCCGTGAATAAACAGTGAGATCATTAAATAAGATATATGACTTAAGATTCTTTAAGATTAGAAATCCAGGAAATTCCGTGCATCATTCAGAAAAAAATATACGTCATTTCGTCAGATTTCTCTTACATTTTAGATATACCTAATCTTTGACAATATTGTTAATAAAGTTCTTATCTAAAGACCTTATCAATCAGATTTGTATTTTTATTGAATTTAGGTACGATATTGACGCTTCGCTTGCCGCTATATTCGTATGAAAATATATTAAAGAAAACAGACCGACCGGTTATTTTTGCCGGTGAGTGTATAATAGTTACGTGCGACACAGGTCTTTTACAGGGTGCAAGGGAAGGTTGGCAAATACTGAAAGGGCGATCAGTAGATAAAACTGAACAGTTTTTACCCAGAAAGAATAAAAGGAAACGTCAAAAAATCGGTTTCTCAATACAAACTGTCCAATATAATTTTTTACTTTTTATGAGTGGTATGTTATTAGAGAAACATCATCAACTGATCATGCCCTTGCAGTATCTGCCAAACTATACCTTACACTCTGTATATATCTGCAAAACTCTCGGACTGCAGCTTTAAGTAACTAATAACTGTTGGTCTTCAACTTTCAAATACAAGCAAACAAAATTATTTTTTCATTCAAATTAGGCTAATCCGCTCTTCACACACAAACATAGAATAATTTTGCGATGACGCAAGAGTTGTAGAACAAAAGAAGTTCCGTTTTATGAGTAGAGCAACTATCCAGTTTGCAGAGATCGCAAAGATACCCCGAAGACACTTTAGAGAACACTTTCCTGGAAAACAGTATGGTTAACCTCCTCTCTCGGTTTGACCTCTTCCGTCGTCAGTACGAGTATAATCAGAAGCTAGCTTCTGCCCGCGACTTCGTCCACATGACAAAAAAAGTGTTTAAGTCAAAATGTTAGGCATCCAACAAAAAAGTTTCATTAAAATCGGTTCAGTAGTTTTTGCGTGATGCTCGAACAAATAAAAAACAGACAAAAAGACAATAAATCAATGATTTGGTTTCAGTGGTATCAATACAGCTTAACGTGATAATTTTTTACCCACGACGGAACGAAGGCGGTATAAGCGTTTACGGTTCGAGGTTGTTCGTGTGTGTGTATGTATGTTAGTTACCATTTTAATGGAAAACTACAAAACTGATTTCGATGCGGTTTTTTTGCATTATATGGCCATAATTTAATAGCAGGTTCTTAGATATGTTTGACGGTTGTAGACCACCAGGGGGCGCTGCAAAAGTCAGGTAGGATGGTGATGAATTTTTATTTTCTCGTCAACCCCATGGTGTGGGGTATCGTTATATAGGAAATAAAAATATTGTGATTGAGCAAATAAAATTTTCAGATTCCGGATTAACGGAGCTTAAAAGTTCAAGATCTAGCTAGATTATCGTTTTTAGGGTTCCGACACCAAAATGGTAAAAAAAAGGAACCCTTATGGTGCCGCTCTGTCTGTCTGTCTGTCTGTCTGTCCGTCTGTCTGTCACACCTCTATATCTCAGCAACCACTTACGCTATCGAGCTGAAATTTGGAATAGTTTTAGAATATAGTTGCCCAACTTAATTGCACATGAAATTTTTTTGAAAAAAGTATGATTATTAATGTAACGGGGGCCAAAATAGGGGGGGCCAAATTTCAAATTGTCGCTACTAGGTCGAATGGGGTATCATATGAAAGGGCTTTACTTGTACATTTTAAAATATATTTTTGTATTTTTTTAAGTTTCTTAGTTTTCAAGTTATGATGAAAAATGTCAAAAAAAATACCATTCCCCCCCTTTTATCTCCGAAGTTTGAGTAAGGGAAAATCTGAATTAATTACAGTTGACAGAGGTTTATGTAAACTTTACAGCAAAAATAAAACGATCTTTCTAAGTTGCACAGTTTTTCAGAAATCTGCAAAAAACCTTTACAAACAAATTTAGTTTTGCGGTCCTGAAAATGGACTTTATTGCTTCCAAAAATACTATAGGTATATCGGAACCCTCGGCGCGCGAGTCCGACTCGCACTTGACCGGTTTTTTTAATAGAACGACCCCCAACGCAAAAATAACCTCTGCATAAAGCTATACATAATTTTTCATATTATGGTTGAAACAAAATGTTAATAAGGACATATGTGCAACAAAATTAACATTGCAGGGATAATTTCTGCGTCGGGGTTAGTTTTTTTGTTATTAATATTTTAAATATACAGACAAAATCAATTTTAAATTTTATAATAGTAGAGATGTACACACGGCCGCTCGTCCACTTTGACCTAGAGCGGGTCTCTGGGTTCGGGCGTTCGTAGCGCAGCGCTGGGTCAGCTTATACTGGTTTTGTCTCTACGTTCTTGGTGCCGTGCGTACGTATATTTGTAGATCCTTTATACTTATATCACAACACTCACCAGAGAACAGAGGTCGTGCTCAGCGGTCAGTGTTCAGCGTGACGTCACCCGTCTCCTGCACTCTCTGTAATACGAGTAGAAACACATTACATTACAGTAAACACATCAACAACCCACCTCAACTAAGTCAGTCGTTCAAACCCACCGACCACGACATATTCCTGCGATAGAAATGAAATTAAGAACTTTAAAAAGTATTGAATGCCAAAAATTGGTAATGTACTGACACACGGTTTCAGTAAATCCTTTGGAGTGTGGAAATAAAGTTTTCAAGATTCAAGATATCTTTATTGCGAAACACAGGTGTATACATAGGCACAAAATATATAATAGTAAACAAGTTGATGAAATAGTAAACAAGGGGATGAAATACGGGATGAAAGTTTTTGTTTTTTTTTTGTTTAAAAACAGTAATAGAATTTGATTTTCAATTATAACGTAGACTTATTTTTCTTTGAACTACCTTATTGGACCTATCAGATGATCATTTGAGTGTCAAAAATGTTAATGCGAATTTTGAAATAATTTTAACGTTGCTGCATTACGAGCAAAAGTTGTTGCATTAATATTTAGAAATTGAAATAAATATAAAATTAAACGTTTTTGCATTGACGACTAAAAGTTGATAACGTTAAAAGTTGTGATTTCACCTATTTTCTCTACACGTTAATACTCGGTGGTACAACCGTTTGAAAATTGCCTCTTTCATAAAAGTTTGCTCTCATAGCGGCGTCTGTTTATTAAACTGTTTTCTAAACACATTATTTACAGCTTGTTTCTTCACACACAGCATCTGGCAGCTGTAAATCATTATTCACTGAACCGTATGACGACATTACTTTGTATGTACACGTACTGTACATCGGCAGAGTGTAATATTAGCAAGCGCTCGCCGGGAGGGGGGTTTCATATCGCTACCAAGTTAATTAACAAGTCAATTTCGGCGACACTACCTTCACCTAGTTGCAGGCACAGATACAAGGAGTAGCAAAAAGGGTATACCGAATCCTGAATAATGTGGTTCTGCTCATGAAACTGAATAACTTTCCGGAAAATAAATAGGTTGAAATACAAAAAAAAATATTACAACATCGTATTTAACTGATAGAGTCTGGGCAACGAAAGCTGTCCATACAATACCACGGGAAATTTAAAAATTAAAATTTTTAAACCCTGAAAATACTGCGAAATACTACCTGAAAACCAACTAAAAGTCTCAAATTGTTATTTTGCAGTATTTTCATGGTTAAAAACTTATTTTTTTAAATTTCCCGTGGTATTGTATGGACAGCTTTCGTTGTCCAAACTCTATCAGCTAAATATGCAATTTTTATGGGATGTTGTAATATTTTTTTTTGTATGGAAAGCTTTCGTTGGCCAGACTCTAGCGCATTTTGAATGGGAGGTAAATTTTTATTTGTCTTGCGACTTATGTTCCTCAGGGAAAGTTGTATAGTAGCTTAGGCAGTTTCACAAAGTTCGATTTTTAGTTTTGTATAACAAACCTGAAAGATATGAATCGACCCATAAAACTAAACAATTTTTCGCAAAGATTCTTTGTTTTTCTTATGAGCTGTTGCAGTTACTATGAAAAGTTAAACTTAAATTTCAGTTGTACGACCTTTATTCTTCGAATCCAAATCTGCCCAGGTTCTATTCTTCAAGTTTGTTATGCCATTTTTATTACACCATGTAGAGATAATGTTTATTACTGTGGTATGCAATATTCAGAGTTTCAGAATACATAGTGTTTGGCCAATCAACGCGCGCAGAGAAAACACCTCGCCCCGGAGTTTGTTTGTGCCCCGGAATAGCAGGGCCGGATTTAGAAACAGCACGCACTCCACGGAACGCTATTATTTATAGTTCGTTTAATTACCGGCGGAAAGAAGAATTCCGTACGCAAAAGTGATGGACAAGTTGAGTTATTTTAACCGAGTTACTGGAATCGCACTTGAATTAACTCAAGCTGCACAATTTTTAAATTATTATTAATATTATTTTTAATTTATCAATTTTTTGAATGGTTTCCAAACTTTCAATCAACGGACTGATTAACTTTTTTTATAGTGAAGTACAAGTACATCTAGTACATATTTTGTAAATTAACTCTAATTTTGCTATTAGTTTTAGGAAAATGTAACCTCTACATAATATAAATTTATGTCTCCCGAGGCGTTTTCCTGACGTCTAGTCTATCTGAGGCCACCTTTACTCTGCTTGAACCAGATGTAGGTACTCATTGGTAAAAGTACTAAAGGCTAAATGAAAACAAAATAGCAGTTAAAATCCTCCGAAAATACTGACACCGAGTTTGAGGAAGCATCATTACCGTACTGTTCTGGTGGTCGAGAAAACTCCAAACCGAGTTAGCCCAGTTGTTACTCGAGTTGCCCACCATTCTAACTTGAGTTGATTGAGTTGTAATAAATACAACTCGGCCCATCACTAGCTTTCAAGTGGGTCTTATATCATTAATTATCGAACATGAAGTATCTTTTAAGACTCTGTATAAGTAATCAATCTGGAAGATGTAAAGCACATGTGTGTCGTGTCGACTCAGCGATGTCGTCACAATACAAGTCTCCAACTGAGCTGCAGCACATGTCTCCTCCCGCTACGGAATGCGAGCCGAGCGGTAGGTACACTACACTCGCTCTATTTGAACTGTATTCTGCATGTTTTGTCGTTCAATAAGTACGCTGCAAAGAATCTACATTGAATAAATGAATCTAAAATCTGCTCCACTTTCATTTACATACTCGTACAACTTTTCAAATGCTGTTAATATTTATGCCATCTTGTCATTCAATGTTCTGTGTTTTCAATGAGATTTCCATTTCTGGTAATGGGTGTTTATATTTTTGAAGACAAATACGTATTAAGTCTTTATAAATATATCTTTTTGTAAATCTTTATTTTGTGTCATAGCGCACGTTTTGCGCGTTGCTGTATTAGTTAGTGGAGTGGGGTTATGGCTGGCCGTGTTGTGCCGGCTTAAAATAGTGCCACCCTGCCTCTACCCGTAGGTGTCGTAAAAGGCCACTATGATGAGCAGCAGCTTCCTTCAGTGTATATCGTACCATCTTATAACTGCGGTTACTAGCAACCGCAGGCTATGTAATTATCTTCTCGACCACCGTTGTCATCTATTCCCCACTCACCGCGATTAGTCCAAGTGGGGATTAAAACAGTATCCTCGCTCATTTTCTTTATATTCAATTATTTCCCTAATTGCATTTTTGCATGTATCTATCGAATTACATCCAAAAAGAATGGTTTTACTTCAAACCGGATAGATTTAATGAACTTCCCTTATTATCTGATTGAACTTAATTGAGCTGGGTCGATAGAGCCTTTCAAGTTTATGAGTTATTTATGAGGTCTGTCATTTATTCATCGTCTTCATATCGAGTAAGTTGTAAGGTTTCAGAGTTATTTAGCCATCAAAGGCCTCTAACATGGCTCATTTATCGAGTATTTCCGTAGTTTGAGCCCAAAGGCTTGACGTGCCTTCTCATCATCATATCGTATGGGTTGCAAGGTCGATGAACGACCCCACAATCCCTGGTGTCAGAGTTGTTGAGCCGCCAAAGGCCTCTGACATAGCTCATTAACGACTACATCCGTAAATAGTCGTCGGGACCAACGGCTTAACGTGCCTTCCAAAAAACGGAAACGTCAAAATTTTCAGACAATCAGGTGATTCATCCTGCAATGTCCTAACCAGATTGGAGAGGTTGCATAAAGGGATTTTTGTTTGACAGTGTCCCCACCGGGAATCGAACCCAGAACCTCCGGATCGAGAGCCGAGCGCTCTAACCACTGGACTTCGAAGGCTGTTACCTTCTGAAGAACAAATTTACCTCAGTTTTCAGACAGTCATGTGAATCAAATTGCAATATCCTAACCATTTTGAGCATTCATTTGCCATCAGTAGCAAGGGGGAAGCAGCGGTGACGTCGTCGGCTCGTATCGGCTGTTAGTGTTACTACCCTCAGTTTTATATCAGCTGGTTTACGGCGCCGTAACTGCACGGGCGCTGCACTCGCTGCATTATGCACACTCTGCTCGGCACTGATTCCTCCCCTCCCTCCCTCCACTACCTCCCCTCCCCTCGCCCGCCTCGTCTCGAGCCATTGCGAATGTATTAGCTACACGAGTGCCACATTGATATCAAATCTTCATGTCTCGTTTTCCTAACCGAGATTACTCGGAGTAGATTAAAATAGTTTCTGAGCGCGCTGCATACATATTAAATGCTCAGTATTGCTCAGAGTACCTTACGATTTTGTATCTGACTTGGTTTTCTACTACAAAAGAAGTTATCACATTAAAGAAAGGTGGATATTTCAGAATGGACATATTTTAAGTCCAAACTACAATAAAGCCGAATCTAAAATTTAACACAATTTTAGAACTACGTTCTTTCTTGTGGTCTCTACTAGACTAGAACTTTAATTTAATTTGTACTTAATTATTTTACTCACACAAAAAACTGATCTATCAAAAAATTTGTTATTGAATCGGCTTAAAAAGCAATAAGTTTAGTAGTTTTTACACAGAGCGACCGCCATCTGACCTCCGCAACCCAAAAGGGAAACCGGACCCAATCCTATAGATTAGACTTTGCTGGGTTAGTGGCCAACCTAGCTATCAGAGTCTTCAAGCCGCCAAATGACCTCTGACATGGCTTAACGATTATCATTGTTAATATCCAGGACCAACGGTTTTACGTGCCTTCCGAGGCACGGCCAGGTTTCCACAAGCCAACGTTGCGTCGATGCTTCTTTGCGAAGTAAAGACAAATCAATACTACAATACATCGTAGGGATCTGGTATCTCTGGCTTGAAGCTCTGTCTAGTCTTGGTTTACGAGGGACGTAACAATGAGTGGGCAGCAGATTGTCGGTGGGAGTTATAAAAGTTGGTTGTCAATAGTTGGCGGACAACGAGAAGTTACCTTCATCCTATCGCTCTAGTTGCACCAGTTTACAGCAGCGGCCATAATTGTAGAGATAGGTAACTTTAACTACTGCTACACTGCATACATTATCATCATTGCTCTATTTTGTTTATAAAGAGTCAGCTCTGTTCACTTACTTATGGGGTTTGATGATGGCACTGATTCTTACACAGCGATTGCCATTATTTATTTATTCAATCGAATGGCCAATTCAGTTAATTGTAGGAAATTATAAGTCTACATCCAAGCTACGCAACCAGTCAATAGCCTGAGGTGTCAAGTTGTTATAGAGGTCGCCCGGATCACCTCAATATCGTCGTTTTGGACAGCGCTCTACGATGTGCAGAACGGTTCGGTCTTCTAAGCCACAATCGCATAACGGTTTCCTCTTCATCCCCATTCCATCCCCATTGTCATTTAACATCTGCCATTTAGAGGCAAGCTACCCAATGCCAGATTAATATCTGCTAGGTTAGTGGCCAACCTGGCTGGTAGGTAGAGTCTTCAAGTACTGAAATGGCCTTTGTCTAAACGACTACCATAAGTGACAGTCGCCAGGAACAGCAGCTTTAGGTACCTTCTGAAGCACGGAAACTCTTTAATCTCTGTGGAACTGGCGGTCACCCATCCAAGATTCGACCAAAACTTTCAAAAGAAAGATCAACTTCCACTCGGCCACGACCACATTTACATTAGAATTGAAATAGTTTGTATTGTATTCAAGATTTGGTGGTTTATGGCTTCTTAAATCACGTATTGTTAGACATTGTGCGTGATTTTCTTCAGCTCTATTTCCACAAGGTCACATAGCCATTGTTGTTTACAAGTTAAAGGCGGTAAAAGTATCTTTTTCGTGGTGAAAGAACGTTTAGGGGGATTTACGATTGTCATATAAAGGGAGGGTGAAGGGAGGACGCGGGGGGGGGGGGACGAGGATTATTGGCGCAAGTGTCAAGAAAACAAGTATGAAAGTCACAGGTCGATATCCTCCGATAATATTGATATCACTGGATTTATATCTGTTGACTTTCATTTCTGTACCTCGCCTAAAGCCGCAATCATACCTTTCTAAATACAAAGACTAATTCGGCATACATTGCTGGGAGGCTTGGTTCTGTTAATTCCAACATCCTTACTTAAACGAATTAAGAAATTTGTGATAGTGGCTTAAGGTTGCTAACGGTACCCTATTACGGTACTGACAGAGCCTAAGTCGTCTGTCTGTCTGTCCGTTCGACAATAAAAGGGATTTATCCTTTGGACTATAATAGCTTATAGAGTCTACATGGCGGATTTCCTAAAAAAGCAATGAAAAGTTATAAATAAGGGGTCCCCATGTAAAACGCCTTTTCTATGGCGTTTTTTTTTGTTTTAGCTCTTATATATATTCTTTATTGCACAAATTCACATACAAAAAGTTACATACAAAAGGACATTTACAAAGGCGGGCTTATCTCTAAAAGAGATTTCTTCCAGCCAAGCCATGGTAGTGAGAGAGGGTGTTCATTAGCGGGACTCAGTAGTGCATTATTAAAAAATAAATGGTATAAAATAAACAAGTAAATAAAATATATTGATGATATCGGTATAAATATAATATATAAATAATATAATATAATATATATCTATCGTTAAAGCGGTAACACTTACACGCTTGAAACTTTTTATAGATAAATTGTATAATACATGACATAACAAACCGGCCAAGTGCGTGTTGGGCTCTGCGCAATGTAGAGTTCCGTAGTAAAGTTGCTTTAGGAATTATTATTGTTAAGGAAGTTTTAATTTTTCATTAAGTTTTTCTCTTCTAACGACAAGCGAGGTTTAGCACCTGATTGCTACTGATACTTCTATTATTTTTAGTTTTTTTTTTTACCTTTAAAGCTTTCTTAGCTGTGATAGCATCGGGAGTCCAGACGCACAGCAGGATATCATCCATACTTGGTTGATATTCCGCAAAGTTCAAAAGTTCAAAATTCTTTATTTGTTTGAATACAGGTAAAAACAATAAGGTCTTATAAAACATATAACAGCACACTGTATTCCACCTTGTAAGGTATACAAATATTCTACTTATTCTAAATAATTTAAATAAAATAAAATAAGTATATTTTTAATATTAGGTAAAAATAAATTATATTATACAATTTTGTTTTATTAATTAAATAAGTTAAGACATTAAAATTTTATTGGTTGTGAATTCTTGTAAATTATAAATACATTTTTCTAGCAATTTTTTTTTCAATTCAATTTTAAATTCGTTATAACTTAACATTCTAATTTCCTTTGGTATTTTATTATAGATAGATGGAGCCATACATATTACACTTTTACTCATTAGAGCTGTGTGTGCCGGCGGTATATACACCAGGTCATTGTCACGTCTATTACGTTTAACTATTTCAGATAATCTAGGAAACAACTTAGGATTGGCCTTTACAAATAAGGCACTTTCCAAAATATATAAAGATGGACAAGTTAATATTTTATACCGTTTGAAATATGGTTTACAGCTTTCATCATATGGAATACCAAACATTGAACGTATGCATTTCTTTTGTTCTCGGAAAACTAGCTCTCTATTAGTTGAATTCCCCCAGAAAATCACCCCGTATCTTAAGTAAGACCCAACAATGCCGTGGTACGCTGTAAGCAGTGCTTCTACATTAGTGACTGGTGCGAGCTTCCGCAAGGCATTCGCACAAAGCGCTTTGAAACATCGTTTATAATGCGCACGGCTAAAGAGTGGAATTCTCTGCCTGCGTGTGTGTTCCCGAGTTCATATAACCCGTATCTATTCAAGTCGCGAGTGAATGGGCTTCTTCTGGGCAAGCTCGTTCCATGGTCTACCTCATCTCCTTTTAATATCATCATATACACTACTACAATAAAAAAAATCACATTTCCAAAAACGACCGTTTAACTGGCAGGGTAGGAGACAAATCTAACGACACCACACACGATGGGGTCGACGAGAAAAAAAAATATCCCCACTTTACGAGTAGGGGAGGTACCCAAAAAAAACATTATTTTCAAGATTTTATTTTAAACTTTTTCGGCGTTACAAATATGTATATCCATACCAAATACCAGCTTCCTAGAACTAAGGGTCACTGAGCTAAGCCGAGGATAGACAGACGGACATGACGAAACTATAAGGGTTCCTTTTTGACTACGGAACCCTAAAAAACTGATGGAGTACGAGTCAGAATTAACAAAGTTTGGCATAATATTATTGGACCTACCATTAAAGATTTCATCATTATCATTCATCATATCAGCCGAAAGACGTCCACTGCTGGACATAGGCCTCCCCTAAAGAACTCCATGACGACCGGTCCTGCGCTGCTCGCATCCAGCGGCTTCCCGCGACCTTGACCAGATCGTCGGTCCACCTTGTGGGGGGCCTGCCCACGCTTCGTCTTCCGGTACATGGTCGCCACTCTAGAACCCTTACACCCCAACGGCCATCGGTTCTTCTTGCGATGTGCCCTGCCCACTGCCACTTCAGTTTAGCGATTCTCAGGGCTATGTCAGTTACTTTAGTTCTTCTGCGGATCTCGTCATTTCTGATTCGATCGCGCAGAGAGACTCCGAGCATAGCCCTTTCCATAGCCCTTTGGGTGACTTTGAACTTTCTGATAAGGTATTCATTATCATTACCCTAGCTTTCTTCTGTAACTGCCATCTGACCTCCGCAACCCAGAGGGCAAACTAGACCCAATCCTAGATTACGCTTTGCCAGGTTAGTGGCCGACCTGGCTGTCAGAGTTTTCAACCCGAAAAATGGCCTCCCACTTAGATTTACGACTATTATCATTTACAGTATCCAAGACCAACGGCTTAACATGCCTTCCGAAGCACGGAGACGCTCTAGTTCTTGTGCCACTAGCGGTCACCCATCAGGGTTCTGACCACGGCCAATGTTGCTAAACTTTTGTAATCGAAAAGAAAGTGCAACTACCACTCGGCCACAAGCGTTTTGATTGAAAATTAGCGCTACCATCAATAATTCCGTCTATCAATAACATATCGTGTGATGCCACGGAGGGAACTCTCTGTACGCGAGTTCTTCACGTACTTGCCCGATTTCATTTTATTCTTTCATAAAGCCGACTCTTAAAGTAGTCCGTGCTGCATCCGTGCTGCAGTGGTTTCTTGCCGTTTTACGCTGCCATAGCACGATCCGAAACGGCCGTAGACTCGTTCTATTTTCATTGTATTCTACATGACATTCAATAAGTATTCTGTAAAGAATCTACATTGAATAAAATTATCTGAATCTGAAAAAAAAAGGTAACAAATTGAACTAAATATATCTCACCTTGCGTTAATAATATAAAAGTAAACAAAGCAACAGTGGCTGTAACCCGTGGATTGTGTGGGCGAGAGGTGAGGACAACAGAACTCTCAAACAATTAGCTCCGGCCGGCGTCCGGCGCGGGACCGGACAGGACCGGGCCGGCCCCCACCGCGGCTTCACAACGGAAAATTGTTTGTTTGTACAATTATTTTACAAAGGGTTATATTTGGACAAGGCCCGAAATACTCCTCGGATTATTCAAGTGTTAGTATAACGGTTCTTTCTGAATGGAATACAATGTCATGTTATGTAATGCGACTATTAAATTGGCCGTTTATACAAAGAAATTAACATTATCAAAACGACCTACCTATTGCTGATAGTTACGCTCCATTTCCACAATACAATAGTAGGATTAGTATGTAGGAATTAACTCCCGAGAAATCGGACACACTTACCATTTCTTTTTATTTATGTTGCCTGTAGATTGTCCCACTGTTGGGCAAAGGGGGTGCGCATCATTTCGTATAAATATTTTTCGTATATCAACGGTTCAATAACATTCAATTGATATAATAAACGTTTCAAATAACAACTATTAGCATAATTTTGTTTGAGATAACGTACGAGTACCTTTACTATAATGAACGTTTTCTATACTAACATTTGGCATAACTATCATTTCACCTAAATATCTTTCATATAAAATTTAATTCATATAAAATTCATTTGATACATTATTTTTTTATTAATTTACTTATTATTAATTTAATTTATAATAATAAAACAAAAAAAATATAATAATCAATTAGTTTATAATAATTTTGTATAGTTATATGCTTATTTAATTAAAATTGTTGTAAAAACGAAAAGATAAGGCTCAATTAAACTGATCATAGGCGAGCGAAGCGAGTTCCGGGGCACCCCGACACAGTTGGTTAGGTTCGAACGGTATGGCGGAATTGAGCGGAGGCGAGCGGAGCGAGCTCCGCTCCATTCCGCCATACCCTTCAAGTTAGGTTGACATGAATGCATGCGTATGCCTGCTTGCCTGCATGCTTGCTTGCTTGTATGCATGCTTGCTGTATGCATCCTTGCTGTATGCATGCTTTCTGTATGCATGCTTGCTGTATGCATGCTTGCTGTATGCATGCTTGCTGTATGCATGCTTTCTGTATGCATGTTTGCTGTATGCATGCTTGAATGCTTGCTTACTTGTCTGTTAATGGCAAGGGCTTAGTAGAATGGATAATACGCGAGCGAAGCGAGCAAAAGAGTTCGGGCAGTTGGTTAGGTTCGAAGGGTATGGCGGAATTGAGCGGAGGCGAGCGGAGCGGAGCTCCGCTTCATTCCGCCATACTCTTCAGGTTAGGTTGACATGAATGTATGCGCATGTCTGCTTGCCTGCATGCATGCATGCTTGCTTGCTTGCTTGTTTCTTGCTTGCTTGCATGCATGCCTGCTTGCTTTTCCTTGCTTTTTTTGCATAATGCATGCTTGCTTGTTCATTTACTTAATAATAAATGTGGATATTATAACTAACCAATGAAAATAACGAACTGATATTATATGAAATGTCGATTATACGAAATTATTATTATATGAAACAAAATTATATGAAACGTTGTTATATCAATTAAATGTTATATTAAAAGTTGTTATATCATCTATTGCACACCCGGGCAAAGGCCTTCCCTTTATTTTTCCATTAATCTCCGTTTTGAACCTCCGATGGCCAGTGTTCTACAAAGTTTATATAATTAGATAGATAGATAGATAATCCATTAATATTATCTATTTATTAATGATAATTATCCATTTATTAATCAGAATTATTTTCTGGTTTCCCCACTACTTCTATCGGTGTTTGACGGTCAGTTCCAAAGAGTTTCTTCAAAATTAAAGCTCCATTAAGTCTGGTCGCTGAAGTCTTCTATTTTCTCACAAGGACGTTGACAGCAAAATATTTTAAAATGCTTTAACTACATAGAACCTTCCTGCAGCTGAACGCAAGCGACTTTGTAGCTACGGATAAACGTGCGACTACGGGACGATAAGCCCTTTAATACCACGCTAGGGGTACTTTACTGCCTGAGTTTAACTCTACTTGCTTTCTGTGCGGAGGTTTAATCTTTTTTTTTTTGGGATGTTATGACGACAATTAAAATGCAATGCAAGGTTAACATATTTTGTTAAGTATTCAAAAGCTGTAGAGCTAAATTGGTTGCATACTCTCTCTCCGATGTCAATTACGAATATATAAACAATATTTCGCTTGCCTTTAGAATAAGAAAGATTTAATGTTAATTTATTTTTACATAACCCAATACGTTTACTGTTGCAGATCCCTGTTAAACAAAAATAAACCCTGTGTAACCACTTGGAGTATCTTATTCGAGGTATAGTCGGGATAGCACCCGTGCAAAGCCGGGGCTGGTCGCTAGTGTAATATAAACCCTAAAAACGCCAGCTGCGAGGGTGATAGCCCATTTCATTGATGGGAAATTGAAGAGGAAATAAATTAGGAAAAACGTTTCTTTTACTTCCGTTTAAGTATATTCCTACAAAAAAAACTTGTTACCCCTATATCATACACAGATACGGATGGGTACAACATTTCCGACAGTTTAATTGAATCGTTCGGAGGTAGAAACTCGAGCATGTGTGCTGTTGTTGTGTGGTAGGCTGTACCACCGCCACCCCTCTCCTTCTCCCCTCCCCCCGCTACCCTCGTGACGTGTGTCCGGTGCATGCCGCTTCCCCGGACCTGACGTTTCCTCCAACAAGCGGAAAATGTGTTGCCTACTTTATTTCGGAACTGCCACTTGAAAAATAGACAGTTCTACTCTACCCGAACGAAGAATAAAATTAAATAAAGTATATCAGGTAGAGCTGTACCTATGTTACTGTAATTTATTGCAGTATATTGACACAAGAAGACGAGGATCAAGGTTTCTACAGCTATAAAAGTGACGTCTCGTGCGCAGAGGGCGCTAATCAGGTGACACTGCCTTCACCTCTGCTCTTTGACCCTGCTTCCTCGTATTAAAATGTCATTGTGTCTCTACCTGAAGGAGGTAATTTTGTCATTAATGTTTGTAGTTTATGGTATGTTACGATTATGCTCAATACAACACCTGGGTTTCTTTGTCGCGGCTCGCTTACAGGTCTCAAGTGTTTGCCTGCTCGAGCACATCATGTACTGCACATGTATCGTGTGATTCGTACAATAATCCCACGTCCGCAGTACTCATTATTGAAACTTAAAAGTAGGTTGATTCACTTAAAAATGCACGTTCAATTTGCATACCGTCCGGAAGAAGAGAAGTCGCTGGTGGGGGGGGAGTGAATAATTAGTGAAGCGCTCATTATAGCTGCCTCGAATGCTGCGATACATTTCAATATCAGACGAACAGTCGCTCTCGTGGAGCTTGTTTATATGCCTGGCGTCAATTGAGCGGCATAACTTCACTCATACAAAATATACAAAAGGTTGTCTTTGACGAACGAGCAAGTAAGCAGGTGCTTTACAAAACAGCAGTGAACAATAACAAAGTCTCGCAGCAACTGTTTTAAAAATGGCTTTGTGTGTTTCTACAATACAGTAATGAGCGTCACGTCTTTTTATTTATTTGTTCGTACGTCATTTATTTTTCGGTGACGCTAATTATCGTTCTTATTGACAATTAGTTACTCCATACCACGCCTTGGTGGCGTCGGCAAAGAACATTCAGTAACGACTGAACACGTAGTATTAAAAGAACAAAAGTTCAACTTCATTTAACTCATAGAGCGCAACAAATATCACGAAGACACATCAAGCCATCATGTGCGGAATTTCATGATGATGACAAAAAAAAACATGTTCTTTACCAGAATACTCGTAACAGCCATCGGTTTGTCAGGGTTTGTTAGTTAATCAGTTACAACAAAATGTTGTAGATGATTAACTCGGCGTAAATTAGAAGAAGAAATAGGCTTGATGAGGGCTGTTTTGTGTAAACAGTGGTAAGTGGTAAACGCCATCAGGGGCCACCTGTTGCGACGCGAGCGAGCAAACCCGGCCTGCACCCTCGTCGGTCGCGTCGCCGAACCATATTTCACCAATGATTTCACCTCATTTATTGCGCTATGAAATGGTACTGCGCAGGAAATGATTTACGGATCTGTTACCAAGCACGGGCGTGTGTATGTTTAGTTTAATTTAATTCATATTATAAATGTCTTATAAATTACATAGTCTCAGTTATCTCAGTTATCTCATTACGAGCTTTTCTTTATTCAAGTTTTAGATAATATTCACATGTTTGCTGGGTGTGACATCTTAAACGACTCAAAT
Organism: Athrips mouffetella; assembly: GCA_947532105.1. Taxonomy (NCBI): domain Eukaryota; kingdom Metazoa; phylum Arthropoda; class Insecta; order Lepidoptera; family Gelechiidae; genus Athrips; species Athrips mouffetella. The sequence continues at coordinate 105,261 of OX383972.1, read as the reverse complement.
CTTTCATTCCATCCCAACTATTACTTATTAATATGCGAAAGAAACTCCGTCAGTCTATTACGTTTACACGCCTGAACCGCTGAACCGATTTTGATGAAATTTGAAGTAATAGTTTATACCACGAATAAGGACATGGGTTACATTTATTGAATTTCATCGTACGAAGTCGCAAGGCGACAGCAAGTGCTAAAGCTTTACCTCAGCTTTAGGTACGCACTGTGTGTAGGTGTATTCGATGCTTATGAAGCTTGGTTTTATGACATCGGACCTCCGTATGAGTTAATCAGGTCACGTCGTACTTCGCAAGCTCGACTCGACACACGATCTGATTCCATTTGATATGTTTTATTGGAGACATAGTACAAACAATAATTTGTTTTGACAACAAACAATAATTACAAAAACATTTGCAAGGTGCTTCAATTTCACAAAACTTTTTCCAAATTTAGGCAAAACTTGGCCCAAACTGCTGCGGTATTTTCGCTAACAACAGTTAATTTGTTTTGAAAGCGGCGGAGAGTCAATACATTAAACCCGGGACTCGGAATTACTCTACGAAACAAAACTGATTAAATTTTATTTGGAAATGTTCCTGACGGCTCCGAGCGAGGCTGTACTGACACGAGGTATACTGATTACATTACGAAGGTACCAGGAGCCAAGAACCAAGCAAGAGTTCATTACGCTTTCTCCGACACTCACACTTATTATGCAGAGTAATTCGACATTCTTGAAGAGCATGTGCGTGTAAGGCTATTGATGATAGCGAGAAAATATTGATTATGAATTTACAATTAAGTATAACCGGGTAATCCATTTGTTGCGTTGTGCTAGCCCGCCTGTACTCAGCTGACCCGATCACCGTTAATTAAAAGCGCAAGCCGTCCCGCGCCGCCGTAAACCTTTATTGAACAATAAAAACCTATTTATGGGCGACCGCCTCTACATAATATACAATCCGCACATAACTGAAGTTCAACTATACTTACTATGTGCTCGTTCAGCGACGTTAAGTTGCTAAAATTAGTTTTTCAATTCATACTTGTAAGGTTCTCGTACCTTTTGCGTTGCTGCCTTTATAAGGCCTGTGTATGACATATGTGTTGTAATTGTTTTGGGAAGTGAAGTGAAGTACGCTCCCCGCAACCCGCACCCTGTATCCCGCAACTCGCAGAAACACAAACCTCAATTACTTGCTGTACAATATACGTACAGGCGTAACTACATTCCAAAGGATTTTACTAGGAATGTAATAACACGTAATGTAGAGAAACAAATAGCGGTAGCAGAATATTACTGTATTGGTATTAGAGGCTCCAAAAATATCAGCAAATTGAGTTCATTTGTCTTCGTCTCGAGGATTGCGTCTGACAAATAATATTGCTGAGCAATCTAGTTACTGAACCAATTCGTTTCATAACATAGGTTATTTTTAGTAGTAGTATAAGAACATATATTTCTAAGGATATCAGAGGATGTCTTCAAGCGTCTTGCACAAAGACACTTTATTTCACAATCAATTTTTCAAATTAAATGGAACTGTCAATCCAGTCCGGAGCAATTTCGGAGATCTTAGTGAATTCTAATCGTATTTCGTTGAAGCATTCCTTAACGGAGGATTAATGGGAAACTGAAAACAGCTAACTGAGATTCCAATGTATACTACAGCGCAGGGGCCCAAAACCAGTGGGCCGCAGACCGACAGGGGTCAGTGAGAACTAAATAACTATACCTTAGATCTGCGAAATTTTAAAGACTTTTGGTGTTAAAGTAATTTCACACACGATTCAGAATTTCTTATCGTAAATATTTTTAAATGCTCTTTCACAACATATTTATACGAATAAATATTTTTCGCTTTGATAATTGCCAAAAGCAACACCCAGCCGATTAGAAAAACGAGATGGTATTTGTTTAGCGTCATAGCTAGTCCCAAAATAGCTCAATGGTTTAAGTTATTCTTTTGATCTTATAGCATTTTTTCTAAACCGTGGCTAGCTTCGAATAAAGGAGTCCTAGTGGTACCTGGTCAAAAAAGGTTGGAAACGACTGCCAACATGGATATCAGCTAAACTAAATGGAGCGTATACCGTGCGTATAGCGTGTGGAGCTCTTGTTAATGTTTATGACCATCGTTTGGCTCCCTACCAACCGGAGCAACTTTCATGCGAGTCGATTGAAGCTTCATCTCCCAAAGTAGTGTGAAGATCATAATAATTTCGTCAATAACAGTACCTAATATTTACAAGTAAGCAGCGTCGTGGCACCGTTCCAACATCACTGGAGAACGTGGCGCCATGGAGTATCTATCTACTCCTCGGATGTCGGGGGAGAGGCAAGACAGAACAAATTAATAATCATAATTAATATCATTAGACTGACACGCGAGTCATGCGACAGATTATAATTCGGGAATTAATCTTTCCTGTGGTGCGCTTTGGGAAACTAAAATAATCTAAAGAAATGTGATAAAAATATTATACCTTACAGTGTTTTAAATAAATTGCCACGTTGTCTTTTTAGGGTTTGATACCAAAATGGTAAAAAAAAAGGAATTCTCATGATGCGACTTTCTCTGTCTGTCTGTCCGTCTGTCTGTATGTCTGTCACACTTCTATATCTCAGCAACCACTTATGCTATCGACTTGAAATTTAAAATGGTTTTAGAATATAGTTGTTAACTTAATTGCACATGAAAAATATTTGAAAAAAGTATGATTATTAATGTAAAGGGGGCCAAAATAGGGGGGGTCAAATTTCAGATTGTCGCTACTAGATCGAGTGGGGTATCATAGGGCTTAACTTGTACATTTTAAAATATATTTTTTTATTTTTTTAAGTTTCTTAGTTTTCAAGTTATGATGAAAAATGTCAAAAAAAATACCATTCCCCCCCCTTATCTCCGAAGTTTGAGTAAGGAAAAATCTGAACTAATTACAGTTGACAGAGGTTTATGTAAACTTTACAGCAAAAATAAAACGATCTTTCTAAGTTGCACCGTTTTTCAGAAATCTGCAAAAAACCTTTACAAACAAATTTAGTTTTGCGGTCCTGAAAATGGACTTTATTGCTTCCAAAAATACTATAGGTATATCGGAACCCTTGGCGCGCGAGTCCGACTCGCACTTGACCGGTTTTTTTTACTGTCTAACGATCTAGCCCTGAGGACAGAGATCACGTCGACGGTGGAACGAGCTTGCCCAGAAAAGCTTTAGCTTGAGCTTGCTTGTGTCTGCACTCAATAATGCAGCATCTCAGCGGGTTCCGCCTTTGATACGATATCCCTAGGGTAGCAATAACGACGTAAGATAGCTATCATTTACACAACTGTGGTTTTGCTCTTTGTGGTTTTGTCTTCAAGTCTTTGAGTTTTCAAGTCGTAAAGTTGTCTCAGACACGACCTAATCATCGTTACCTAAGAAAGTTTTACTGCCTAACGTGTCTTTCGATACACAGAAAAGCTACGCGCGCTATGCTACTGGCATGGCGGTCACCCATCCGAGTTCTGAACTTCAAGGAGCTCCCTCCAGGTTTCCAGCAAAACACGTGGAACAATTTGGAGGTCAAATACCACAGTCACCACGCTTGTTACTGTCGCGGCTGCGGCACCATGGCCGCGGTTGTTGGTGACCGCAGTTTGTAAGATGGTACGATACACCAGACGACGCTGCTTTCCAGCCTCTTGATCATAATCCCTTAGTTGCCTCTTACGACACCTACGGGAAGAGATGCGTCGGCACTTGGGCAAGCTTAGTTTAAAGGTTAAGTTCGCTCAATAACCTTTAAATCCAACACGTTATATCTTAAAGATTGCCTTAATGTTGTTTTCTTGGATAAAAAGATCGACTCTTTTAACACACAAGTGCTATGAATGTAAAGTAGCTGGTGGTGTTTATGATGGAGATTTATTGCCGTTACGACGCAATTTGAATGACAGAAATAAATTTAAGTGCGATGAGTTGAGACGGCGAATTCATTTGATTAGATGAATATTCTGTGAAAAGCTTGGAATGTATATTTCATTAGACAATCGTCTTAATGGTTCGTGAACTGTCGAAGTGGGGAAGCAGCTCGCGGGACGGAGACGTGCCCTTTCGAGTGAAAACGAGTTATTTTACCGTGATTTCTGAGAATCGTCAATGAGCCCTAAAATATTTTCATTTTAAGAAATTACCGCCGTTTAATGGATTTCCTCTAAAAGGTCACTTCTAAAGAAATACTCAAGTTACCTACGCTGCTTCTTATTTTAATAATGGCTCTTAGCGATCTTTGGGTGGCACAACAATTTTTTGAAATTTATCTGACTAAGGCAGTCTTTATAAAAACACTGTAAAACAAACCAACCGAAGTTTTTATAAACCAAAATAGTAAAAAAGGAACCCTTATGGTGCGACTTCGTCTATGATATCTCAGCAACCACACATGCTTTCGACTTGTAATTATGAATAATTTTAGAAAATGATTGCTCAACTTAATTACAAACAAAAACCGGCCAAGTGCGAGTCGAACTCGCGCACTGAAGGTTCCGTACAAACCTGTACGTATATAAGTAAAAGTTATGGTATTTTTATTGCTAAAAAACTTTATTATGTGATGTAAGTAACTAAAATTTATATTTGAGTTGATTGAATGAAAGGTAAATTGCGGTTTACGATTTATGACGTATTAAAAAAAAACTGCTTACTAGATCGCGTTCAAACCAATTTTCGTTGGAAGTTTGCATGGTAATGTACATCATATATTTTTTTTAATTTTATCATTCTCTTATTTTAGAAGTTAGAAGGGGGGGGACACACATTTTACCACTTTGAAAGTGTCTCTCGCGCAAAATAATTTAGTTTAGAAAAAAAATATATTAAAAACCTCAATATCATTTTTGAAGAGCTATCCATAGATACCCCACACGTATGGGTTTAATAAAAAAAAACTTTTGGGTTTCAGTTCTAAGTATGGAACCCTAAAATTTATTGTTTTTTTTTTTGTGTGAAAATCTTAATGCGGTTCACAGAATACATCTACTTACCAAGTTTCAACAGTCTAGCTCTAATAGTTTCGGAATAAAGTGACATACGGACGGACAGACAGACAGACAGACAGACATGACGAATCTATAAGGGTTCCGTTTTTTGCCATTTGTCTACGGAACCCTAAAAAACCGGCCAAGTGCGAGTCGGACTCGCGCCCTTAGGGTTCCGTACCTGTCTACCATATGATATACTAAAAGCTTTTGCTCTTTGATTTTAAAAACTCCGGGACCATCCAACTTGACCCCTCTTTTATAGAAAAGTTTTTGAAACGGGAGCTCACCTTAATTGGTTACTATTAGTTGTGAGAAAAATTGTGATATTTAATGATTTTAGACTTTTCCCTTTATGTGTACTATGAGTCCTAGCTTCTTGCCAAATTTCATAATTTTAGGTCAACGGGAAGTACCCTGTAGGTTTTGCTTTTTTGCATGACTGTATGGAGATGAGGATACAAAATGCCATATCTTTCGATTGCGTCGTTTTAATAAATTCAAATTTTCAGATCTTGTGTGGTTTATGGACCTTGATATTCGTTATCAATTTCAACCTGATACCTCTTCTCGTTCGTGAGAAAAAGGGTCTTGACAGACAGACGGACAACAAAGTGATCCTATAAGGGTTCCGTTTTTTTATTTTGAATCGTCGTGAATCGATTTCGTGCTTCGAAAGGTATGTTAAACTGTTGGTCTTAGATACTACCCTAGATAATAGTCTTAAGCGTTTCTCGGTCAAGTGAAGTAAAATACTATGTAGCCTTTAGATCATTCACGATTGTCTCTAACGTCAGCCTCTTATTCTTTTATTCATAGAAGACTCATCTTTAGAGGAAAAAATACAAAAGATTTTTATCGCCATGAATACGTAATACTATTTGCATTTAGCGTAAACGCTGTAAAGTTAGATATAAATTGAATATTTTTTTGCGTGTGCTGTTTTTAAAAAACTGTATCTATTGATATTACACAAACCTGTCAAAATGTTTTAATAGGTCTATAAAACTACTTTTAAAAGTTGTGTAACTTACTGCACAGGCGGAGCACGGCGGTGATGTTTGATCTCTAGGGCTGTTTACGTGTTCACTCACTGCACTGTCGAGGCTGGTTGTACAGTCAATATAACATCAAGCTTGACACATTGGACTTTGTGTCTTATTTCAATAGTCGTAAGGGCTAGATTTGCACTGTTAGTGTTAAGCTTGAGCTGTCGTTGACTGTACGCGGGAGTAGCGAGGCGACACTGCGCGACACTCGGCGACTGCGAGCGACAACGCGCGGCACGGGACACGTGCGCTGCGGCGGCGGGCGCTCACTGACTGAGCTCGTCTCTCCGACCACCATAACACTAGCCTCGCACCATGCCCTGCCCTGCCGCCTGCCCTGTCACCTCTCGATCTACCTGTTTACGACCAACTCTACATTGGTAACTGCTGACTGTGCTACACATTGTTTTGCTACGTGTTGAATTTTTATAATGTTACAAGTTAGCAAACGAGCAGGTGGGCCACCAGATGGTAAGCATTCTCAACCGACCATAGCACCCACTGTCTTATTAGTGACATACTATGACGCTAATAAGACTGCAAAGCGCGTTGCCCGCCTTGACAACTAAGATACAGTTATTAATTTAAATGGATAGTTTGTTGTTAGTTATGTCAATGGTAAGCTCTAGTAACTGGATATTATTACAAAAACAACTTACACCTCTACTACATCAGCTTATTGTTAAATTCATGCACGTTCTCGACTTATTCTTAAGTCACAAATTATCTTGTCAAGAAAAAAAGTATTTCAAACTATTTTTTATACAGTACAAGCGTTTAGCAGCAAACAATGTAAAGGATTGCGACAGCTCGGGAGTGCGGGCCAAATGTAAGGCGCGCCATACTTATCGTCCGCCTTTCCGAGCTCTCGCGTTAATGTTTGTATTATTTAGAAAACCTGATATGTTACAGCCTCAACTTTTATTTTTTTATCGTCAATGGGCTTACTCTTGACCTCGATCTAGTCTTGAAGACAGAGATAACAAAACAAGAAAGGTTATAGGTAAACAAAAACATTGCATCGTGCGCGCATCGTCTCCCCTCCGCCCCCTCAAGCGACATGTCCGCCCCTGCGCGTCCATCGAATACATTTTTAGCCATTTCGTTTCGGTTAATGTCCACATTCGCCGGCTAAAGATGGAAATTCACGACGCAAACTAACATGATATCGAATATTAGCCACTTCTCGAAAATAAACCAAAATTTAGCCGGCTAATCTTAAGTTAATGTTTACACCTATCTTTAGCCATAACACATATACAACATCCGCAGCCTTCTCTCGCTTCTTCTATTTCAACACGATTATGGAATCGTAATTAAATTACGTCTTAGAATGATTTAAATGAAGAAAAACAGAAAGGGACCATGAACAGAATCCAATTTGATAAACATAAAAATGATTCCGTTTGGGATAAGGGTTACGTTTTCCATTTATATTTTGAGGTTCTCAGCTGATTGCGATATGCATTAACATATATCAAAGAAAACTCAAGCAGAAAGCTCGGGATAATACAGCGAGCGGGGAAATAAATACGCGACCTTTTGCATTTACTTTCAGAATATCAAAAGATCGTGAGGGATAGCAATATTACCTTTACCAATACAAATAGCCCTCGCCCATTGGATACCGCGTGTTATTGTGCTCGATCGCTGACCGAGACGTGCCGCTGCGTACACATGCGATATCAACTCTTTACGCTGGCTTTATCAACGATCAATCTCCACGCACAAACATTTACGAATGAAAAGAAATAAGTTTCTACAGATTGAGGAGCTGAAGCAATTTCCAAGTTGTTTGGTCGACAGATTTAGTGATTTGTCACCTACTAACTAAAAAATTATAAGCACTATTTGAGCGTGTTACTCAGACCTGGAAACTGAACAACTTTTTCTACAGAACAAAGGTCGAAATACGAAAAGAGAATTCAACTTCCCATACAAACTGCACCAGCTGATTGAGTTATTAATTTTTCGTATTTCGAGCTAGTCTCTTTGGAAAAAAAAAATATTTTTTTATGCTTCCTACTATTTCCTACAGGGTGACTTTGAAGACATTCGAGTTTTCGATATTGATCAATTTTGTATAGGTAAAATAAAACAATAGGATGACTACCCTGTAGTTCTTCTACACCTGATATTTTCAAACTGTGCTGAAGTGGCTTCTTGCCTATTGTTTAAGTGTTTCGTGATCATTATCACGATTACGACAACAGTTTGACGGGTTTTTACCAAGATGAGAGTTTTTGTGACCTGCCATTCTCAACCAACCTAAGGTTACTGGTGATCATAGTGCTTGCAACAACGCCGAAATATTTAATAATGCTAAACCGGGCAAGTGCGAGTCGGATACGCGCACCAAGGGTTCCGTACCACTAAGGTAAACATAATCAACATCATTGGCCTCATCCGTCTATTTTAGACGATTTAACATACCCTCTTAGCAGTCACTATTAGCACAGAATTCATAATAGTACTACATACAGAACGGAAGCTCTCCGCCTCCCACCAATCGGAGTACCTCAAGTGCGCGCGCATCACCCCGCGGGGCCCTGCGCGATATCTCGTCCTATTTCTCGTCCTGTTGCCACGCGATATGCAACGCTTGCAAAAGTTGAAAAAAAAGGTGCGTGGTTGTGCAGTTTACGGTTGTCTTTCGACTCTCCAAGACAAAGTAAAATTTGGAATAAAGTTAAACAATAATAAGAAGCAATTAATATGGAATAAACACCATAAGGTAGACACAGATGTTTTCTTTCCTTTAAACATTTCTTTCATTGATAGATTTAATAGAGCATTTTTTGGGTTAAATGAAAAAAATAAAGCTCTGAATAGTATGTATTTATTTATTCCTTTCCACATTAAAGCAATAATATAACAGCATTTTTTTTTCATTTTCTGGAATAAAGTTTGGCAGATTTTTTTGCAGTGATGATATAAGCAGATTCGCCATTTTCGCGATAGTCACCCTGGTGCACCGGCGGCGGCGGCCAGCCAGCCGTCAAAGATGAAGTTTAGTGAAAACAATGATTGTTTTTAGAGTTTGTGAGATTATTTCAACGTGTGTTTGTTTGTTTTAATTGAAATTCGATTACTAAATACAACAAAGTGAGGTTATAATTCGTTTGTGAATTGTGTAAGTCGCTTTATAGTCGAACGAAAAATGTGCAACTCGAAACTGTAATAAAAGTATAATGCTAATGTTCTGTTATCTACGTTTTCTAGGGTAGGTGTTTTCTAGATACCATCAACCCTACACTCACACATCTTTAACCCACCCACACATTTGCGCGTGTAAAAATGACAGCTGTCACTTTTGAGCCCGATTGTATGGAGCTTCCGAGGTGTGCTATTAGTGCACAGCTGTTAAATTCTCGCGAGTCCGATATGCACTGTAAACATGCAAATTTTCACGCTTGTAAGTGTTCCCTTTTTTATGATAGAGCTAAAACAAAAATCGAGCAAAAATGCCTAAATACACGTTGTTAGTAATTTCTTATTTACTTAATCTCATTTTTATCATTTGTTATTATAGAGGCAACAGAAATTCATAATCTGTGAAAATTTCAACAGTCTTCCTATTACGGTTCATGAGATACAGCCTGCTGATGGACAGACAGACATCGGAGGCATGTTAATAGGATTTCCGGGTTTATAGGGGCCCCGTTTTTCACCCTTTGGGTACGCAACCCTATAAATATCGAACTCTCCATGTGAAATTGCCAACAGTCTGTATGGATGGATAGGTTGTTTTTATTTTTTAGTTCTTAAAAGTTCTATTATCTACTCTTTAGCAAGCATATCAAATGTAAGTGGACTCGTTCTTATTGATCTTTCTCTGCTTCTTATATTATACAACGTGTATAACCCTAATAACGCAAAATTTCTAAACTTTGTTCTACAATCTTGTGAATTTAATACATAAATTTCAAAATACTGTGGAACAAAAGTTGTTCAGTTACCTTACCTAAGAGGTTTTGCATTATAGTGTTAGGGTTACACTTAGTATAATGTAAATAAAGATCGCTGTACGTGGTGGAGGCTCTACAGAAATGACAACCACAACAATAGCAACAAAAGCTCGTTTCTCATAATTATACCGAAGACCGCGACTCCTCGGTACTTAGAGTATCCTCGGCTTTAGCTTAATTAATTTCACTCATTTGTAATTCAGATTGATTCAATTGAGGCAAAATGTTTCGTTCATTTGTCACGCACTCACACCGCAGTACCACATTACAATTACACAAACACTCCTTGGTGTTAAGTGATTAATTCGGTAGATACATACGGTGGCAGGTAGGATCATAAATTAGTTTTTCCTCGTTGTCTGCCCGTAATACAAATAACTATAGAGATTACCGGATACTTATTTAATTCCTTGAATCTTAGACAAAATTTACCGACGTGTTTTCTGTGATCTAAAACTTTTTCTTATGTAAACAGTGTAAAAATGATAAATATTTTGATTTCAAATTCCTAATTCAATGTAAAATCTTTATAGACCTACCTCAGGGAGTAACTTCAACTTTAGACAGGTAGGTTCTGCTGTAGTATTAGGTACTCCGAGAAAATCAAGGTATTGTTATTGCATAATTAGGACGACTTGGCTTTGAGCAATCAGAGTCAGAGTGCTATGATAGCAGGTTCTGTGTCTGTGTGTATTATACAGGTGTGGCTGATGGCAAACCAATACCCTGTAATCATCCTCCGTTTGTTTACGTGCGTGTGTTGATCTAATCGAAAGTCTACACTATTGATACATATACAGTCAAACATACCTATGATTAGATGGTATGCAAATCTGTGACTGAAAGCCTTGAACCAAAACAATAAACGAAAAAGTTATTAAGACTGTTGGAACTTTTATTATCAAACGGGATTAAATCCAAACCGTTGTAGCGAATGGCGCGCCGTTCGGGAACGCCAATCAAGTAATAATTTTCCTGAAGCAAAAGATTTCCACTCAATTAAATTCACTCTTTTCTGTGAGGTATCTGAAGTGCGCACAGATTAACCAGAACAACAGGGAGGAAAGTGAGATGAGATAAAGGAAAGAGCCCTGAGGGGAGTCTACCTGCTCCATCGCCATTCCGTCACCGCATTCTCCCCAAATAAAAGCTTTCAGAGTAATCCTCCTTCCTCCCCCTAAAACCTTTGGACCACGTGGTACTGAGAAGTTTACAGCAAATATTTGTTGAGGCAGGTTAGTAAATAACTCCGATATTTCTTGAGACCAAATTGTTTCTCAAAATAAATTTATATTATGTTGTGAGATATTTTGTGTTTTGTAATGTCGTCTTACAACGTGAGGACTGGAAGTTTCTCCATCGACAAGAGCCAAGCTCTTAAATTAAAGAATGTCGTCTTCCTGGCAGTGGAAGATATACTGAAAATTCAAAACGTTAACAATACAGCTTACTTACTGCTATTAATAAGTAGGAAAACATAACCTTCCTGTTTTGGGGCAGTGGGGTAAAAACTCTTTCCTAGATCTACTGGATTTGCGTTATTTTAACATAGATTTAGTTCAAAAGAAGAAGTTTTTCCCTTTCATTTTAATTTTCATATTAATTTTCTGGATGGAAAACGGAAATGGTCGTCAGCGAAGTTTTTACGTTTAGAGATAAATAAGAATAGCTCGAGGTAACGAGTCTGGACCGAACAAACGCAAAGCAAATTACACAGGAGTGTTTATCGCTTCGTATATTCGCAAGCTCTACAGAAGTAACGAGTGCCAGCTTCACCCTTTGAAATGCATTAAGTATTATTCACAATTTGAAGCTAATGAATTTGAAAATGGAAAGCTGTAGTTTGTATTTATATTGATTTTTGTTATTTTTTGGAAACGGACTTGAACCCGCGACCTTCAGCGTAACGAGCTGATACTTCAGTAAATCGTTAGTTGACAATCAAGAAGGAGTGAAATTCGAACGAGTAGCTTGAAGTCACGATAGCTTAGTTAAAAGAACGTCGGCATGGATTGCCGTAGGTTCAAGCTCGTGTGGCGACAAGTTTTTACTTGACTGACTCAGTACTTCTGAGGCCTATTACCCATCTATTACCAGTAATACGAGTATACTTCTTAGGGCGTACTTCACCGGTAACTTCCACGCCCCCTGTCCTCTTTACTTCCTTTTACTATGTACTTTAAAATTATTGGAATAAGTAAGTTCTTTTTTGTCACAGGTAGATTGTAGTTAGACAAATATGTCTAATCCGTAAGGTATTCATTATTTTGAAAGGAATAATATGTAAAGATGTAATGTAGCCTCCAAGCCCTCAACTTACATATAACCCACACACAGTACATCGTCCGGGATATTCAGTCGGTTGTACAAAAGTTAGAAATTTGTCGCAGCTCTCGAGGCGGTGCTTAGTGTTTGGGGAACGGGGAACCTCGCCACTAGTCCGTGTCCCCGGTGACGCAACTAGCGACAAACTGCCGAGCCCTGCGGACATCCTCCCCGCGGCTACAAGTCCCAACATTGTTTCTCTAACTGCTTGTAGTTATAAGTAGGTCGTGTGTAAGCGTCATAATAATGGTCCTATATGTAAGGGCGGTCACGTGACATCTCCCCGCGAGCGATATAGTCGCTGCTGCCGTCCTAATCTCCGCTCCGTCCCGCACCCGCGACTTGCATGCTAATTCGTACACGCCTCGCCGCAGATTAGCAGGATAATCTCACTCATTTATCTTGTACGTCGGCTCTTCTAAGGCTCCATATAGATACAGTAATTATACAAGCAAAAAGCGCCGCGTGATGTAACCGACAAACTACTACAAGTGTACAGTCAGAACACGTATTGTTTCCCCGTACACCGTACACCGTACACCGTACACGGCACGCCACCATATCAGGACGTTGATCAATACACATCAAATTGCACATGAATAAAATACTTCATTCCGAGAAGAAATAAAGCCAATACTGAGATTGTTCCTACTCGTAAAAGGAATGTCTTTTATCTTCTTATTAGTTACAATAAAAATGGTTCGATAGCTGAGGTACGTGCCTATCTTGTTTGGCTTTAATCCTTATTTAATGTTATCTGCAAGTAAGTTGACCAAGTCAAACAGCGATTAGCAGCAGGCCGGTGATCACTCCCAGCGCCTTAAGGAGTAAAGTAACCGAAGTAACAACAATGATTAATGACAGAGCTGAAGCAAGAGGAGGGGAGGTTTATCGCTCTCCAGTAGCTGGATGTTTCTTCGGAATATTAAATAAAGTAATTAAGGCTCGGCCCTTCTCCTAGCGCTGCGCCGCTTTGCAGATAATAAATACAGTTTTAGATGTAAAAAAAAAAACCGACCAAATGCGAGTCGGACTCGCGCACTGAGGGTTCCGTACCAACCATAGGTACCAACACATAAACATAATTGTATTAGTTGAAATTTCAGTAAGTTAATGTGCTAGTTTTTTTTGAGTCCGACACGCGCTTGACCAAATTTTATTATTTGTTGTTATTTTATAGCCTATGCCCTATAAACATACCAATTTTCAAGTTTGTAAGTGTTCCCGTTTTTAAATAGAACTAAAACAAAAATCGCCTCAGCAACCATCCAACTTGACCCCTCTCTTATATGAATGTTCTTGAAACGGGAGCTCACCACAATTGGTTAACATTAGTTGTGAGAAAAGTTGTAATATTTAATGATTTCAGACTTTTCCCATTATTTGTACTGTGAGACCTAGCTTCTTGCCAAATTTCATAATTTTAGGTCAACGGGAAGTACCCTGTAGGTTTTTCATTTTTGAATAAATGTATGGAGATAAGGACATAAAATGCCCTATCTTTTGATTGCGTCGTTGTAAAAAATTAAAATTTTCAGATCTTGTGTGGTTTATGGATCCTAATATATAGTATTAATTTCAACCTGATACCTTTACCCGTTCGTGAGATAAAGGGTCTTGACAGACAGACAGACAGACAGACAGACAGACAGACGGACAACAAAGTGATCCTATAAGGGTTCCGTTTTTTTCTTTTGAGGTACGGAACCCTAAAAATGAAACAGTTTCATCTTACTCTGGAGGGAAGATTCAGATTCAGATTATTAATTCAATGTAGATTCTTTACAGAATACTTATTGAATGTCATGCAGAATACAATTCAAATAGAGCGAGTCTACGCCGTTTCGGATCGTGCTGTGGCAGCGTAAAAGAAACGGCAAGAAACTACTGCAGCACGGCCTACTTTAAGAGTCGGCTTTTTACAATGTGTTTCTTGAAGCAGTCAGGAGTGTTTAATGGAGTGATACTCACTGACAGACACACAGTGTCAGGTGAAAATTTCGATACTTGGGCGCCAGTAGCTAGGCAATACGTCTCAACTTACACAAGAAAATTAGGTGAGATGGTGTGGTGGTGCTTTTGTTTCGTACCCGTAAACCATCAATTTTAAAATATGTAGAAGAAATATCAAATTTCAAAAGCTCATGCAGGTGAACTAGATAGTATACAACCGTTATCACAATTGCAATTTGATTCTAACTTCAGGAATAAACAGGTTTTGTTCACTTTGATAAGGCTTCTCGCTAAGCTGCTACAAAATACAACATACCCAAAGACGAGACGTCTTCTCCAACAGCACTAGCAAACTAAGGTACCCAGAAGATAGTTTGTAGGGAAACTCTGTACAAAGCATAAGTGGTGGTCATTATTGTGATAATGAACTTAGAAATAGTTTTCAACTCACTAGCTCGGAAAAATTTGCTTTATCGGTCGAAAACTGTGTGCAGAAGTCATTTTTGGCCGCTACCTTGAAAAAGGGTTTTTTTAAATTAGAACGTGATGTTAGATACTGGCGCTATTCGTTAGCATTTTCCTCAATGTACTAAGCTCTTCTTAGCTACAATCCGAATCCTAAGTACCTCGGTGTTACCCTCGACCGCTCTCTGACGTTCTGTTATCATCTCAATAAGCTTAGCAAAAAGCTGGGAACCCGAAACAATATCATGCACTAACTGACGAGCACTTCTTGGGGAGCCAGTGCGGACGTACTCCGCACTACTGGGCTAAGTCTAGTGTACTCTGCAGGGGAATATTGCGCGCCGGTGTGGCTCAACAGCGCTCATACAGAGAAAGTGGATGTTCAGCTGCGTAAGACCATGCGCTGTATATCGGGCACTATACAATCTACTCCGACTGAATGGTTACCAACTCTGAGCCATATACCTCCACCTCACCTTAGAAGACAGCAAGCTGCCAATTCTTCAAAAATTCCAAAGCCCGCCATGTCATCGGCTGAAATCGCGGCATCCGCCTTACCAGACAGCGCGAGAATTGATATAACAACCTTTTAACATGAAAGCGCAGTGGGAAGAGGAATGGAAGTCAAACCTACCTAAGGACTCTCTATGTGACTATGATCCTACACAAAAACCACATTGCTTCGCTGCTCCAAGACAAGAATGTTGCCAGTTAAATAGACTTCGTACTGGGCACGGACTTTGCGGGGAGTACATGTTTCGATGCGGGTGGCGAGCAACAGCTGCATGTGATTGCGGAGCGCCTGTGCAGTCCATACACCATATTATACACGAGTGCCCAATTAGGAAGTACACTGGTGATTCCCTGGACCTACTCGTCCCTAATGAAGACACAGCCCTATGGGTGAAGAACTTAGATATAAAATTGTTATTTAAGTATAAGTAAGCGACCAATAAATATGCCATACGATTAAATAAAAATAAATGTATTAGGCTGAAAAATATGTGTTTTGCTCGGCAGTAAAGTTATTTTGCGTCTTGTGCCTTGAAACCATCGCAACGCTCAAAATTCTTCTTTTGAACTAGTCGTTTCGCTTGCTCGAGTTTCAGTACAAAGCCTTGCTTAACAAATAACTATTAAACAGAGCAATTTTATCATAGTCGACGCTCGTAACTTCTCAATCTCCTCTCGATAGGTTTGCGTTTCACTCCGATCGCAACGCTCAAAATTCTTCTTTTGAACTAGTCGTTTCGCTTGCTCGAGTTTCAGTACAAAGCCTTGCTTAACAAATAACTATTAAACAGAGCAATTTTATCATAGTCGACGCTCGTAACTTCTCAATCTCCTCTCGATAGGTTTGCGTTTGACTCCGATCTCTGGTAGAAATAAGGACGATAGAATCACAGACATAGCATGCTTAGGACTTAAATAGTACTTGTTCACGCCCTGTTTAAATCTATTTCTAAATAAGTACAACCGACAAATGTTTTGTTATATTATAACGACACGATACGAGCCGTCTACGGACGACGATCATTAATGGAATTCTGAGAAAGTCACTCAACAACTTGACTGACTTCTTGCTTGTTCGCGGAAATGAAATTGATTAAAAGTTTGATTGTTGTTGTGTTCCCGCGGGGCTAGCGGGCGGAGGGGGCAGCTTATTATTATACAGAATGGCTCTCATATTGTGTGGTGTGTGCAACTTGCTTGCCGGTCGGTTGCACTATTTAATTTTTAGCTGCTGCGCTATGCTTGTTCGAGTGAACTTATGATCTTACTTAAGCTATACTAGCTTAGTCTAGGCTTAGGCGTAGGCTTTCCTGACTCACTTTGACCAGGATAATCTTTATCAGCTTTGTGTATGTTCATATTTAAAAAAACCGGCCAAGTGCGAGTCTGACTCGCGCACAGAGGGTTCCGTACCACCACATAATCATAATTTTATTAGTTGAAATTTCAGTAAGTTAATGTGCTAGATTTTTTGAGTCCGACACGCGCTTGACAAAATTTTATTATTTGTTCATATTTTATAGCTTATGCACTATAAACATATCAATTTTCAAGTTAGTAAGTGTTCCCGTTTATAAAATAGAACTAAAACAAAAATCGCCTCAGCGACCATTCAACTTGACCCCTCTCTTATATGAATGTTCTTGAAGCGGGAGCTCACCACAATTGGTTACCATTAGTTGTGAGAAAAGTTGTAATATTTAATGATTTCAGACTTTTCCCATTATTCGTACTGTGAGACCTAGCTTCTTGCCAAATTTCATAATTTTAGGTCAACGGGAAGTACCCTGTAGGTTTTGGTTTTTTGCATAAATGTATGGAGATGAGGACATAAAATGCCATATCTTTTGATTGCGTCGTTGCAAAAAATTTAAATTTTCAGATCTTGTGTGGTTTATGGATCCTAATATGTGGTATTAATTTCAACCTGATACCTTTACCGGTTCGTGAGATAAAGGGTCTTGACAGACAGACAGACAGACGGACAACAAAGTGATCCTATAAGGGTTCCGTTTTTTTCTTTTGATGTATGGAACTCTAAAAAAAACCGGTCAAGTGCGAGTCGGACTCGCGAACAGAGGGTTCCGTTCCGATACACCTATAGTATTTTTGGAAGCACTTAAGTCTATTGTGAGGACCGCAAAACTAAGTTTGTTTGTAAAAGAATGTACAGATTTTTTGAAAAACTGTGCTACTTAGAGGGATCGTTTATTATTATTTTATATTGTTATTTTTGCTGTAATGTTTGGGAGGGGAAAGGAAAATGGTATTTTTTTGGTATTTTTAGGGTTCCGATACCAAAATGGTAAAAAAAAGGAACCCTTATGGTGCCGCTTTGTCTGTCTGTCACACCTCTGTATCTCAGCAACCACTCATGCTATCAACTTGAAATTTGGATTAGTTTTAGAATATAGTTGCCCAACTTAAATGCACATGTAAGAATAGTGAAAAAATTATGATTATTAATGTAAAAGGGGGCCAAAATAGGGGGGGCCAAATTTCAAACCGTCACTACTAGGTCGAGTGGGGTATCATATGAAAGGGCTTTACTTGTACATTTTGTATTATTTTGTATTATTTTCAATTCTTAGTTTTCAAGTAATGATGAAAAATTACAAAAAAAATACCAATCCCCCCCCCCCCCCTTATCTCCGAAGTTTGCGTAAGGAAAAATCTGAATTAATTACAGTTGACAGAAGTTGCACAGTTTTTAGGAAATCTGCAAATACCTTTACAAACAAATTTAGTTTTGCGGTCCTGAAAATGGACTTTATTGCTTCCAAAAATACTAAAGGTATATCGGAACCCTCGGCGCGCGAGTCCGACTCGCACTTGACCGTTTTTAGGGTTCCGTACCTCAAAAGAAAAAAACGGAACCCTTATATTATCACTTTGTTGTCCGTCTGTCTGTCTGTCTGACTGTCTGTCAAGACCCTTTATCTCACGAACGGGTAAAGGTATCAGGTTGAAGTTAATACCATATATTAGGATCCATGAACCACAAAAGATCTGAAAATTTGAATTTTTTACAACGACGCAATCAAAAGATATGGCATTTTATGTCCTCATCTCCATACATTTATTCAAAAATGCAAAACCTACAGGGTAAGTACTTCCCGTTGACCTAAAATTATGAAATTTGACAAGCTAGGTCTCACAGTACAAATAATGGGAAAAGTCTGAAATCATTAAATATTACAACTTTTCTCACAACTAATGGTAACCAATTGTGGTGAGCTCCCGTTTCAAGAACATTCATATAAGAGAGGGGTCAAGTTGGATGGTCGCTGAGGCTATTTTTGTTTTAGTTCTATTTAAAAACGGGAACACTTACAAACTTGAAAATTGGTGTGTTTATAGTGCATAAGCTATAAAATAAAAACAAATAATAAAATTTGGTCAAGCGCGTGTCGGACTCAAAAAATCTAGCACATTAACTTACTGAAATTTCAACTAATATAATTATGTTTATGTGGTGGTACGGAACCCTCAGTGCGCGAGTCCGACTCGCACTTGGCCGGTTTTTTTATCATAATTTGAAAACAAAGAGTCGTAAAAATATACAAAAATATATTTTGGAATGATCAACTAGAGCCCTTTTATACGATACCTCACTCAACCAAGATACGACAGTTAGAAATTTTGACCCACCCTATTTGGGTCCCATTCCTAATAATAATATTATTTTTTTAATCTTTTGTTTACAATATAGTTGGGAAAGCATATTATAAAATTAATACAAATTTCAAGTTCATAGAATGAGTTGTTGCTGAGATAAACAGGTGTGACAGACACCATAAGTGTTCCGTTTTAACCATTTTGGTTCGGAGCCCTAAAAATGTAAACTAAGTAGTTTACGTAGCCAATAGGTACGGACAACCGCTTGTCGGTAGAAACTTTTTCAACTCTATTACCACGGCATAAGGTCCAAAAGTGTTTCTTCTGACGTGCTGTTGAGTGTACACTACGGAAACGGTGGCTGTCCTACAGTATATTATAGGATACTTACTAACTAAATTCAAATAAAACAATTTACAAAGCGATGACTGTATGAGTGGCCAGAGTAGAGTCTGCAAAATTAACAGTGTGGAATGTTGGATACGCGCAGAAGAATTGCAAAGCCACACCGCGACGATAAATCTACCGGAATGACGAGAATATGGAATCGTTTTACGGATTTTACAAACGAAATTGGTTTCAGGTATGGAAATTAGGTACTAAATTCATCAGGAATGACATCCTGTCAGATAAAAACGATACGAGTGACCCCCAGATTAGTAAGTTAATGTACAGAGTGACCCTCGTCATGTGCCGCGTATGGTGGCGGTTGTATAATGTCGCATCGTGTAGAAACACCACTGTCTCGATATAATGGGCCCGTCTGGAGCGAGCTCCACTTGTCCCACTAACTGCCCTAACACCTGCTCGTGACGTGTGTGAGATGATTGTCTCCACAGATTCGATAAAGTCCGGTTGTGTTACTAAGTAGCGAGTCTCCAATGGTCAACTAAAAGTAACAACAATGGACCATTTATCATTTACTTTGTCTTTGATAGTGGCTTCGTGTTCTTTAATATTTTAATCACGTTCCAATACATAAGATTTGTGTGTCTTAAAATTTTTGTGTCCAAGGAGTTTGTTTTAGACGGCGATAATTTATAGTCACGTGAAAAATTATAAAAGTTTCCTCGACGCAAAATCTGCTCTGTATCAGAGAGCCGACCAGCAAGCTGCTAGTGTCTGTTAGGCTGCCTTTCCACCAGGGCTGTGCGATGGAGCTAAGCTGTCAGCTGGGAAATTACAACCAATAGTACGAGTATTGCTTCATTTGACAACGCATTTGACAATTTTCTTCCTTTTCACAATTTAGCTCCCTCGCGCACCATGCGGCGGAGACGAAATCTCTACCCGTACATTTAAAATAGTCTAAAGTCACGCTCCAGTTTTTTGCCATTCTAAATGTAAATGAAATTGCCCACTTTCTGATTTGTATGTAAATTGGTATTAGCCTAGCCCTTACTCTACCTATATCCTTTCCGCACAATGAGTGTTCCTGAGAGCCGCTTTTTATCCGCGGCTCGTAAAGGCGATACCTTCCTCTCACTCCCGCTGACATTGCCCTTCGCCAGCTAGTTTAGGAGTTTGCTAGCGCTCAGCTCGCCCCGTCAGCAATAAGCTTAAGGCTTTAGTAGATGGTAGGGCTTTTGTGCATAGTCCGTCTGGGGAAGTACCACCCCCGTGCCTATTTCTGCCGTGAAGCAGTAAAGTGTTGGCCCTGCTTTGTTTCGGATTGAAGGGTAAGGGATCCAGTGAAATTACTGGCACACGAGACATAACATCTTAGTTCTCAGGGTGGGCAACGCGCTTTGCTGTCATATTATCGTCAAAGTATGTCACTAATAAGACAGTGGGTGCTATGGGCGGTGAAGATCACTTACCATCAGGTGGCACACCTGCTCGTTTGCTCACTTGTAACATTAAAAAAAAAACTATTTTCTTTAATAAAATTCTTCCCGACAAACCTTAGCTTCCAGCAACTGGTAAAAAGTAATAAAGGATTCGATTGGGCATACCCTTGCCTAACTATTTTCAGAATAGATAAGAGAACAGTTTTTCAGCATTAGACGCTTACTTAATAGTTCAAGATGATGGCGTATCTGTTTGTTTGTAAATATTTAGACAGTTGTTTCCTTTCTCCTCTGCGACATTAAACACTATGAAGGATTTAGGATTTATCATCATACCAAGAAAATTAAATCGATTTTATGATAAAAATGAAAGTAAAATGGCCTGACGGGGGCGGGGACGTAATCCTCAGAATGATTTTGTAAAACATTCTTTTTTTCAAGCCGTTTCTACCTATAAGACATTTCCATCTCCCTGACCCACTTCACTTTCACTTTGCCCTTATTTCCAAATTTAATCTGATTCCAAGACCCGTGCGAATGTTCACATACCACACATTTTAAAAGTTATTTCAATAATGGGTATCTACATCTAGATCTAGAGTCGGACTCGTGCACTGAAGATTGCAATATGCCTATTATATTATTAGTTGATAAAGTTGATTTTCTAGCATCGCACAACTAAGTTTCTATGTAAAGGTATTTTGCTGATTTCTAAAAACTGTGCTGCTTAGTTCCATACATTGTTTTTTGTGTAATATCTACTTTAGCCTGTATTGATCGTTCTGAATTTTGTCTAAGAAAAAACAGTATCAACGATTATAAAACGTAGAAACCGCTATACGTTTAACTCTGTCTAAAGACAGGTTAAAAATAATAAATGGTACAGCAACACTGAACTTACTTTCTCGCGATATGCAAGAAAAAAGTATCAACTGCAAACTTAAATTTGTAAATTCATACACATACTCGTAGTACGGAAATACAAACTTATAATTAGGTTTTTTTAAAAAGTGTTTTAATGAAATATGCAGATCAATTCAGAATTCAAATTGTTAAACATTAAAAGAAACTAACCGTAAACTATTTCGAGTAAATCATATGTTTAAATTTTGGTAGTAGGTACTGGAACAAACCTTTATAGGATAGTCTTTCACAGATCAATAGATATTATTTTTTACATTTGCTAATTTCCCAACACAACACATGTTTCTTAGGGAAAGTTGATAGTTTAGTACTGAGCAAGCCCTTTCAGTTTTTGGTACACCCTGTATACTAGATATTTGCAAAAAAAACACAAATATATTATCCAGTCAGGTAAACAACCAATCCAGAATTAAAATTATAGAAAATTAAAGTAAACTCATTCTAAACAATTATGAGTAAATCGCATGTTTACGTTTTAGTAGTACTGGAACACCCCTTATATGAAATTACACAGACCAATTGAAACTGCCGCAAAAAAATTTACATGGATATGCTCATTGTCATGCAAAGTTGCATCAAAATTTTATGAGCAGTTTTTGCGAAAATTACAATTTTTCATTTTCGTTGTATGACAGCTACCCTCAAAATGAGAGCTAGCCGGAAACCACTCAGAACCCTTCGATGAATTTGCATAAAACTCTTAAATTCAAAAATCAGTTCAAAAACTAAAACCCGACTACTGGCAAATCTTGCTCTAAAAAGTATGAAACAAGAAAATATTGTCATCTGAAATTGTTATGTACAAACTATGGTATTTAATAAATATTCATACCGATGTTCAGATAATAGCCGTGGTCATATTGTTATGCCTCTTTTCCCTGAAGTTTATGATCGCTTTTTTCGGATAGGTGGCATAACATGACCACGGCTATTATCTGAACATCGGTATGAATATTTATTAAATACCATAGTTTGTACATAACAATTTCAGATGACAATATTTTCTTGTTTCATACTTTTTAGAGCAAGATTTGCCAGTAGTCGGGTTTTAGTTTTTGAACTGATTTTTTATTTCAATTATTTTGGGGTTGTAAATACATAAAAAAGCTAACAATATATATATTTTTGAAATGTGCTCACTAAGCCCTTTCATTGGATACCTAACACGGTACGGTTAAAATTTTTTTTTTTATTAGTCCTTGACTTAATCTGCTCTAGAGGGCGCCACATACAATTAAACGAAATTTCTTGTATCCTATAACCAGCGGATAATTAAGACGCTTCTAACGACATCTCATTTGTCAAAATATGATAAGTAGTTTAGAAGTTATGATGGAACAGATGAACATACATACATACATACATACATAGCCTGTCAAAATCATAACCCTCCTTTTGCTTTGCCGTAGTCGGGTAAAAATATGGTGTCAATCGGACAATTCGTTTAGCCGCTAGGCCAAAGCGTGACCGACCGACCGTAGGCCGACCGACGCGACGGACCGACCGACCGACGGACGGACATTTTTGGGAGACTTAATTTTTATGATGTATAAGTGACTCTGACACCAGGGTTTGTGAGGTCGGTCATCGACCTTGCAACCCACACGATATGACGATGATGAGTGACATAGAAAACATTTTTGAGAAAACTAGAAAAACTTTTTTTTTCACGAATAAAATACCGGCTCCGCTCGAAAGTAAAAATCGTTTAATACTTACACTACTGCGTTGCGAGCGCCAGCAAACACTTCAGGAGATAAATATCCCATCAAAAACATAACTGTTAAAAAGGGGGCCAAGTTCCTATCAGCTAATTGTTTGCCTAAAAAAGGGTTGAAATCCGATCCAATGCCAAGTTTAGATGCACTTTAATATCGATCATAATCGTCTTCATCAACAGCCTGATTCACTAGTAAACATTTGCCATTCCCAAGACTCGCCACCACATCCAGTCCTCCGCCTTCCGCATCCAGCCACTATCCGCCACCTTATTCACGTCAACGGTTCATCTGGCAGAAATTCACTTTACCCAACTTAAAATATGGTATAGCTGTGAAAATACGCAGGTACGTTGAAAATAATATCTACAATGAAATACTTCTAAATTTGAACTTGGCAGGTTTTGTGCTGTAAGTAACACTTGATTAATTGTGTAATTAGATTTATTATTTATATAATTAAATGAACCTGCCAAGTTCAAATTCAAAAGTATTTCATTTTAGATATTATTATCAACGTATTTTCACAGCTATACCATATTTTAAGTTGGGTGTATGGTAAAGTGAATTCAGTATTAGTATATGATTATGTAGGTACAGTTTTATCTCTATACTTGCAATAGGCACTGAGCTACAGGAGGTTCAAAAGTGGGTCGAAACGGTTCGTGTAAATAGTGCACGGCATGCGAGTGGCCTGTTGCGGGAATTTGGCCTGCGCACTGCCGTGCGCTTAGATAACAACCAAGGATTAGTTGTTGGAAGGCAACAATTTTGATTATACAGGGTGTAATCCCTTACACCCGGACAGCCTTCCGAATACTAAAAGGGCATGATCAGTCAACGAAACTGAACAACTTACAACGAATAAAATCTTCAGGAAATAAAAAAGAAATCGGCATCTTCATACAAACGGTCTAATCAAGTTAGCAATTTTGTATGAACAGGCCGATCTTGTTTCATTTCCCGAAAGTTAAATTTACTGAAAGTTGTTCAGTTACGTTAACTGATCATGCATGGCCTCTCAGTATTTGGAAGGCTGTCTCTTTCACCCTGTATAATTTTTTCGTACACATTTCATTTGTTTTGTTTAAGCCGTTTTCGAGATACCGATTACAAATATACTAATAATGCTCGTTTAATACTCGTAGCATCGGATAAAAAGGACAGAACAACCCTGAAGGATGTGAATCGGCCCATGAAATTGAACGACATTTCCTACGGAATATAGGCTGAAATACGAGAAATAAAACTATCTTCAATTAATTTATACAAAACTACTAAAGTCTGTGAAGAAGCTAAATATAGGGCAATCTTATCCATATTCCATAGCGATAAGACCGCCTTTGCCACCCTAAATTTAAGACTCTCCTTTGTAATTGTTAATGTTTTCTGTGTGTGACAATAAAGTGTTTATCTATCTATCAACCTTCCATTGTTATTAAAACGAATACTAGTCGACATGTGTATTCTGCCCATCGTCCTTACCTTAGGTGTGCAAACATCGTCTATGGTTCAAAAAGCTTGTTGCGGTAATCATATCTATTAATTCTTTGAAAAATTCTATTAATTTCTCTGATTCTTTGGAACAGCATACAAATAAACAAGATACAGCCTCCGAGGATACGGCCGGCCATGACTTCCATTCCACACGCTATCCATATTTACCGAGTTGGCAAACCATATATTCAAACCGATCCGCCTATATCGGCCTTCTCATGTATTATCGTCGCAGTTTATGTTCCCGAGGCGCGTTTCGTTACGGTTCATTTCGTCCACAGATAGACACACAACAAAAATGGTTTCACTTTTATCACAAAAATACAAACATTGCCCTATTTATACCGGCAAAACAAATCCATAGCTTTTTCAAATTTTAAACTAAAAGCTTTTACTATTCCTGAAAGTTTTCGCTGTGGATATATAAATAAAAAACAAGAATTGGTTGAGTGTTAATTCTAGTGGTGTTAAACTTAATTTAATCTTTTACCTATTGAAAAATTTGAATTTGAAAAAAATTGAAAAAATTAAAAATAGAATTAAGCTAAGTTTATTACTAAGGAAAAGACTCGACTAACAATTTCAAGGCAGGGGCGGACTCAGGAGTCGACCCAAAATGACCGTTACACAAAAACGTTACAACGGAAGGTAAGTATAAAAATGCCCTATTGAAATATGCACTAATAATTTTAATCAAATGGTTTCTTACAGTCTTTACGCGAAACCAAAGAGCAGGGATGGATTCGTAAACCCTACGTTTGATGGTAGAACGAGATTACCACGAATAAAGCCCGTTAATTGTTTATCACTGTGCTTCCCTTAAAAAATAAGACTCCCCTGGTACGAGTATGTTCTGTCTTGCGTAGACGGGGCGTGGCCGCGTACATCTCGGAAGGTCACGGGTGGGCTGTCGAGAAGCTGGACCCGCAGATGCTCAGGTAGGCACGCAGGTGTCACGCCCTGACGGTAGGCAGGAGAACCTCTTCCTTAAGGTGGCCGTTACTCGTAAGCTCCCAGCTTTTAGCTAGCTGTAAGCATACCCACGCTTAAGCCTAGATTGCTCTAGTTGTGTTCAAGCCCAGCTTGACTGTAGCTGTAGTTTTGTTCAGTCGTAGGCTAGTTCCTGGAATGCACCAGTTTAGAAAATGAGTGACGGTTCTCATTACGTGGGTTTCGTGTCCGTGGTACAATCCGCCCGATGAATGTGAGAACATTCAAGGGAGTCTCACCTACCTTTGATTGCCACAACGGTACACAAAACCAGAGCAGATTTACAAAATGAACTACTAAATAATTGATACGACAATGAAAAATCCGTTACGACGCGATGACGTCATTTCGAAAAAATTAATAACGGTCGTGTGACGGTTATCAAAATGAAAACGGCAGCTTGCCACTGCATTTAGTGGATGCCTTAAATAATTACCTTCAGGACGATTAAGTTGAATTCCCATAATGTTGAATTCCCATTATGTTGAAATCCTATTATGTTGAAATCCCATTATGTTGAAATCCCATTGTATGGAAGTTAAACGTGGTTTTTTGTATATCGAACTATATTCCTTTGGAAAAGTTGTTCAGTTACTGACACTGATCCCGCCCCTGAGCTGTGGCACGCATTCAAATTAACACACTGTATTTATATATTATGTGCTTCATAAGAGAAAGACAAGCAACATTGTTCTATACTAGCCAACATTATGATACAACTGTAGGTAGAGTACTAACAAACGTCTGTATTCAAATGATGCTTAAAAATAAATTAATTTTTAATTATTCTTTTCATCAAATTTGATGTCAAACACCGTTCATAATCAATGTATCATTTTCAATTGATAAGAACAAATTTCCTTTTGGTGATTGTGTGTCGGGTAGCGGTCTTTCTAGCGCCGAATGGCTGGATGGTCAGCCGGACAGTAAGCCGGTGTAATAAGGCACCACGTACGTCCACTCATTTCTTGTCGACTAATAAAATATATGCTTCATGTCGGCCAGACTACTCATCAAAATAGGAAAAAACCTCTTCCAACGGAAAGCTTTTATATCTTCAACCAAAGAGTTAAAGAAGCACAAGCAAATCAATGTCTGAGTTAAGTTATCCTAATCTAAGCTCATGATACTATAGACATAGTAGCAGGTTATTATTAATAAATTGACTGATCAAAATAAAAACATTACACTTTTTACTTTCGTAAAGCTTTTAAACGTACTCCTTCTTTAAAATGGATTACTCACACTTACAAACGTAGGCTCGTACTCTTTTCGCAAACAAATAATTAACTGGAAGCTCGTAATTTTCAAACAAAACAAAGTTGCTTTACAACAAAGAGTTAAAATTTTTGAACATCCTTTGAGGTTCAGACGTCAGTGGTAGCGGCTCGGGGAACCCCCGCGGGAAGTTTCATCCTTTGAAAGCTTTGATTAATAGACAACATCAACTCATATCAGCAGTCGCTTCAGTTACATTCTAAATTATTTTTATCAGCTTAGAGATGCAATTAGAAACACAATTAGGTCACATTGGCCAGTTTGTTAATCTTGCTCTCCCGATTCCAACAACCCCAATCTCGGGGTCTATCTCTTCCCGTTCCGGAGATACAGCTCGCGGGGGAGAGGTACCCAAGAAGGGGGGGGAAGTTTTGTGGGGCGGTTGGGGGGTGGGTGGGAAATGTTTCGTAGGGAGGCTGGGGGATGGGGGGGGTGGGAGAAAAAATTTGGAAGGGGGAGGGGGGTTTCTCAGGCTACCTGGTGGCCGGAAGGTGAGGCTTCACGGCCTGCAGGGACGTAGCCTCGGCGTCTCCGGTCGATGCTACGGCATAGCCGTGCTACGACGCTACGAAGCTACGGCGCTACGGCGGGACCTGGTGGCCAGTGGCGAAGGCTTCAGCTCTGGTGTATCAGCGAGGGCAGAGTCTCCGAGCTGCTCTGGGTGTCTTCAGGCCGGGCCGTTGGTATGTGCACGTCACTGCCTTTGTTACAAAATCGAGGTCGACACGTGTAATTACGTGATTTCCTTTGTTCTTTTCGGAGTTCCTAACTCCCTGTAATGCTGATGGATCCGCGTTTTCAGGGTATCAATTTTTAAGTCTCGTTAAGACCTCTTAGGTTAGGTTAAGTTAGGTTTTTTTTTTATAAATAAAAGCTACAACTCCGCAGATAAATCGTCCGCGCCTTTTTTAGATTGGTTTTCTTTATTATTAGATTGCTATGTTTTACAATATATAATTACTCCTACATTACCACTTAAAAATATAGGTTAGCATGCAATTTTTTTTTTCTCACATGTTGTTTTGTTGTATAAACATTCTTTTCGTCTCACATGTTGTATTATTGTTGAAACATTCTTTTGTTATTTTTTTTTCTCCATATTTATTTACATTTAACATGCTTTAATATAATATACACTTGCTTTAATATAACATACAGTAGCTTGTATATTGTATTAAAGCAGGTATACATTCACATGCCTTAATACAATATACAGTAGCTTGTTAGTACACAAAAAAGATAATTTAATAAAATATGTAGGCACACTAGCAGCACCTTCTTAGCGACACCGAGTGAGGCCTCCTTGCTTCAGGAATAGACTGGCAGCTGAGTATTTAGTTAGCTGTCGATCTTATGAAGCGTCAAGGTGAAAGGACGTCACAACAAACCATCTTGTTGGAGAGTTGCAATCGTCCTGGACCCAAAACGAATCATAATAATAACTCCTGAAATAATTAGTGGTATCACAGCACAGGATGTGCAAACATGGAGTCAGCTGTAATAGCTACCCAGGGTCAGACTGGAACAGAAGGGTCCGGGTGCCTCATCATAAGCCCGGAGCACGAAACGTGATGTGACAATAATTCGATATAATACTATAAAATACTATGCTTTGTCAGGAAAATATACCAAAGTTTTTGCTTTTGTCGGAGTGCCACTACTTGGTTTTCATCACGTCTCGTCACGCTTGCTGACTTTCGATAGGACGTCCATGACTGCTGAGTTTCGACAGCGCATTGCCATTTTAAGGTTGTAGTCCAGGATTTTCCTTTCGCCTGCCCCTACCGCTTTCTTTATGAAGTTGCATATCGCGTCCTCGCTGTCGTCCGTGTAATACACACAACTGACCGTGTGTCGTGACACGGCTACTACTGCGTGTGGGACGCTGTCGTGGATTTGCAACTTCTTTGCAGATGTTCGCACAATCACCACCGTTTCGTAGGTTAGGCCCTGTGACTCGTGAATGGTAAGGGTGCGCGACCCAGCGCCCTTTCCGTATCCCTGGCTGATGAGGGATTCCTTCTCTAACTGGGTATGAACCAGGTAAAGGGTGTCCGGAAGGGTTTTGGGTATTTGCGCGCCTGTGTACCTTTCGCGTCTCAGGGATTGGACTCGAGGTCTCGACGAGTATATGCCACTGTAGACTTCGTTAAGGGCATAGGCTACGTCCATGGGGTTCCTGTGCGTTCATAGCAGTTCTTGTGTGATGGTCGCTACAAGAACTGGGCGGTTGTATTGCAGGTCAAAAAGATTATCTCTGTCTATATAGGGAAGTTGGTTTATGTCGCCGATCAACAAGATCTCTTTCACTCCGGTGATACGAGTTGCCATCACAATGGCCCCAAAGTGGTTCATCAGTGCTTCATCAACCATAAGTCGACTGCATCTTTTCTTTTCCGGTTCTTTCAAACCGTTAACCAAAATTGAGGCCATTGTGCGTACCTTTCTTTTTGCGTCAGCTCCAATGCGTTGAGCCAGTCTCTCACGTAGATCTTTAGCCGCCTCAGTTGTGGTGGTAATAACAACGTCATGTTCTTGGTCGAAGCGGCTTACGACCCAAGTTGTTTTTCCACATCCGGGTACTCCGTTCACCCACTCTATTTTTGGCATCTCCCAAGAGTTGTAGGGATCACTACCTGCAGTTACGGTTTCTGCCATACTAATGATCTTATCATCAAGCATCACTTTAGTTCTTTTGGCAGTGATCACTATGGGGTCGCCAGGTGGGGTTATGAACGTTATCTTTCCCGTTTGCTCAGATGCGTCTTCGTCCAGGCCAACAAAACCAGCGGTCGCGTTGTATGCCGCCATATGCTGACTCATCTCGGTTCCTTTAAGGACTTCGGAGATGGCGTTGTTGTATATGGTGGCATCTGCTTCCTCGAGTTGGTCGTTTAACAGTCTTTCATTTCCAAGTCAGTAGGATTGCAGGATGTTTTTGCAAGTCATTTCGCAGACTTTCCTACCCGCTAACGTGACTGCTAAAAACTCGAAGAATGCGTTGACCATGTGGTCTCGTGGTCCTGTCGCTTGTCTGAGCTGTGGAGGGTCGACTTGTCCCATATCGGCTCTTGTCCGGGTAGCTTGTGGGTTAAGTTGTGGTTGAACGAGGGGCTTCCTGCTGGAGCTTCTGAGGGCTGTTATTTTCCTCTCCTCGTTTTTTAGCTTACCCAACTTCTTCTTAGCTATCCCGGATATGCACTGTGCCGCCGCATTAAGAGCGTTGATTGTAACCGTGATCGGGCTAGACTTTTCCTTTCCGTTGGCCTCTTCTTTCCTCTTTTGGGCTTCTGCATAGCTTTGGTTGGCCGTTTTCTCTTGTAGTCGCTCGGAGCCACTGAGTGCTTTCGGATTTGCTATGGGGTGTCCCCAGCTGTCGATCGGGATGGTCTCCATGGTAGGATTTGGCATGTGTTGTTTGAGGAAACTGAGATTTTCACCTCTATCCTCATTCACCACAACCTCCAGGTTTTGTAGTCGGAGACTTCTCCCTTCTCGTAGCCAACCACCATTGCGTCCACACTTATTCTCCGAGCGGTGTTTGTGTCAGATTCGCCAACCCCTGCCAAGCTGACCAGCAGCGAGAATGCCTGAGCAAACTGAGTTTCTTCCGGGCTACCCGCAAGAAGTGCGATCGTCTTGCAACGTGTTCGCACCAAGCGGTAGGGTGTTCCAGCCAACTCGATCTCAGTCATTGCTTCATAGGTCTTACGTCTCATGCTCGTCTTGAAGGTGCTGCCGTTCATCAGGGCAGCAAGGCCGGGTGAGATGGTTACCCATTTGTGTGTCCCAGCTCTGCAGAAGCTTATGCCTATTCTTTCCTCACTGCTGTCCATGAACAGCGCCACACCTCTTACCCTTATTCCCTTTGACCATTTCTCCCCGCTTTCCAAGAATTGCTTGGCTGTGATGCGGTGGAGGGTGGCTGGTAACTCTGCCTGTGTGACCTTTGTTAAAGACTGGTGGGATTGGAGGATATCGGTGCTGTGGCGCTGTTTCTTTGTGCTGCAGCGCGGAAGACTGTTTCGGCATATTTGAGGAAACGCTGTCGTTTTTCGGTATCAGCTAGTATGTTCTGCAACTGACTTTTTGTAAGATTGACCTCTAGTTCGGTTTCCAGATCCGTTCGAGCTGCCAGAAATCGGGGGCATTCCAGGATCACGTGCCAAACGGACTCACTGACTTCAGGGTCGCATTCACATCCGGGACTGTCTTTCAACTTAAACCGGTGTAAATATTCCGCTATCCCTCCGTGTGGAGCCAAAAACAAAGAGGCTGGGACTGCTAAAGCTGCCGCACATCCAAGCCAAAAAGAGTCGAGTGGCACTACGGAGACTAGCTGGACCACTGTGGTCAAAAAGAAGAAGCCGAACGGCAAGGCAAATGGTAAAGGACCTGCGCCACTACGACCAGCCTCATTGCGCGCCCCTCGCTCTGCTGCAGTCGTAATTACCCTGCAACTGGAGGCGGAGAAGAAAGAAATGTCCTATGCTTCGGTGCTTGCTGAGGCCAAGGAAAAGATCTGCCTCTCAGAACTTGGTGTTGACGCACTCCGTATTCGGAAAGCTGTAACGGGTGCTCGAATCCTAGAGGTCGCTGGGGTTACAAGCGGAGAAAAAGCCGACACACTTGCACAAGAGCTTCGCAAAGTGCTGAATAGTGAGGATGTGAAAGTGGCTAGGCCCTCGAAATGTGCAGAAATACGAATTACGGGTCTGGATGACTCGGTATCCTCGAAAGAAGTTGCCGAGGCTATAGCTCGATGTGCTTCTTGCTCAATTGAAGCAGTGAAGGTCGGCGAAATCCGCCAAAACCATACAGGTTTGGGTACGGCATGGGTACGGTGTCCAGTCACTGCAGCCCAAAAACTTTCCCAAGGTGGTAGACTTTTGGTTGGGTGGGTGTCAGCCCAAATCAAACTGATTTCATCAAGGACTCTGAGGTGCTTCCGCTGTATGGAAGTAGGTCATGTGAGGGCTTTATGTACGTCAAAATATATTGATCGTAGCGAACTTTGTTACCGCTGCGGTAAATCAGGTCACAAGGCTAAAATGTGCACCGCCGCACCACACTGCCCATTGTGTGCGGCAGCTAAAAAGTGTGCTGACCATAGAATGGGGGCTAAGGCGTGTATCCCACCTTCTAAGAAACAAAGAAGGAACAAAGTTGGTGCGCCAATAGGTGCTTCACAACCCAGCCAACCTTCAGCGCATGGTGGGGGGGATGCGATGGAAACAATGGCAACGGATCAATAATGGCCCTTAAATTTCTGCAGGCGAATGTCAACCACAGCAGCGCGACGCAAGATCTCTTGCTTCAGTCCGCAGCGCAGTGGTTGATTCACGTGGTCGTAGTCTCCGAGCCCTACTTTGTGCCTCCTGGCAGTGATTGGGTATCAGATCTGGACGGCTTAGTTGCTCTCAACTCTCGAGGTGCTTTTGGCTCCCCTCCCTTCGAAAAGGTAGCGAAGGGTAGAGGATGCGTCGGGGCTCTGTTGGGGGATTTTTTTAACCATTGGGGTCTACTTCTCTCCCAATAGATCTCTTGCCGAGTTTGAAACGTTTCTCGTAGAGTTGGGGGCCATGGTTAACCAGTTTGCGCCCTGCCCGGTGGTTGTCGCTGGAGATCTCAACGCTAAATCTGCGGCGTGGGGTTCTCCGGTGGACAACGTTCGAGGCCAAGCAGTTGAAGAATGGCTTGTAACAGCTGGTCTCTCGGTCCTCAACCAGGGATCAGTGTTCACTTGCATACGCCAAAATGGGGCATCATTGATTGACGTGTCGTTTGCAAGCCCCAGTTTGGTGAACCGTGTTCGGGGTTGGCGAGTTTTGGAGGACGTGGAGACTCTGTCTGACCATCGATATATTCGGTTTGATGTCTCTTGTCCTTCAAACATCGCAAACCATATGGCCTGTGGTGACGCTGGCCCTCGGTGGGTTCTTAAAAGCCTGGACAGGGAAGCTCTAGAAGAGGCGGCCATCGTCAAAGCCTGGATAATGGCTCCGAGTACTGTCGTGGAAGTCGAGGAAGAGGTTAACTGGTTTCGGGAGTCTATGTCGCAAATCTGCGATGCAGCTATGCCCCGAGCCAGACCTCCGCCCGCCAGGAGACAGGTATACTGGTGGAACTCTGAAATCGCTGACTTGCGACGAGCATGCGTATTGACGAGGCGCCGATATACTCGATATCGAAGGCGCAGGAGGCACAACAACCTACCGGATGACGATGAAGAGCCTCTCCTATATGCTGCTTACAAGGAAAGCAAAAAAGCCCTTCGAGTAGCTATAGGCAGGGCCAAAGAAAGTGCAAGACAGGCACTACTGGAGACACTTAATAGTGATCCGTGGGGACGGCCATACAGGATAGCGAGGAACAAACTCCGTCCCTGGGCCCCCCCACTAACACAGAGTCTGCAGCCTGAACTGGTCAACACAGTAGTGTCAGTACTTTTTCCTACCAGGGAGAATTTTGCTGCGCCCTCTATGTCGGGTGCTGATCCTTATGGCATGCAGGATGATGAGATCCCGGAGGTCACTGAGGCTGAGCTCAGAGTTGCTGTGCTACGGCTTCGGCTGAAAAAGGTGGCTCCAGGACTCGATGGTGTTCCTGGTCGCGCCTGGTGCTTGGTACTCATTGAGCACCTGGAGCTGAGATTTCGTCGATTGCTAACTGCATGTTTTCGACAGGGCAGATTTCCACCTCAGTGGAAAAAGGGCAAACTGGTCCTCATCCGCAAGGAAGGTCGGCCAGCTGAATCTCCTTCGGCTTACCGACCCATAGTACTGCTAGACGAGGCGGGCAAACTCCTTGAACGGGTTATCGCTGGCCGCCTCATCAGGCACTTAAGAGAGGAGGGCCCAGATCTGTCCGAGTACCAATTCGGCTTCAGGGAGGGTAGATCCACCGT
This sequence comes from Athrips mouffetella, assembly GCA_947532105.1. Lineage (NCBI taxonomy): Eukaryota > Metazoa > Arthropoda > Insecta > Lepidoptera > Gelechiidae > Athrips > Athrips mouffetella. Next base: position 71,249 of record OX383972.1, on the reverse strand, counting down.
TCACGCTATCCTGCGAGTAAAACATCTGGCTGAGGAGGTGGTTGCTCGGGGAGGAGTTGTATTGGCGGTGTCCCTGGACATCGCTAACGCATTTAACACCCTCCCCTGGCCCTGCATTCTAGAGGCGCTCAAGTGCCATAGAGTGCCCCAATATCTCCAGGAGATGGTGGCTTCTTATCTCTCTGAACGCTATATTGTGTACCCGGGACGAGAGAGTTGGGAAGAGAGAGCTATGTCGTGCGGTGTTCCACAGGGGTCAGTCTTAGGACCTCTCCTGTGGAACATCGGTTACGACTGGGTGTTGCGTGGCACTAACCTTCGAGGTGTTGAGGTTACTTGCTACGCTGATGACACCCTCGTCACAGCTCGAGCAGGTACATTCAGGGAGGCGTCTCTCCTTGCCACTGCGGGCGTCGCTCAGGTGGTGCGTCGTATTAGATGTCTGGGTCTGGAGGTGGCTCTTAACAAGTCCGAGGCTTTGTGCTTTCACGGTCCCCGGAGTGCACCACCGCCAGATTCTGGCATCATCGTCGGAGGGGTACGTATCGCTGTCAAACCGACGATAAAATATCTCGGACTGGTCCTAGACAGCAGATGGACGTTCGACGCTCACTTTGAGCAATTACAGAAGAAGCTTATTGGGGCTTCTGCGGCATTGAGTCGGCTCCTTCCAAACCTTGGTGGCCCGAAAACGTCCTGCCGACGACTCTATACGGGAATCGTTCGGTCAATGGCAATGTATGGTGTTCCTGCTTGGGCTGAAAACCTAAGGCGCAACAACGTCACACTACTGCGACGACCACAAAGACTGATGGCTATCCGGGTGATCCGGGGTTACAGGACGATCTCCTTTGAGGCTGCAAGCCTGTTAGCAGGGTCTCTGCCCTGGGACCTGGATGCGAAAGGCCTCTCGACGGTATATCACTGGCGAGAGGAAGTGCGGCGGCAAGGCCTGAGGTTGGCGCCTAGGGAAGTAGATGCTCACACGGCTCACTTCCACAAAATAGCGGTAGAGGCATGGAGCCGAAGACTGGCAAACCCAGAAGGAGGACGAGAAACGGTGGAAGCGATTCGGCCATTCCTCGAACAATGGCTTGAACGGGAACACGGGTCTCTCACATTTCGATTGACGCAGATCCTTTCCGGGCATGGATGTTTTGGAAAATACCTATGCCGCATAGCCGGGAAAGAAGACACAGAGTCCTGTCACCACTGTGACACAGGCTCTGTTGACACTGCCCAACACACACTAGAAATGTGCGTTGCCTGGTTGGAGGAACGTCGCGCCCTATGTTCGGTCGTTGGCGGGAACCTGTCACTTGGGATAGTAGTGGAGGCCATGCTCAACAATGAGCAAGCGTGGCGGGCGGTGGTGGCCTTTTGTGAAGCAGTTGTTTCACAAAAGGAGGCTGCTGAAAGAGAGAGAGAGAGGGCGGATCCATCTCGCCGAGCGAGACGGGGACGCCGACGCCGAGGTGGCAGGCCGTAGCCATCACGGCGCCCTGTAGGTCCGGGCATAGAATAGGTCTACGGTATCCCCTGCCTGTCGTAAGAGGCGACTAAAAGGGGTCATCGGGATCGCGAGCGCAGGATAGGGGGGTTTCTTGCGTTCAGTACAGCGGTCCCGAGATGGGCGGCAGCATGGCGTGGTCCCTTGCTGCCGCGGCACCTCGCGGGTGCAAGGGGTTGAGTGCTTACTCCCCCGAGATGGGTGGCTGCTATTGCAGCTGCTAGGCGCGGAGGGTACCGGTAGTATGCCTCCGGTGTTTCCCGGGATCCCTCCAAATGCGCCTACGTCGGCCACCGTGGGGTTTTAGTCAGTAAGAGTCTGACATAACCTCGCCGGTTCCCCCGAATTGGCGAGGTATGCTATGAGCATTTCCCCACGTAAAAAAAAAAAAAAAGGTAAGGTTAGGTTAGGTTAGGTTAGGTTTCCCCCCCGAAGGGTTCCCGCCTTGTCGTGGCGGGGGGGCTTAGTACCCGTGGCCTGGTCTCCCACGGCGAAGCGAAGAGGAACACCACGGGGCCGTTCCGGTGTTCGACTGGGCGGCCCCGGTCGGGGCTGCTCCTCCGGGCTTTGGTCTCCAAGCCCGCGATGGAGCGGCTTATGGCGGTAGGTTGCGGTAGTGTATGGGCGCTATCGCAACTGAGGCGGGCTGCGGTGTCGTATGGGAGGCACCGCAGTTGAGGTGTAGGGGCCGCGGCGGGAGAGGAGTGTCGGTGTTTCGTTGTGCCGCTCTCCCTACCTTCCGCGGCCTCGGCGGGGTCGCCACCGTTTGATGGCGGACGCGGTGGGGCTGCAGGGGAGGAGGAGTGCCGGTGTTACGTTGTGCCGCTCTCCCTATCCTCTGCAGCCGATGTGGCAGGCGGCGGGGCCACTGACCTGACCCGTCGCAAGGGACCCCGGGCATTCAGACACGGGGATGTTTGGCGCCCTTCTGGATGGGTCCCCCGCGGGAGGGAATGGCCGGGCACTTACGGCCATTTCCGGCCCCTCCTTATGTGAGGGGCGTGAAGGGCCTGCCATGTAGGCGGGCGGTCGCCGGTGTGGGGACTGGAAGTAAAGGCTCTGCCGGTTTCCCAGGCCCCCGCCACTCGGGCGACGCGGGAGTGCCGCTGGGTTGTTTTAGTGGGTGGGAGTCCCACATACCCCCTCTCAGTCCCCGATGAGAGGGATGATGCATAATGCATTTTTTCCCAGCGTCAACAAAAAAAAAAAAAGGTTAGGTTAGGTTCCCCCCCGAAGGGTTCCCGCCTTGTCGTGGCGGGGGGGCTTAGTACCCGTGGCCTGGTCTCCCACGGCGAAGCGAAGAGGAACACCACGGGGCCGTTCCGGTGTTCGACTGGGCGGCCCCGGGCGGGGCTGCTCCTCCGGGCTTTGGTCTCCAAGCCCGCGATGGAGCGGCTTATGGCGGTAGGTTGCGATAGTGTATGGGCGCTATCGCAACTGAGGCGGGCTGCGGTGTCGTATGGGAGGCACCGCAGTTGAGGTGTAGGGGCCGCGGCGGGAGAGGAGTGTCGGTGTTTCGTTGTGCCGCTCTCCCTACCTTCCGCGGCCTCAGCGGGGTCGCCACCGTTTGATGGCGGACGCGGTGGGGCTGCAGGGGAAGAGGAGTGCCGGTGTTACGTTGTGCCGCTCTCCCTATCCTCTGCAGCCGATGTGGCAGGCGGCGGGGCCACTGACCTGACCCGTCGCAAGGGACCCCGGGCGTTCAGACACGGGGATGTTTGGCGCCCTTCTGGATGGGTCCCCCGCGGGAGGGAATGGCCGGGCACTCACGGCCATTTCCGGCCCCTCCTTATGTGAGGGGCGTGAAGGGCCTGCCATGTAGGCGGGCGGTCGCCGGTGTGGGGACTGGAAGTAAAGGCTCTGCCGGTTTCCCAGGCCCCCGCCACTCGGGTGACGCGGGAGTGCCGCTGGGTTGTTTTAGTGGGTGGGAGTCCCACATACCCCCTCTCAGTCCCCGATGAGAGGGATGATGCATAATGCATTTTTTCCCAGCGTCAACAAAAAAAAAAAAAAAAAAGGTTAGGTTAGGTTAGGTTAGGTTAGGTTTTTTTTTTTTTTTTTAATTCTACTACCTCCAACATAATCGGAGCCTATTTTAGCTTCTAACGTTTTCATTCCAGTTCTCGCAAGTATGCCTCTCGCACTTTTATGCTTCATACAAGATCTTTCTTTCTTTCATCTTCTTTCTAACTTTATGGGTGGGATTCCCATCTAACTGAATCTGTTCTTACTATTCTGATTATTGCTTATATTTCTGTTTTTTATTTCTCATCTACTTTTTCCAGGAAAATAAGGTTGACAACAATTTTTTATTTATGCTTCTTCTATACATAATTTACTACTGCTTACATGCTAATCTTATTCTTACTATACATTGTTATGCTTATCGTAATATTAGACATAATATTATGTAAGCATATTTTCTTAATTACTTTTGTTACGTTTTACAACCCTTTCTATTATTTTTGTGCAGTTATTTATTAGTATATCTCTATCGTTGCTCATCATAACCTCTTTTATGTTGTCAAGCGTAATTTTTAAGCTTAGTAGTTGTTCGAGATCAAAGCGTTCGATGGCATGGATGGGACATTCGAGTAAGATGTGTGGGACTGTCTCCTTCGTATCCGGGTCGCAGATGCACGATGGGTTCTCCTTACACTTGAAACGGTTCAAGTATTCGGAGAACCCACCGTGTCCCGTCATCATTTGGGTTTTTAAGCTTGTAGGCTCAAATTTTCGTATAACTTTATACGCTGTTGTAGCACACGGGAAGAAGAGTTTTGTGACGGATGCGGTTTCACCTGCCTGGTACCGTTGGTCCCATTTTTCCAACGTTGATATGCGGATGTTTTTCTTCACATAGGACAATGGGCACTTATCATAATCCGGCTTCCGTTTCAAATTTGTAGCGGCCTCTTTGGCCAAGCAATCAGCTCTCTCGTTGCCCTCCAACCCTGCGTGAGCTTTGATCCAAAACAAGGATACCATCTTGTTTTGGAGAGATATAGATCTTAGGTTATCTCTTGTTTCCACAGCTAAGGGGTGAAGGCAACAAGGATTTGTGATCGCTTGGAGGGATGACATCGAGTCGCTGTAAATCCCAAATGATGATGCCCCATGCTTGAGTATCTCCTTAGTAGCCCTGCAGATAGCTAAGAGCTCAGCTTGATAGACAGTGCAGTAAGCAGGCAGAGCAAGTTTGATGGTAGAGGTCTCAACGTCGCCATCCCACCAAGATAGCGCAGCCCCAACCTTCCCACCAATCTTGCTGCCATCAGTGTAGATGCGTGTTTCAAAATGGCTATGAGCATTCAGCTGTTCTTGGTCTTCTAGGGGCTCAATCTTCAACTCAAGCATTTTTGCCGGATGCTGCAACTTTGTTATGGGTGCCTTATTCTCGATCTCTCTATCGCACAATCCGGGTTGAGCCACTCCCTTCTTGGCTTCGTATAATGATGCAGCCTCGCGTACCCGGAGATCAAGGGGAAGTATTCCTGATAGTAAAAGTGCCGAGTTCAGCGAAACCGTTCGGTAAGCTTTACATATCTTCTGTGCTATTCCCCTCTGTACTGTGCTGAGTTGTTTAATAACGCCGAGTTTTGAGGCGGCCGGTGCCCAGACGCTGGCTGCGTAAAGTATTATCGGCTCGACGGTAGCAACGTATATTGTGCGGATGACCTCTGGATGAAGACCCCAGCTCACCTTTGCCGCCCTTGTTAGTTGCTTGTGAATTCCAATCGCCTTTTTGCAGATGTTTGAAACGTGCGTATTGAAGGTAAGCTTTTCGTCGATCGTGACACCCAGTATTTTGATTTCCTTTGACGTGCCAACGTCAATCCCCCCCATGCTAAGTCGTAGTGTGTCGTATTTAAGCTTACGCGTGATGGTCATTGCATTCGTTTTCTGTGGAGCAAACTTAAGCTTGTTGTCGACACCCCACTCCCAGACATGTTGGAGAGCGGCATTGGCTCGTCTCTGGATTTCCTCTGCGGTCACGCCTTCAAAGACCAAGATGACGTCATCTGCAAAGGCTTGACAGAATTCAACCATACTCTCCAGGTTTTTAAGTAACGGGTCCAGCAAAAGGTTCCACAAGATGGGGCCTCCTATTGATCCCTGGACGCAGCCCTTTTCTGTGTTCTTGCAATACTCCTCTCCGGCGTATCTTACGTTGACCCTCCTGTCACTAAGATAGCTGTCCATGAGTTGTCGCAGATTGAGTGGGCATTCCTCCTCCGCCAGACGGACTCTTATCGCTGGCCACCATGCGCTATCGAAAGCTCCCTCTATATCCAGTGAGACTAGTGTGATAATCTTTTTCTCTTCAAGTTTGCTTCGGATGTGCTGCATAAGGTTATAGAGGGAGTCTTCGGTGCTCCTTTGTGGCGTGAATCCGTACTGACGGGTGCTGAGCTTTGGCAGAAGGTGAAACTTCATGCGTGCAACTATGATCTTCTCAAATATTTTTCCTAGCATAGGCAGCAATCCTATTGGTCGGTACGCCTTAGGAGTTGTATAGCAATTTTTCCCCGGCTTCCTCAAAACAACGACTGTTGCTTCTTTCCAAATTTTGGGAAAGTGGTGGAGTGCCAAACACTTGTTAAAAAGCTCAAGAAATAGCTCGGGATCACTGTAGATGGCGTGGCGACATATATCTGCAGTAAATCCGTCCGGACCCGGGGCCTTTTTTGGATTGAAGGAATTTGCTGCTAACTGAAGTTCCATCATAGTGATCGGTGGATCACTAGGTGCGTTTTCTGTTCCAACGTTTACTTGTTCAGCCTTCTCTCGAACTTGGCGGTGTCTGTAATTATCGTTGTCCATCAAATCCTCCCGATAGAACGTATCAGCTAGCAGTTGGACTGATTCCTTCGCGTCCTGAACCTTCCCATCTTTTATTAGTAGCTGGTCTTCTTGTCCTACCGATAACCCTGTATATTCCTTCCCAGACTCCTTCCTTATCCTGTTTGCTACAGAATTCCTTCCAGCTACTAACCTGGGCTTTGGCGGCTTCCTGTTCGTACTTATCTTTTTGCCTTAGGTATTCCTCGACTACCTTCTGCCTTCGGACTGATGCAGCGCATCTTATTCTGCATTTACATGTCGCCACGTCACGCTTCATTTTGGCGAGAGTTTCGGACCACCATGGCAGCTTTAGGGTTTCTTTCATAGTTTTCTTCGGTATTGTTTGTACACAGGCCTCTTTGATTACTCCTGTTATGTTATTTGTCGCTTGATCTAATTGCTCTACTGTATCAATTTTTGCTATTTCTGATTTAGAAAGATTGCTGTCCGAAGTTAGATTTTTAAATTTTTCATTGAACTCAAGCCAATTCGCTTTTTTTGTGTTAAATATTCTGGTTGTCCTTTCTACTTTTATGCCTTTTGATTTTTGTAGCCGGATATTGAAGCTGATGCCATTGTGGTCCGAACTTGTTAGTCCCGGAACAACCCGCCAGTCCTCTACCATGTCCAGCAGATTCGTTGAACACGCGGTTATGTCTACGTAGCTGGTTAAGTGTTGACCTCCCCTTACTGTATCGAAGGTTGGAATGCTGCCCATATTTAAAATATGTAGTTCCAGTTCGTCTAGGGTTCCGGCGGTCTCGTCTCCCCTGTGGTCAATTTCTGCGCTTCCCCACCATGAATTCTTCGCGTTGACGTCGCCCCCAATAACCCATTTTTTATCGCCTATCGTATTTTTAATAGTTCTCAGATGGTCGAGATATTGCTCAATAGGTTGGTCAGGCTCGAAGTAAAGAGAAACCAATACAATTTCCCAGGCACTGGTCTGGATGCCGATCACCGTTATATTATTTGTGGTAAGTTTAGGATATTGTGTAACTTTTATTTCATGGTCGAAAACAGCTATTGCTGCTTTCACGGTCCCGTCACCCAGCTCAGTGCTCTGGAAGATGCGTATTCCTCTGTGGCCTTGCATTGATTTGGCTCCGCCTACGTATGGCTCTTGTAAGAGTGCTGCAGCTACACTTCGTTTTTGCGCTTCTATGAGGAGTTCATTGGTGGCTAGCCGCTTCCGTTGCAGGTTAGATTGTAGGAATCTGTAAGGAATTTGTTCGCCCTGGGCGCCCTTAGCAGTACGCTACTGACAGCCGCACCCTTTCGTCCCATCTTCGTCGTACTGGGCACTCGTGGCTGAAAGCATTGTGTTCAGCGTAGTCCAGCTTTGCTTTTATGCAGTTGCGACATGAGGGAGCAGCTCCTGCAACCCACTCAGTACATTCTGTCCTCATGTGGGGTCCGCCGCAATGGCTGCACAGGTCCGCTGGCTCCTTACAGAATCTCTTTCCGTGCCCGTATCCTAGGCAACGGGTGCATTGGACCAAGGGAGACTGATCCTCAACACGCACACGTTGGAGGTCAATATGCACGTAGCCGTTGTTTGTGGCTCGTTTCCAGATGGTGGGTGATACGCTAGCAATAATGTGGCAAGTGAGTGAGTTCCTTGCTTTTCTTCTGTATTTAACTTCAACTCGGTTCTCCTCTTCGCGGAGGCCGTGAAACAGTTCGCGGTTCTGATTCCTTAGTGCCTTAAGGACGTCCTCATCAGTGTTTACTGCCAGAACGTCCCTGAGGATCAGAAGAGGGTCTTTGTTTCTTACTGCCTCCACGATGAGATGAACTCCATCTTGTTCTAACCTTTCCTTTACCCTATCTCTGTCTTCTTTTGAGTTGAGCCCCATGATCACTTTCCGATCTTTAGCTTTCCTCACTCTTTCCACAGTGATCCAGCCCTCCTTAGCGTCTACCACCGTCCTCACTCTGTCGAGTACTTCCTCACCCGTCTCGGTTTCGTCCTTGGAAGTGATTACGACAGAGTGTAGTGTACCGCGTTTGGCTTCGGTTTTACTGCTGTTCCCTATAACTGCACTCGCGTACGTTGGGGGTGTATTCTCTAGGGTCTCTCTCTGTTTCTCGATACTCTCCTTCAGCTCTTCCATCTTTCTCGTGTTTTCTTGCAACAGCTTCGAGTGTGCCTCTATTTGTGCTGCTAAGTCTGGTTCGCGAGGTACAGAGAAAGTCATATCGGACAACAATCCTGTAGACTGCTGTTGAATGAATGAATGAATGACTCTGCTGAATGCTGTTCTTCTGCTTCTCTTTCCATCTTCTTAGACTTTCCTCCCTTTCTTGTTTTCCTTTCGCTTTCTGCCTCCTTAACCAGTTCGTACAGGCGGTCTAACATCTCAATTACGTTGCCTTTGATTATCCTGCTAATATTTTGAGAGTTGCTAAGATTTAGCTTAGCCTTATTCAGGCAGTACTTCGCCTCCTCAGTACGCGTATATACGTCATTTAACGGTGGGTTACTGGATTCGCCGTTCGATGCTTCGTGTGGAGTAGGTACTGGCTCTGGTTGAGTCCGCTGTGTCATTCCTGTTATGTCAAACGACAAGGTCAAAGCTTTAGCTTTCGCAGGACCGGCCTGCGATGTCACCGTATCTGAGGTAGTCATGGAGTCTAAGCTGGCCGTCTCAAAATTCTCAATGCTACGTCGTACTTTATTTTTTGTTCCATCGGGTGATTTCTTGTCAATATTAGGCTGTTTGACTGGTGTCCTAAGTCCAAACATGATGGAGGTATGCGTCAAAAATCAATAAAATTAGAAAGGTTTGTAAAAGTTGTAAAAATATACGCAGAATAAACAATTATGAAATATACGAACGACACTTTAAGAGGAATAAAGTAAGTCAATTATAAATAAATATTCAAAAGTTTTGAAATCTGTGTCGTTACTTACATATAAAAGTTTCTAAAAATAACTACAATTATAGTCGCGTATCCGCTGTGTCTTCCAGGCGTCATACACGGCGTCCTGATTCCAAGGACACCTCACACAATATGTACAAAAGTTAGGGGTCGGGATTAAGGGTTGGGGGTAGGGGGTAGTTTTTTGGTGTCAGGAGACCGTACTCGTTCTCCTGACTCCAAAAATACCAAATTAAGGTTTTCTCAAAATGAGGGGGTGGGGGTTAAGGGTTGAGGATATGGGGTGGTTTTTGGGACCAGGAGACCGTACTCGTTCTCCTGATTCCAAAAATATGCCACAAGGGTGCGTTCAAAATTTTGAGGGTAGGGGTTGGGATAAGGGGTAGGGGGTAGTTTTTGGGATCAGGAGATCGTACTCGCTCTCCTGATTCCAAAAATACCTCACAAGGGTATTGTAAATTTTTTAAGGGTGGGGGTTGGGATTAGGGGTAGGGGGTAGTTTTTGCAACCAGAAGACCACAATTGTTCCTCTGATTACGAAAATACCCCACAAGGGTACCTTTGTATATAGTCTAATTTAGGGGGGTGGGGGTGGAGAGTTAAGGGTTGGGGGTAGTTTCGGAACCAGGAGACAGTATTTGGTCCCCTGATTCCGAAAATACGTCACAAGGGTGTGTTCCAAAATGAGGATGGGTGACCGGATGGGTGACCGGATGGGTAACCGGGGGGATAGTTACTTGGGGGTAGGGGGTTGGGACTCTAGGGGTAGGTTCGGGGTGGTCTTATTTGTGGAGGGCTTGATGTGGAAAGCGGGGGTGGGGTTAGGGGAGGGGGGGTAAATTTTTTGTTATTTTTGGGCTACGACGCCCCGTTTCCGAGATATTCGGGATTTCCCGGGATTCCTTTATCTTGACAATCTTGTAATTTGCCTTTAGGTAGTTTCTTCCTTGCACTTTTGTAAACCCTATATCTCCGGGACGGGGAGTCGCAGATTCACAGAATAAAAAACGGTTACAAGCCTGAAAGACACAGAACACGGGAAAAATAATTATACAGGTTTTCACCAACAGGGTGATTTCTCAGCCCCGCGTAAACTCAGGGGGTGGTTTTTCGCCAGCTTTATGAGGTTTGTTTCGGGTGTTAGGGTTGGAATAAAAATCCCAAAAAAGTTTGGTTAGGTTGGGGATGTTCCAAATTTATTAGAAAGCCTAAAATTAGCTTTTTGAAAATTCAGGAAACTGAAAATATTTTGGGGTTTCTGAAAAATTTTTGAGTAGGGGTGGTTTTTGGGTGGCCTATAGAAAGGTTGCCCCTAAGAGTTTTTCATCAGGAGTGCATCAGGAGTGAATAGATTTTCGGTTATTTTTGCGATAAAACCATCCCCTGAGGCGCTAGGGGATGAACAAACTTAATTGGTAATGGCCGCTGATGCCAATTTTTACCAAAAAATTCGTCAAAAAACTTATATCTAAAATTTTTTGAATTTTTCACCGTGGATCGGGCGCTAGTGAAGTCTTCTTCCGCTAGTTGGTCTTCAAAAACAGATAAAGGATTGCAGGGATTTACAGGGTGGCTCTAAGTTTTGGGGTGAGTGTACCTCAACCGCAAATAGACTTGTTTTCCACTTAGAGAGCCCCGGAAAATTCCAGAAAAATTTTTGTTGCTTCCCTTCCTCTATGGCCTCCAAACACCGTCAGTAGTTTTGGGGTAGCTACCCCCGTTGAGGGGGCGGGGTTTCTAGGTCAATTTTTAATAATTTTTTATTCCAGGAATTGTCCATAAATTTTAACACCTAATTATATCCCCGTAAAGATGATAAAATAAGTAATTTTAAAATGCCGAAAAATATAGGGGTTGTCGATCTCTTTCGGAAATGAGGGATGATTATATAAAAATTCTTCCAAACCGTCAACTTCAAAATGCTGTATCTTCCGAAGGGGATGTCTTATTTCAGTTCTGTAAACGGTTTTGGTTTTCTCTTGAAAAGTCCTTTGGATCCCGGTACAAGAAATTTTCCGGGAATCAGTCTCGTGGTTTTCGAAATTTCTTCCTTCTTGGATATCTTCCAAAGGGGTAGCGCAAAAATTCCCAATTTTTGCCAGGCGATGAAGAGTCCCAATGTCAATAATATGATCTAATAAAAAATGGGGGTCGTCGATCTCGTTTTTGCGGCGCACGCGGTGAAAGAAATCCTAACCTCAAAATGTTGAGGTTTTTGGTCAGAAATGGCCAAAAATGGTCCGTTTTCAAAAAATTTTACACTTTTCACATTCACTTCAATACGCGCAACTTTACACAAACTTTCAGAAAGATCGAAGCACTTTAACTATTTTTAACGAATTTTTTCGTGCGGAGCGACTTATTTTAGCTGCGAACGGCGTGGGTAGCGGAACGCGACTGGTTAGGTTAGGTTAGGTTAGGTTAGGTTAGGTTAGGTTAGGTTAGGTTAGGTTAGGTTAGGTTCCCCCCCGAAGGGTTCCCGCCTTGTCGTGGCGGGGGGGCTTAGTACCCGTGGCCTGGTCTCCCACGGCGAAGCGAAGAGGAACACCACGGGGCCGTTCCGGTGTTCGACTGGGCGGCCCCGGGCGGGGCTGCTCCTCCGGGCTTTGGTCTCCAAGCCCGCGATGGAGCGGCTTATGGCGGTAGGTTGCGGTAGTGTATGGGCGCTATCGCAACTGAGGCGGGCTGCGGTGTCGTATGGGAGGCACCGCAGTTGAGGTGTAGGGGCCGCGGCGGGAGAGGAGTGTCGGTGTTTCGTTGTGCCGCTCTCCCTACCTTCCGCGGCCTCGGCGGGGTCGCCACCGTTTGATGGCGGACGCGGTGGGGCTGCAGGGGAAGAGGAGTGCCGGTGTTACGTTGTGCCGCTCTCCCTATCCTCTGCAGCCGATGTGGCAGGCGGCGGGGCCACTGACCTGACCCGTCGCAAGGGACCCCGGGCGTTCAGACACGGGGATGTTTGGCGCCCTTCTGGATGGGTCCCCCGCGGGAGGGAATGGCCGGGCACTCACGGCCATTTCCGGCCCCTCCTTATGTGAGGGGCGTGAAGGGCCTGCCATGTAGGCGGGCGGTCGCCGGTGTGGGGACTGGAAGTAAAGGCTCTGCCGGTTTCCCAGGCCCCCGCCACTCGGGCGACGCGGGAGTGCCGCTGGGTTGTTTTAGTGGGTATACCGGGTATACGGGGACTCCCACATACCCCTTCCATTCCCCGGTGGGAGGGGATGCATAAAGTATTTTTTCCCAGCGACAAAAAAAAAAAAAAAAAAAAAAAAAAAAGGTTAGGTTAGGTTAGGTTGGGGGTCCCCCCACAGTGTTGGCTTCCTCGCAGCGATCCCCGGGCAACGTCGCGCCTGTCCACCGTAACGGAGTGGCAGGCCGGCGGCTAACGAACACTGTGCGTCGTAGTTTTTCCTTGCGGTACCTACGACTTTGAGCGATATACAATATGTCGAAATATTTGCGGGGCGCCTTAGGGCGTTTCAAGAAAGGCCCTTCTCAGGGCCAACCCGAAAAAGGCCCTTCTCAGGGCCTACCCGATGACGCTGAGGCGTCAGATGCTAGCCGCGCACCATCTGCGGCTAGCTTATTTGGAAGGACAGACGAGGTCTCGGACATTTCCGATAATGAGTCTATGCTGAGTGCGTCAGACGCAGTGTCGATTTTGCTCGAGGACGGGCGCCAATTGCGGAAGAGACCCTACCTTAAGCAGGGGTCCGGGGGCTCCTCGGACTCGGCAGTAAGTAGGGCCTCTAAGGTCTCTAAGGTCTCGAAAAAGTCGAAGTCAAAAAAATCGAAGGCCAAAAAGGCAACGGTGGCCAACTCCAACAGTATTGGCCTGGAGGGCGCCGAACGCCAACTTAACCTGGCGAGACGGACGCAACTCCAGCAAGAACTGGAGGAGAGGGTAGCTTCCAAAGAGAAGCAGGCACAGACTGACAGGGCCAGGGCCGGGTACGGTGCGTCCAACGTCCTGTATGCGGACCACTCCCTGGAAGAGCTGCAGCGGATGGCCTTAGAAGACCAGGAGGAAATTGTAGAGGTCGCCTCGAAGTCCTCCAATTTGAAGGGGACCTTTCAAAAGGCCCTGAAATGTCGGGCCGCGAGCATGTCTGGCATCGTTAGGGAGCTGGTGCAGCGCACGGCAACCGACGAAACGCGGCAACTGCAGGCGAGGGTGGATCGCTTGCAGAAAGAGGTCACCGCACTATATGCGAAGCTGGCTGAGCTTACGGCTCACCCTGCTGAGACCTCAGAAGGACCAGTGGTGGGGGCTTCCCCGTCCAACCTTGAGGACATCATCCGAAAGGTCATCGTGGACGAGAGGGCTTTCACAAGAGCCTGCTTCGCGGGCATTGAAGACCGGCTCCTGCCGGAGAAGCGTCTCCGACCACCGCTTACGGCGGACAAGACGCTTAGTGCGCCGGGAACGCCGACGGCCTCATCCGCGAGGGAACAGCCCCAGGCCCCGAAGCCCTCCAAGGGCAAGGGCAAGGGGAAAAAACGGCCTTAAACATGGGCCCGGAAAAGGAGGCTGAGCCAGCTGCCGTTCCAGCAGCCCCTCAGGACCTAGAGGCAGTAGACGCCCTTCTTCCTTCTACCACTCCGTCTAATCAGCCATGGACGGATGTGGTCAGGAGGGGGAAGAAAAAGTCTAAGAAGACGCCACCGGCCGTCATCCCCCCGACCATCATCCCTTCCGGCCAGTCCAAAGCGACTGGCAATGGAAAGGGAAAGGGGAAAAAGTCGGCCCCCAAGCCCTCCACCGTTGCTCCCGCAGCCAAAAGGGCTCCCGCTGGAGGGAGAAAGCTAATTCCTCCAAAAACTGGACGACCCTCTCGCGGCCGCGCTCCGCAGGCGGAGAAGGGGCAGGAGAAGACGGGCATACAACCGTCTTCCCCCGCCTTAGGTGGTGAGCAGCGGGCGATAAGCGCGGGGGCGCTTCCGCCCGCATTGCACCGCTCACCACCCACGCCGAGAGGGAATGGCAGAGCACTCACGGTCATTCCCGGGCCCCTCCCGATGCGGAGGGGCGTGAAGGGCCTGCCGTAAAGGCGGGCGGTCGCCGGTGTGGGACTGGACGTAAAGGCTCTGCCGGTTTCCCAGTCCCCCACCACTCGGGCGATGCGGGAGTGCCGCTGGGTTGTTTTAGTGGGTATACCGGATCTCCGGGGACTCCCACATACCCCTTCCATCCCCCGATGGGAGGGGATGCATAAAGTATTTTTTCCCAGCGACAAAAAAAAAAAAAAGGTTAGGTTAGGTTAGGTTAGGTTTTTTTTTTTTTTGTAATGTATGTCGCTGTTTGTCCTCTGACAAAGGTCGGAGTCTTTTTCCAGCTGAACACGGACTTGTTATCTTTTTTTTTTTTTTTACTGTCCATAATGTGTCAAGGGGTGACAGGACTCCGGATTTTCATACGGGAGTCCTGCCAAACTAAATCTACTCAAAGTTTATATATAGAGAATTATAAAAACAACAAGGTAACAATTTTAAGTTTCTTTTTTTTTTGATCAGCGTATTCTTTTGCTGTTTTCTCGATTTTATTTATTTTTTAATTACCATATTTCTATTTTTTATACAATATTCACATATTCCATAATATGCGATATTATAACATTTCTTGTTCTTAACTAAATTATATATCTATATATACTGATACTTATGTATTATTTTACCCATTGAATATACATCTATTTAGTCTTGTTGGTTTTGATAATGTAAAGAGCTACTTCAGTCATATAATTTTTAAGCATGTGCATTGTTTCCTTACAGGCTAACAGTTCTTTTATTGTATCCAAAGTCAACTTCCTTTCGGAGCATATTTCAAATTCTGTTCTTTGTCTTTCAAATATTGGGCACTCTAATAATATATGTGGTACTGTTTGAGCCCTTGCTTGGTCACATATGCAGCCTGGGTCAGTTTTTAATTTAAATCTAAATAGATAGTCTGCGAATCCACCATGTCCAGTTAAAATCTGCACCAATACTGGTGTCAGTGACAGGTGTCTAATCACTCGATAGGCGGTTACTGCTTCAGGCAGGAATATCCGTGTGTTATGAGCTGTATTTCCACTTACATATCGATCATTCCACTTTGATACTGTTTCATGTCTTAGTTCTTTCTTCACGAACGAAACTGGACATTTATCATAGTGGGCTTTCGTCTTTATGCGTAGTGCCGCTTCTTTTGCGAGTTGATCTGCTCTTTCGTTCCCGGGTATGCCTATATGGGCTTTTATCCAGAATAGGTTTACTTGCTTGTTCTGTTCTCGCAATTCAGTGATATCCTTTCTGATAGCGAATGCGAGTGGGTGGAACCCGTCATGGTTTTTTAGCAGTTCGAGTGAAGATCTTGAGTCACTGAAGATATTAACGACGCTTTGTTTTCTTGCTATCTGTACTGCTTGGTACAAAGCAAAGAGCTCAGCCTGAAAGACCGTACAGAACGATTCTAACCTGTACTTCTTGCTTCCCACCTCATTACCATCCGCCCACTGAGTGAGAGCTGCCCCTACCCGCCCCTCTATTTTGCTGCCGTCCGTATATATCTGTGGTCCATCAACTTGGAACTTCTCTAAGGTATCCGGCAGCATATCTTGGAGGCATTGAAAGTCAATCTCTTCTTCCTTGGCTGGGTGCAAAGCTTGCAAATAACTTGTTCTTTTTTCTATGTCACGGTCACCGATTATATTAATAGCTTTACCGCGCTTTGCCAAGTATAGTTGTGCTGTTTCTTGAATTCGTAGGTCCAACGGTAGCAGTCCTGTCAAAACTAATGCGGCGTTTAGTGAGACAGTACGATACGCTTTGCAATTTTTTTGCGCGAATCCTCTCTGCACTGTGTTTAGGTAATTCTGTACCGTTATTTTATTTGCAGCCTCTGCCCATGCACTTGCCGCATACAGGATAATCGGCTCGATGACAGCGACATATATCGTTCTGATGGTTTCCGGGTTTAAGCCCCACGAGATTCTTGCAGCCCTTGCAAGCTGTTTGTAAATATTTAGTGCTTTTTACATGCATACGCAACATGGCTGTTGAATGTGAGTTTTTTGTCTATGATAAGACCCAATATTTTGATTTCATCTACCAACTCTATAGATGTTGGTCCCATGTGTACTCTTGGGGTATCAAATTTTAATTTATTTGTAATTACCATAGCATTGGTTTTATGGGGTGCAAATTTAAGTTTATTTTTGAGACCCCAATCGTACACATAGTCCAGAACGCTGTTAGCTTGTTGTTCAATAGCCGAGACCTTATTTCCAGAAAACACCAGAACGATATCGTCAGCAAATGCCTGGCAGTAGACTCCTCGCTGCTCTAAGTCATCCAATAGCGGATCCAATAATAAATTCCAAAAAGTTGGACCCCCAATCGAACCCTGCACACATCCCCTAGTTGTGTGTTCAGTATGGGTTCGACCCATGTAGTGCACTCTAACTTTCCTTTCCTTAAAGTAGCTGTTCACCAGTCGTCTTAGATTCAGTGGACATGCTTTTTCCTGTAATTGGCATTGTACGGCTGGCCACCATGCGCTGTCAAAAGCCCCCTCTATGTCCAAAGAAACCACTACATTTATCAGCTTATTTTTGAGGTTGTTCTTAACGTGTTGTAGCAGATCATAGAGAGAGTCTTCTGTACAGCGCTGGGGAACAAAGCCATACTGCTTTGGGTTTGACTTGGGAAGCACATACCACTTTACTCTTCTTATCATCATTTTTTCTAATATTTTCCCCAAGACTGGTAGTAAACCGATCGGTCGGTAAGATTTGGCTTGCGTGTAGTCAGGTTTTCCAGGTTTACGAAGAATTATAATCGCTGCTTCCTTCCAGGGATTGGGGAAATAGGATAACTCAAGGCATTTGTTTACGATGCTTAAAAATACTTCTTCTGTAGCGCTTATGGCGGCCTGACATATGTCAGCAGTGAAGCCATCCAACCCAGGTGCTTTCTTAGGGTTGAAACTAGAGAAGGCTCTCCGTAGTTCTGCCAACGTAAAAGGTGGATCATTTACATCGCTAGCTGTATTATCTGTGTTGCCTTCCAGTGTGCTTCTGGCTTTTATCCTTGTTTCCCTGTGTTCTGTGGTGTCTTCGTTGTCTGTGTCTCTGGGAAAAAATGTTTTAGTCAGTAATTCCGCTGATCTTTCCGAGGTTAAGATCTGTCCATCTTTTATTAACGGCATATCCTCGTGGCGTTTTGTAGTCTGTCTTATTACTCGATAGATACCGTCCCATACGCTTTCTTTATCTTGTTTCGTGCAGAACTCTTTCCAGCTAGATGTTTGTGCTTCAGATGCTTTTTCTTCATATCTGCTTTTTGCTTCTAGATATTTATTGACTACGGCCTGCCTTCGGCATGGAGCAGCACATTGTATTCTTCGTTTTCTTGTAGTGACTTCTTTTTTCATGTTTTCTAATTCTTCCGACTCCCATGGAAACTTTGCTTGTATTTGACTCTTAATCTTCGGTATTGCCATTTCGCAGGCGTTGTCTATGCTTCTGGTATATATTTGCACTACTTCTTCCAGCTTTGATTTCGATGTTATTTCTTCCACTTTGGTTTTACTTATGTTCTTTTCCTCTAGGTTAGTTTTTAATTTAGAGACAAATTTTGACCATTTAGCTTTCCGCGTGTTATACTTCCTAGTAGTTTGGCGGTGCCTTTGTGAGTTGGGCCTGTTCATGGTTATACTAAACGTTATCGCGTTGTGGTCAGAGGTGGTGAAGCCAATATCTACCTTCCAGTCTTGAACTGTATGTAACAATTCATGACTACACGTCGTAATGTCTACATGACTTCGGAACACCCTACCGCCTCTAACTGTATAAAATGTTGGGATGACTCCTTCATTCAGTATATGCAGGTCCAACTCATTCAGGGTACTAGATAGGATCTCTCCTCGACGGTCCTCATGCTCACTTCCCCACCAGGTACTCCACGCATTAGCATCACCCCCCAAGAGAAGCATAGGTGAATCGAGATTTTCTTTTATGTGTTTGATTTGTTCAAGGTATGGTTCAATAGGTAGCGTATCTTCAAAATAGATAGACACTACATTAAGGGTCCATGAATCGGTTTTAAGAGTGGCTACTGCTATATTTTCAGTTGTAAGATTTGGATATTCTACAATCTCTATGGACTCATCGAACACTATTATAGCTGCTTTGATTACTTTAGTTCTGTTTATAGCTTTTTGAACAATTCGAGTGCCACTATATGACTTCATTTCACCTTTTGAGCCAATGTATGGTTCTTGGATCAAAGCAACCCCTATCTTTCGATTACGTGCTTCTATTAGAAGTTCTTGAGTGGCCAGCCTTTTTCTTTGCAAATTGGATTGAACTAACCTATACAAACGCTGGTCGAAGGCATTTTGAGCATTTAGTACGTTTGGGAGAACTTTAGCAATACGCTACGCTGGATCTCGCTATTCTGTCCCACTTTTGTCTCGTTGGGCATTGTCTGTCAAAAGCATTGTGGTCCGTTCTATCCAACTTTGCTTTCTGACAATTTCGGCACGTCGGTGAGCCATTGGCCAGCCAGTCTGGACACTCAGCCTTCAGATGCGGTTCTCCACAGTGGCTACAAACGTCCACAGTTTCCGTGCAGAATCTGCGTCCATGGCCGTAACCAAGACAGCGTGAGCACTGTACCAACGGTGACTGGTCTTCCACACGAATACGCTGCAGATCAATGTGGACTTTTCCTGCTGATATGAGACATGACCATACTTGGGGTGACACTTGCACCACTACGTGGTTTGTATGTTCATTCCTAGTTTTGCGCCTGTACTTAACTTCTAATCGCTGTTCTGCAGTACTGATGCCATCTAGCAGGTGCCGGTTTTGGTTTTTTAAAGCGAGGGCTATATCTTCGTTGGTATTGTAGGATAACACATCTTTGAGGATTACTAACGGGTCTTTGTTTTTGACCTCCTCCACTTTAAGATTTTGATTCGACTTTTCTATGTGTTGTTTTATCTTTTCTAATTCATCTTTAGAGTTGCAGCCAAGTATCACCTTCTGATCTTTTGCTTTACGCATGCGTTCTACCTTGAGTCCATTTGTTTTAGCATCCACTGCAGTTCTTATTTTCTCGATCACTTCTCCACTTGTTAATTTTTCTTCGCTATCCTCATTGGAAGATCTCGGCACGATGCTCAATAACCTCAGTAGAGTTTCACAACAAGTGGGTCTTAAAATGAACATGGATAAGACGAAAATTATGTCTAACGCCCTTGTTGTACCCACTCCACTCAAAGTTGGAGACTCTACGCTCGAAGTTGTTGATGAGTACGTATACCTGGGACAAACAGTCCAGCTGGGTAAATCCAACTTAGAGAAAGAGGTAACTCGTCGAATCCGACTCGGATGGGCAGCGTTCGGGAAGCTCCGCAATATCTTCACGTCCAAAATACCGCAGTGTCTCAAGACGAAAGTCTTTGACCAGTGTGTGTTGCCAGTGATGACATATGGCACCGAGACGTGGCCGCTCACGATGGGCCTTATCAGAAAGCTCAAAGTCACCCAAAGGGCTATGGAAAGGGCTATGCTCGGAGTCTCTCTGCGCGATCGAATCAGAAATGAGGAGATCCGCAGAAGAACTAAAGTAACTGACATAGCCCTGAGAATCGCTAAACTGAAGTGGCAGTGGGCAGGGCACATCGCAAGAAGAACCGATCGCCGGTGGGGCGTGAGGGTTCTAGAGTGGCGACCACGTACCGGAAGACGAAGCGTTGGCAGGCCCCCCACAAGGTGGACCGACGATCTGGTCAAGGTCGCGGGAAGCCGCTGGATGCGAGCAGCGCAGGACCGGTCGTCATGGAGTTCTTTAGGGGAGGCCTATGTCCAGCAGTGGACGTCTTTCGGCTGATATGATGATGATGATGATCCTCATTGGATGAGCCAATCACGGAGTGAATTAATTTTGGCACAATTGCTGTTTTAGTGGAAACCGCTTGAGCGTACGTTTTGGCACCCATTTCTCCTCCAAAAGATGGCTCCTTGACTGCTATATATTGTTGTGGAGTTTCTTTGAGCTGTTCGCTGAGAGCTTGTGTATGCTGCTTGCATTGCTCCATCGCATATTGATGCTCTTGAAGGTTTACTAGAAGATGCTTCATCAGTTTAGTATTTGTGCTTTCTATGGTTGCATTTTCACTCGTGATAGACGAGTCATCTTTTTCTAGCTCTTTGTCCAGAATCACAATTTGTGATACTTTTGCTCTTTCCGCCTCCTTTACAAGTTCGTACAGCCTATCGAGTGCAAGGATTACCTCAGCCTTAATAGCATTTGAAATATTTCTGGAGTTGTTCAGGTTCAGTTTTGTTTTGCTTCAGCTATTCTATTCACGTTTGTTTTGTTGACAGAGAGAGTTTTTTTCTGAGGACAAGTAGGTCGAGGTGGAGTGGTGAGTTGAGATGGAGAAGTGGATTGAGGGACAGGAACGGAACGAGGTGATGAAGGGGCTCGGGGTGTAGATTCCGCAATACCGGATTCCCACTTGTCAATTCGATGTGTCACATTAAATTTTAATGTTGTGTCTCCCTTAGTTTGGGAGGGTCCTGCCTTCAGAGTCTCGGGAACTTGTGAAGGGTCCGGATCAGAGATATCCATTGTTTTTTTTATGGGCGTACGAATGCCAAACATTTTGTCTGGATAAGTCAAAGAACAAAATTTGAACAATCAAATAAATTATAAAAGAATAGCTGCCTAATAAGGCACGTCTGTTATTATAGCTCAAAAGAACTTGTTCTAAACTGAAGCCCAATAAGACTTGTCTCATCTATAGAATACCTAATACTAAAAATCTTAGAGCCGCCTCCAATAAGGTGAATATAACAATAAAAACTATTAAAACAATAATAAAAAATATATAATAATATAAAATATACAATGAAGATAACTCTACCAGGCGTCGCAAGCTGCAAGCAATTCCGTCCTAGGCTCTTAGATAGAGTGATCAAGACAATAAATTTATTAAATTTAACAATGTACTAAGAAATAATGAAGTATTCCGGCACACCACCAGTCAAATAAATAGGGTCCTTTATGATAGCCCCGCGACAGCCTCGCGCCCTGTCTATAGGTTCGGAGAGATACAATTTAACTCCCCAATTAGGGGGTGCCAATTGAAGTCACCGACCCCAAAAAGGAACGCTACAGCCACGAAGATATCTGGCCTTGTGTTGAAAATATATATATGGTAGAGCGGTGGGGTGCAGAATCAAGGCGCATACAAATTATACTCTGTAAACACGACAAGGTGTTCAGTTAACCCTTAACTTCAAAATAATTTACAAAAGTTAAAAAATGCCAACTCTACATTCAAAAATTTTTTTAGCTCTATGTAGAGCAAAATAGTCAGGTTCAATAGATAGGCCCCACCGAGCACCCTTCACGGATACCAAACTCGGCTGGTCCAAACCCAGGGGTTCCCGAGATACAGCAATACAAAATTTTGGCTACTACTGACTACTAATACAAAAACGCTGTATCTCCGGAACGGTCGGGCCAAAACAGCCGTGCGTGGGCTCGCCAAACTCCAAAAAGTTCCAAAGAAAAATTCCTTCAAAGATGTCGACTCTACAATGAAAATAAAAAAAATGGCTGTACGTAGAGTCAAGTTGGTTTTTTGGCAAAAATCGCCAATATTTGGCCTAGAGGACCCAACTTTGGGCTCAGTCAAACTGAAATAACCTTATAAAGATATAATTAACGCCAAAATTTTTAAATAATTGATTAATTTTGAATAAAAATACAAAAAACACATAAAATTAAATATCTTCTGAACCAAAAGTCGAAAAAATTTAAAAAATGCACCAAAATTTTTCCATTAATATACCTAATCTTTTGCAAGTAAAAACGGTAGTATTTCTAAACAATAATCTAAAAATAACTTTAAAATTAAAATTTTTCACAAAAAACTAAAATTTACATACATAAAATGTCCGTAGAGTCTTGAAACTTTTTGTACTTATTAGGTAGGCTAGCGCACAACAAAAACTGAGATAAAAAGATAGGGGTCTGCCTGAAGTTTTAGAGATAAACAAAAGTGAAATTTTAAAATTAAAATTTAAATATTTCAAAAAGTAGAAGTCCAAAAATTAAAAAATTTTTACCGTTTTTCTTCTTTTTTTAAGTTCTGCAATCCGCGAAAAAACCAGGTCCCTGACGGTGCTCCTTCACATAGCACGTGGCAACGTGCTACTTGTTTTTTTGACGATTACAACCAAACCGCAGATCCAAAAAAATTCAAAAAATTCAGGAAAGTAGGGCTCCTGATGTTGAATAAAACGATGTTGAAATACAAAGGGGTCGTCGCGACAAATCGCGCAACGCACGCCGCCAAAGTTTCCAAAGTTGTCACTTTTTCACGTATTTCACTTTCCCAGCTTCGAAAAGCACACTTAAGAACAAATTTCCACACTCGCGCCTAGGTCTTGTCAAGACACAACTTTTGATACTATTGGAACGTCTCTACGACAAAATTTGTCGGAGTTTTGAATTTTCAAAGCGGAGCGACTTCAAAGGTTAGGCTAGGTTAGGTTAGGTTAGGTTAGGTTAGGTTTTTTTTTTTTTTTTTTTTTTTTTTTTCTCTTCTACCTCCAACTTAATCGGAGTCTACTTCTAAGCTAATCCTCTTTGTCATTCTAGTTCAATCATGAATGCTTCTCGCACTTTCATGCTGCATACTTGGTCTTTCTGTTATCCGTCCACATTTTTTCTTATTTCTTGAGATTTTCATCTCATTTCTATCTAGCTATCTAACTATCTATTTCCTATTTATCTCGTTCTAATCGTCATTTGTCTTCTTCTTATCGCTTTCATATGCCTTCTTCTTATCGTGTTTGGGGAAATAAAGCTATGTACCCTATTTTATTTATTCAGATAATTTTCTTTACAATATTGCTTAACTAATTACATTTCTGCTTATATCTAATACATTTTCTTACTACTCTATCTTACAATGCTTATCGCTAATATATTACATTATATTATGTAAGCATTATTTGCTTAAACAGTCTTATTCCTTTTTACAACTTTTTCACATATTTTTACGCAGTACTTTAGAAACTCATCTCTCTCCTTGCCTGCCATTATTTGATATATATTCTCGGCCTCCAGTTTAATATTTAGAATCGACTCAATATCGTATCTATCCTTGCCGAATGATTGACAGCTTATTAAGATATGTGGCACCGTTTCGGCTATTTCAGGATCGCAGATACACGATGGGTTCTCCTTGCACTTGAAGCGGTTCAAGTATTCCGAGAATCCACCATGCCCTGTCATAATTTGTGTCGTAATCTTGTCAATTTTGCATTGACTGATGATCCTGTAAGCTGTCACCACATCCGGGAAGAACAGTTTTGTGACAGCCGCAGTATTTCCAGTTTTGTACCTTTGGTTCCATTCATCAAGGGTTGCCATGCGATTGGTTCACTTGATGAATGAAACCGGACACAAGTCGTAATCTAGCTTTCGTTTGCAGCTTGTAGCAGCTTCCTTCGCCAATTGGTCAGCTCTTTCGTTCCCCTCAAGACCGGCGTGTGCTTTGATCCAAAACAAAGTAGCAACTTTGTTTTGGAGAGACGAAGATCGAAGGTTGTCCCTTGCTTCCACTGCCAGGGGGTGGAGACAATTTTGATTTTTAATCGCTAGGAGAGCTGCCATGGAGTCGCTGAAAATTCCAAACGATTTCGCCCTGTTTTGCGAAATCTCTCTGGTCGCCCTGCAAATCGCCAAGAGCTCCGCCTGGTAGACTGTGCAATACTGTGGGAGTGCAAGTTTGATGGTTTTTATCTCTTCGTTTCTGTTCCAAATGGATAGCGCCGCGCCAACTTTGCCGTTGATTTTGCTCCCGTCTGTATAGATACGAACTTCATGTTCATTCTGAGCATCAAGTTGCTCTTGATTCGTGAGACTTTCAAATTTCAAATCGACACGCTCTGCTGGATGCGGCGCCTCCATTGCAGATGTCATTTGCTCGACCCTCCTGCCACAGAGTGCTGGCTGCGGTACCGCCCTCTTGGCTTCATATAACAAAGCCGCTTCACGAACTCGGAGGTCGAGAGGGAGTATCCCAGCCAGCACAAGGGCAGCATTTAAGGAGACTGTCCGGTATGCTTTGCACATTTTCTGTGCTATCCCTCGTTGCACGGTTCCCAAGTGTTTGATTACTCCCAGCTTGCTAACAGCCGGAGCCCATACCGCAGCAGCGTACAGGATGATTGGTTCCACGACTGCCACATATATTATCTTTATTACCTCAGGTCTCAGTCCCCAGCTGGTTTTAGCAGCCTTCGATAGCTGCTTATGAATATTTATAGCTTTCCTGCAGACGTTTGCGACGTGCGTGTTGAATGTCAACTTGTCATCGATGGTGACGCCCAAAATTTTTATTTCTTTGGACATAGCAATGTCAATCCCGCCCATGCTCAGATGTGGGGTGTCGTATTTGAGTTTACGTGTTATAACCATTGCGCTCGTTTTTTGTGGAGCGAACTTTAACTTATTTTTGACACCCCACGCCCGGACATGTTCGAGAGCGGCATTAGCACGTCCTTGAATTTCTAGAGCTGTTTCACCTTCGAAGGCCAGTATTACGTCGTCCGCAAACGCCTGACAGTAATCCCCCCTCAGCTCCAGACTTTTTAACAGTGGGTCCAATAATAAATTCCATAGTATAGGTCCCCCAATGGAGCCCTGAACACAGCCCTTTTCGGTGACCCTGCTATACTCTTCCCCTGCATATCTAACCCTAACCCTTCTGTTGCTAAGATAGCTGTCGATAACTCTCCTCAAATTCACCGGACACTTTTCCTCAGCCAGTCGGACTCTTATTGCTGGCCACCAAGCGCTATCGAAGGCTCCCTCTATGTCCAATGACACTAATGTGATGATTTTCTTATCTTTCAGCTTGTTGTGTATGTACTGCATAAGAGTATAGAGGGAGTCTTCGGTGCTCCTCTGTGGCATGAACCCAAACTGGCGAGTACTCATCTTTGGAAGTAGATGAAATTTAAGGCGAGCTATCAACATCTTTTCCAAAATTTTGCCTAATATGGGTAACAAGCCAATCGGTCTATATGCCTTTGGAGTGGTATAATCTCCCTTACCCGGTTTTTTAAGTACGATTACTGTTGCCTCTTTCCAGGGCTCTGGGAAGTGATAGTATTTTAGGCATTTATTTACTATCATCAAAAATAATTCAGGGTCACCGGCAATGGTCTGGCAACAGATGTCAGCGGTGAAGCCATCTGCACCTGGGGCCTTTTTAGGGTTAAAGGACTCACACGCTTGTTTCAGTTCCGCCATTGTAAATGGTGGATCACAAGGGTCATCTTGCTCACCAGTATTTACCGTATTGGCTTTTTCTCTGATTTGATGGTGGTGGGTGGTGTCGCTGTCTGTGAGGTCTTTTGGATAAAAAGTTTCGGCAAGAAATCTTACGGAGCCCTTTGCGTCCAGCACCTCCCCATCTTTGATAAGCGGTACGTCCTCCCCTCTACTATTCGTTCTACCTATCACCCGGTATATCCCCTCCCACATCCCTTCTTTCTCCTGTTTGGCACAGAAGTCCTTCCAGCTGTCAATTTCAGCCTTGGCTGCTTCAGACTCATATTTTTCTTTTTGTTGCAGGTACTCTTCGACGACCTTTGTTCTACGGACCGGAGCCGCACATCTGATCCTGCGTTTTCTGGTAGCGACCTCCTTTTTCATCTGTTCGAGTGTCTCGGACCACCACGGCAAGATGAATGTTTCATTTGTCTTTTTCACGGGTAGAGTTTGTGAACAAGCTTCTCTTACTGATTTTGTAAGTTTATGTATAACTGTATCTATTTGGTCTTTGTTGTGAATTTTTTCTATTTCTGATTTAGTCAAATTGTTTTCTATAAGTAGTTGGCTAAGCTTCTCACGAAATTTAGACCAATTTGCTTTTTTTGTATTATAAAGCCTGGTTGTCCTTTGAATTTTTATGCCTTTAGATTTTTGTAATTGGATATTGAAAAGTATGCCGTTGTGGTCCGAGCTCGTAAGACCTTCGTCCACCCTCCAGTCATCTACCATGTCCAGAATGTCAATTGAGCAGGCCGTAATATCTACATAACTGCTGTAGCGTATCCCTCCTCTGACGGTATCGAAAGTCGGAATTTCCCCTCTGTTGAGTATGTTGAGACTCATTTCTTCGAAGGCCCCAGATATTTCATCCCCTCTCTCGTCAATGGTTGGACTTCCCCACCAGGTACTCTTCGCGTTGACGTCTCCTCCAACAATCCATTTTCTGGGACCTAATTCTTCTTCTATTCTTTTGAGGTGTTCCAGATATGGTGTAATGGGTTGGTCTGGCTCGAAATAGAGGGAGACAAGCGTAATCTTCCAAGCGCTTGTCTGGATGCCCACCACGACGATGTTATTTGTGGTGAGCTTAGGGTACTGTATTACGTTTAGGTCATTGTCGAAAACTGCTATTGCAGCCTTTACAGTCCCGTCTCCTATAATAGCGCCTTGAAAGACCCGGACGCCCCTATGACTCCTCATTATTTTTGCACCACCCACGTACGGTTCCTGAAGGAGTGCTACAGCGATCCCACGATTTTCCGCCTCTAATAGGAGTTCATGAGTCGCGAGCTTTTTTCGCTGGAGGTTTGCTTGTACCAATTTGTAGAGTTTTGGGTTGCCTTGAGCGCCTTTAGCAGTATGCTACCGTCAGCCTTGCTAACTCATCCCATTTTCGTCGGGTTGGGCAATCGAGGCTAAAAGCATTGTGCTCAGTGCTGTCCAATTTTGCCTTCATACAGTTTTGGCATTTAGGTGGTTCGCCAGTGAGCCGGTCGGCACATTCTGTGCTCATATGAGGGCCACCGCAGTGACTACATAAGTCAGCTGGTTCTTTGCAGAATCGCTTCCCATGCCCAAAGCCAAGGCATCGTGTACATTGTACCAACGGAGTTTGGTCTTCCACCCTGACACGCTGCAGATCTATATGTAAGTAGCCAGCCTCAGTTGACCTTTGCCAAATGACAGGCGAAACGCTGACGATTATGTGGGACAAATGGGGGTTTCTTACTCTTCTTCTAAATTTGACCACTACCCTATCCTCCTCCTTGTCGAGGTCATGAAAAACGTTTCTATTTTGATTTCTCATGGCTTTGACCACGTCTTCATCTGTGTTAACAGAAAGGACGTTCCTGAGTATTAATAACGGATCTTTATTTCTCATTTCCTCGACAGTGAGGTCCCCCTTTTCCAATCTATCTTTAATTTTACTCCTTTCCTCCTTCGTCCCGAAACCCATTATTATTTTTCGGTCCTTTGCCTTCCTAACTTTTTCCACTGTTATCCAACCTTCTTTTGCGTCCACTGTTTTCCTCACCTTATCCAATACTTCTTCGCCTGTTTCTCTTTCGTCTTTTGAGGTGACGACAATAGAATGGAGTGTACTTCGTTTTGGTACTTTTGGCTCTCTGCTATTGGACGCAGTTATGCTCGCATATGTTGGCATTGTGACTCGCTCTAAGGTGTTCTTCTGCTTTTCCATTAGCTCTTTTAACTCTTCTAACCTCTTGTTACTCTCGTGTAGCAGCTTCGAGTGCTCCTCAATGCTCGTTAATAAAGGGTTTGGGTCTGGGTTGACTGAGAAGGTCATGTCGGAAACAGATAGGGCATCAATCTGCTGTTGCTCTTCTTTTTCATTCTTCTTCTTTTTTACAGTCTTTTCAGCATCTATCTCCTTTATCAGCTCATATAACCGGTCGATCGCTTCGATAACATTGGCTTTAATAACCCTACTTATGTTTTGAGAACTGTTAAGGTTTGTTTTGGCTTTTTCCAGGCAAGCCTTTGCCTCCGTTCTTCGATCCTTATACTTATTTTTTGGAGAGGATTTTGCAGCTGTAGCAGCTTTACTCTCCAATCCAGTGTGAGCAGTAGGCTTTGCTGGCTTCGTTCCTTTGATGTCGAATGACAAAGTCAAAGGTTTGGTTTTTGCAGGGCCAGCCTGCGACGTCGCTGCTTGTGACATATTGGTTGACTCAAAAATTAAAGATTCCAAGCCTTCAACGCTGCGTCTTACATTGCTTGTAGTCTCGTCGGATTTCGATGGTGATCTGTCAATATTGACCTGTTTGACAGGAGTCCTAATTCCAAACATGATGGAGGTATGCGTCAAAGATAAAAAAGTAAGTGAGAAATATAAAGTTTGTAAAAGTTGTAAAAGTAATAAGATCTATATATATAAAATAATGATTTAAAATAAATTTATTCGTCACTTACAACTAAAATTTAAACCTATAATAGCAGTCACGAGTCCGCTATGTCTTGCCAAAATTTCTGTCTTCCAGATATGGATTGGGGTAGTTTTTGGAACCAGGAGATCAAGCTCGATGTCCTGATCCCAATGACACCTGTTACAATATATGCGAAAATTCGGGGGTGGGGATTAAGGGTAGGGGGTAGGGGGTAGTTTTTTGGAACCAGGAGATCGTCCTCGTTCTCCTGATTCCAAAAATACCACACAAGGTATTCTCAAAATGAGGGGGTGGGGGTTGAGGGTTGAGGATAGGGGGTGGTTTTTGGGACCAGGAGACCGTACTCGCTTTCCTGATTCCAAAAACACCTCACAAGGGTATTGTCTATTTTTTTAAGGGTGGGGATTGGAATTAGGGGTAGGGGGTAGTTTTTGTAACCAGGAGACCGCAATTGCTCTTCTGATCTCGAAAACACCCCACAAGGGTACCTTTGTATAAAGTATAATTTAGGGGGTGGGGGTGGAGAGTTAAGGGTTGGTGGTAGTTTCGGAACCAGGAGACAGTATTTGCTCTCCTGATTCCGAAAATACGTCACAAGGGTGTGTTCCAAATGAGGATGGGTGACCGGATGGGTGACCGGGGAGATAGTTACTTAGGGGTAGGGGGTTGGGACTCTAGGGGTAGGTTCGGGGTGGTCTAATTTGTGGAGGGCTTGGGTGGTAAGTGGGGGTGGGGTCAGGGGAGGGGGGGTAAATTTTTCGTTATTTTTGAGCTACGACGCGCCGTTTCCGAGATATCTGGGTTTTTTCAAAATTCCCTTATCTCAACTATCTTAACTTTTGCGCTTAGGTAGTTCAGCCCCTGAGATCTTGAAAACCCAATATCTCCGCAACGAGGGGTCGCAAATTTACGGGGTGAAAAGCACAAGCAAGCCTGGAAGACACAGTTCTTGGGAAAAATATTATTACAGTATTTTATAATAAGGTTGGTATAGCAACCCTGCGCAAACTCAGGGGGTGGTTTTTTTGCCAGCTTTGAAAGCTTGGTTTTGGAACTTCGGGTGGAGTAAAAATTCCCGGATAAATTTTGATGTGTAGGGGACGGTCTAAATTAACTGTCAAAGCCAAAAAATTTTCCCTGAAAATTCGGGAAACTGAAAATATTTTGGGGTTTATAAACGATTTTGGGGTGGGGGTAAATTTGATATAGCCTATCGATAGGTTACCCACAATATGTTTTTACACCACTGGGTGTAACCACAAATCCGATGTTATTTTTTCGATAAAACCATCCCCTGAGGCGCTAGGGGGTGTGCAAACTTAACTGGTAATGGCCGCCGGTACCGCTTTTTACAAGAAAATTCACCAAAAATCTAATGGTTAAAATTTTTCAAAATTCTCTTCGGAATTCTAGTGCTGGTGAAGTCTTCCTCCTTGGGATGGTATTTTCCAGTTAGAAAAAGTCGACGAGGGCTGATAAGGGCTGCTCGAAGACGGGGGTTGGAAAATTTTTTCCGCAAATAGACTTGTTTCTGCTCCAAATTTGGTTGGGTTTCTTGGGTTAGGTTAGGTTAGGTTAGGTTAGGTTAGGTTAGGTTTTTTTTTTTTTTTTTTTTTTTATAATTGTATGCCGCCGTTTATCCTCTGACATGGGTCAGAGACTTTATTCAGCTAAACACGGACTTGACTACTTTTTTTTTTTTTTTTTCTGTCCATAATTTGGATAGGGGTGGCAGAACTCCGGATTTTCATACGGGAGTTCTACCAAAACTTGTCACAAGACGATAATGTGGAGCTGGGGATATCGCAGAAATAAAGTACAAGGTACATCTATTTTTTTTTTCAGCTTTTCTCTTTTTTTTATGCTGTTTTTTTTTTTTCAGCTTTTTTTTTTTTTCAGCATATATACATTTTAATTTTTTATTTTTGCATTATACTTATTTGTATGTAACTATTTATATACAACGATATGAATATTACATACGTTTCATACTTAATTTTTTATTACATCTAATTCTTATTTCTATTATTGGCTTCAATAACTATATTACTAATGTATTCCGTTATGTACGATCTGGATTGTTTTTGGAACAACAATTCATGTAAATTGTGTTCTGTAATACTCATGTTTACTTTACATTCCAGGTCATACCTAGCGATACTGTACTTAGGACAATCTATAATAAGGTGCTCTATTGTTTCAGATTCAGCTCCGCAAACGCATGATGGATCATCTTTACATTTAAAACGATGTAAGTAAGCAGAAAAGCCTCCGTGGCCCGTCAAAGCTTGTGTTAGTATTTGGGTAGGTGTAGCAGTCTTAGAATATTTGTGTGCTAATGTTACATTTGGTAAAAACTTTTTTGTTACGCCTGCTGTTTCCCCCTTTACATATCGTTCGTTCCAGGTTACTACGCTTTCTTGCCTTATGAGTCGTTTGACATATGATATGGGGCTTTTGTTGTAGTGGGGTGCCATCTTGTTGTTTTTTGCCCCTTGTTTTGCGAGTTCGTCCGCTCGCTCGTTGCCTTCCACTCCTACATGCGCTTTAATCCAATATAATTGGATTGTTCGACCTTGCGCTTGGATGGCAGAAATATTACTGCGTATTTGTCTCGCCAATGGTTGGGAAGTTTCAGGGTTGACCACAGATTCAAGTCCTGACCTAGAGTCACTCAAGACGGCAATTGCACCGTCCCGTAAGTGGTTTTGGATGAGTTCAGTGGCTTGAAGAAGTGCATATAGCTCCGCTTGATACACAGTACAGCTGCTGTCTAGTTTGAGCTTCTTGGTTCTTACTTCCCTCCCATTTCTACGACAAGTGTAGGCAGCCCCCACCCCCTCTTCCATTTTACTCCCGTCGGTATAAATTTTTATGTCGGGTATTTGGTGTTTTGCCACAGTCTCCTCAGTTTCATCGTCAAGGCATACAAACCCAATTTCAATGTCTTTTGCAGGATGCGGAATCTGCAAAAAACTGCTCTTTCTTTCCACTTCCCTATCACCCATCTCCTGCAGTGGCTTTCCTCGCTTTGCCTCGAATAATTCCGCTGCCTCCCGTATTCTGAGATCCAGCGGGATTATTCCGGCAAGAGCCATCGCAGCGTTTAGAGAGACGGTTCTATATGCTTTGACGATTCTCTGAGCGATGCTTCTTTGGATGGTGTTCAACTGATCTTGGATACTTAATTTTCCTACCGCTGGAGCCCATGCGCTGGCTGCGTACATGATGACCGGCTCAACAACCGCTTTATATATGGTCCTGATAATCTCCGGGTTCAAGCCCCATTTTAATTTAGCCGCTCTTGAAAGTTGTTTTGTAATGTTTGCTGCCTTGCAACAAACATTACTAACGTGACTATTAAACGTTAATTTTTTATCAATAATGAGGCCCAAAATTTTAATTTGATCAACGAATTCGATTCGAGTTCCATTCATGTACATGGCTGGGTTTTCACACTTAAGTTTTTTGGTTACCACCATGGCGTGAGTTTTATGAGCTGCAAATTTAAGTTTGTTTCTGCTCCCCCAGTCATGTACATGCGCAAGAACTCCATTAGCTTTGATTTCTATTGCTTGTGAATCATAGCCGGAGAATACCAAGACCACATCATCAGCAAACGCCTGCAAGTACACGTCTTGCGAGGACAATTCCTGTAGCAGTGGATCCAGCAGCAGGTTCCAAAATGTTGGCCCTCCAATCGACCCTTGAACACATCCCTTGTTGGTCTCTCTCTTACAGTTTTCTCCAGCGTAAGTAACCTGAACTGATCTCCCATTAAGATAGTCATCAACAAGTTTCCTAAGGTTTAATGGACACTCCCTTTTTACCAACTGTGACTTGATCGCTGGCCACCATGCGTTATCAAAGGCGCCCTCTATGTCTAGGGATACTACAACATTTGTCTTTTTTCTGACTAAGTTTTCTCTCAAATGTTTAATTAGATCATAGAGGGCGTCTTCGGTACCGCGCTGAGGAACGAAACCGTATTGCCGAGTGCTTGCTTTGGGTAGTAAGTACCATCTAATTCGTTTTATCATCATCTTTTCTAGTACTTTCCCGAGCACCGACAGAAGGCCTATAGGTCTATAAGATTTAGGTTGACTATAATCGCTTCGTCCGGGTTTCCTAAGTACTACTATTGCAGCTTCCTTCCACGGTTTTGGAAAGCATGCCAACTCCAAGCATTTATTTGCTATTTGCAAATAAACCCCTGGGTCTACAGAAATGGCTTGCTGACATATGTCCGCGGTTAATCCGTCTAATCCTGGTGCCTTCTTTGGATTGAAGCTGTTAATAGACCTATTGAGTTCTGTCACAGTAAAAGGAGGATCCATCACCTCCCTTCCTCCAAGTCCTTCGTTCTTTTCTACTTCTTCCCTAATCTTTTTATGGCACTCAAGATCGTCTGATTCTTCATCGAGTGGGAAGAAAGTCTCAGACAATAGCTGGACTGATTCCTTAGGGCTAAGTGATTTTTCCCCAGCTGCCAGCAGTTGGTCTTCATAACGCTTTGCTGTTCCTCTCAAGACCCGGTATATTCCATCCCACATACTCTCTCCGTCCTGTTTTGTGCAGTAACTCCTCCAGCTCTCAGTATAAGCTTGTTCGGCTTTAGTTTCATATTCGGTTTTCGCTTTAATGTACTCGTCAACAACGAATTGGTGTCGTCGAGGTGCTGCACACGACACTCTTCGCTTCATCGTGGTGACTGCCTTTTTCAAGGATTCTAATTCTTCTGTCCACCATGGTATGTGGTCCTTCTTTCTTTTCCCTATCAATGGTATGGTGGCATGGCAAGCTTCTTTAATGCAAGTAATGTATGTCAATATTGTATTTTCTAGTTCTTCTCTAGTATTAATTTTTTCGATTTCCTCTTTTGTTATCTGCTTCTCTGCTAACTTATCTTTTAATATTCGCCTAAACTCTTGCCAATTTGCTTTCTTTGTGTTATATTTCCTCGTGCTTTTATCGTTTCTTTTACCTTTATTCATAATTTCCTTTTCAATTCTAAAAGTTATTGCGTTATGGTCAGAACTTGTCAGTCCTATATCTACCTTCCAATCATGAATTTTCCCAATCAGGTCTTGACTACATACCGTGATATCAACAATGCTTTTGAACTCTACTCCATTCCTAACCGTGAAAAATGTCGGTGTGCTTCCCTCGTTTAACAGATGCATTTCAGTTTCCTCAAGTGTACTCATCATAGCCCTTCCTCTGTGATCCTCTGTCGCACTTCCCCACCAAGTGCTCCAAGAATTCACGTCACCTCCCATGAGTAAACTACTGCTACCAGTTTCCTTTTTTATCTTTACTAAATGATCCAAGTATGGCTCTATGGGCTTGCTACCTTCTAAGTACATAGATACTACAGTGACTTTCCAAGTGTTGGATTTAAGTGTCGCCACAGCTATGTTTTCAGTAGTGAGAGTTTGCCGTACGATATCAATATCGTCGTTGAAAACAATAATCGCTGCTTTAATCGGTTTTTCACGACTTCCTACACTTTGTACTACACGATAACCTGCCATATTTTGTATCTCTCCTTGAGCACCTACGTAAGGCTCTTGGACCAGCGCAAAACTTACTTGTCTTTTCTGGCATTCTTGCAGTAGTTCTTTCATAGCAAGCTTTTTCCTTTGAAGGTTGGTTTGGATGATTTTCCACTTTTCGGTCTGAACCTCATTAGTTTGTTCTCTATTTATGCTATTACGTGTTTCATCTTGTTCAACTTCAGCAATAAGCGACTTTTGTTCTCGCCAATCTGTCCCATTTAGCTCTAGTAGGACAAATCTCATCAAATGCATTATGCTCACAGTTGTCTAATTTTGCATGCTGACAGTTTTTACAAGTTGGGGGTTGACCTTCTTTAACACTAGGACACTGAGCTCTTAGGTGGGGACCTGCACAGTGGCTGCATAAATCAATCGTCTCAGTACAAATTTTCCTACCATGACCAAATGCAAGACACCTAGAGCATTGTATTACCGGTGATTGGTCGAACACCGAAACCCTCTGCAGATCAACATGTATTTTACCTGCTGTGATGAGAGTTTGCCATATTTTCGGGGAAACTTGCATAACAACATGATTCTCGTGTGGGTTCCTGGCTTTTTTTCTGTATTTGATTGCCGCTCTGAACTCATTATCTTCTATACCTTGTACCAAGTGAGCATTTTGAACTTTGAGAGCTTCCAATATTTCTGAATCAGAGTTGTATGTGAGCACATTTCTCAAAATGATGAGTGGATCCCGGTTTTCTTTTTCCTCTACAATCAAATCTTCCTTTTGTCTCAATTTATTTGCTACTTTCTTCATCTCCTCCTTGGTTTGGCAACTGACAATGACTTTCTGATCCCTAGCCTTCCTAAGTCGATCTACCTTTATGCCGTTCTCTCTGGCATTCACTGCACCTCGGATTTTATTGATTACATCCTCACTTGTGTCTCGAGTATCTTCCGATGAAATTACTAGGGAATGCATGCCAGATATCTGCACGTTGTCTATTTTTTTTCCTTCAGGCTGTACTATCTTTGGAGGATTTCTGGCTATGGCGGCAGTAGAGGCGGCGGCTATTTCAGCGTATGTGGCTTTTCTAGAAGTTATATCAAGTTCTATAATCTTTTTGACGTTCTTTACCTCTTCAAGGTTTTCGAGCAACAGTTTTGTGTGCTCTTCAAGTTGCATAAGGATTGGATTTGGGTCGGGGTTGACCAAGAAGGTAGAGTCGGTAAGGCTTATTTCTGGTTCTGTCGTTTTGGCCTTTGATTTCTCTTTTGTCTTTCTACTATTTTTTGCGTCCGTTTCCGCTTCTTTGACTAGCTGATAAAGTCGCTCTAGTACATCAAACAAAGTGTGTTTTATCACTTTGCTTATGTTGCCCGAATTATTAAGGTTCATTTTACCTTTGGTAAGGCAGGCATGAGCTTCGGATATTCGGTCAATATAATTTTGTTGTTTTGGGTTTTGCTTTGTCTCAGTATGCACAGATGTTACACCGCTATCTTGCGGTAATATAGGCCCATTTTGTTCTACAGGGCCAGCCTGCGTCGTCATGCTTGTGGTGGGAAGCGGTTCAGCGTTTGTTGTCTCCCACTCATTTATGCTGCGTCTGACATTAGTGGCAGCCATTTCGGCTTGGGATGGTGCTTCATCCTTTTTTTTTATTGGAGTCCTGATCCCTAACATATTGACGGATTGCCTCTGTGCGTCCGAAACGATGGTAAGTATAGAAATATATATGAAAAATATAAAAAGTTGAGTAAAGGGTCAAGAAAAAAAAAAATATATACAAAGTATAAAGTATAAACTAAAAGTACACCTAATTTGAGTCGCAGACTCTGTCAACTTTGTACAATTACTCAATTGTAGAGGTCAGAATATATTATTTATTAAGTGAAAGGTTCCACAGATCAAAATTTTGAAAATCAAATATAATAATTTTAAGATCAGTTCTCTAGGTAGAGTCGCAGACTCTTTTGTGTAAATGAAAAGAGTGTCTGGATCAAAATATACAATAAATCCAAAATAAAAAATTTATGGTCAAAATCTTAGGGCAATTTTTTTTTACTATGTAGAGTCAAAATTTGGTGTCCACTAGAAAGCTCTCTCAGAATCCTTTCCAATAAACCCAAACATGGCACTTCTACTCCAAGAGATACGAGAGATATCTCACACTAAAGATTTTCAATATGGCGGACAAGATGGCCGCCTAAAGTCTATTTTCGTTGTTTTTAAGTGTAGAGTACCCGAATTTGGGTTCATTTAAAAGAAAATCGCTCAGGGAATACAATGGTAATAAAATATTAATTTTATAACTATATTTGGATTTTTAGAACTAAAAAAACTATTGTTTTATGATAAAAATTGTGTAAAACTATTAAAAAAAATTATAAAAAAAAATTTTTAAATTTTTTTTTAAGCCTGAAAAAGCTTAAAACTATTTTAAAATAAAATATAACAGTCAACAGGGGCTTATACTATTATCACGTGTCTATAGTGAATTTTGAAAAAAAAATATAACTCCAAGAACTGAAGCTAAAAAAATTTGAAAATTTGCATAGGTATTAACAAAGCTAATAGCAGCAACCCACTGTTTTAAAAAGTGGGGGTCATCGATCGTCCCTTGGAGATACGATTTTTTGAAATATTACAATATATTTAAAAGTCTCTACCTTCATCCAGGGTTGATATATTTCCAATCTTGAAACGCCAATTAACTTGACAGAGCAGTCTTCTTCTTCGACAATGGTTAGATTGCCTAAGGCAACCCTAGATGTCTGACCACGTGGCCACGTGAAAGTTGTTTTTTTGTTAATATTGCAGCACCCTCTTGCGGGAAAAATCCAAATTTGAGATTTTTATGTAGAGACCTATAAGGCCTACTGAAAAGCAACGAAAAACAAACAGGTCGTCGATCTAAAACACGCAGCGTATTTTCTTGAAAGTTCCAAATTTTCACTTTTTTCACAAAATCACTCGTATTAAAACAAAAACAAATAGATAGTAAAAACAAGTACCACAGAAAGGTGCGTCACAATTTTTCTCAAATTTTGATATATATAACGTCACTTTTAAATAACCTTTCGGCACTTATTTCGATTTTTAAGGAAATTTCAAGCGTGGAGCAACTATGTCAGCGACCGTTCACGACCGTAAGAGGTGCGCAACTCTGGGTTAGGTTAGGTTAGGTTAGGTTAGGTTAGGTTAGGTTCTGCCCTAGTGGCGGTGGTGGGTGGAGATCTCTCGCTGCCGGTTGTTGTTCAGGCAATGGTCGGCAGCAAGAGGTCTTGGGAGGCCATGGTCTCCTTCTGTGAGTCAGTCATCTCGCAGAAGGAGGCCGCGGAGCGGGAAAGAGAGGATAATCCCCTGTCTCACCCGCTTCGCAGAAGGCGCAGGGGGCGCAGGAGACGGGAGTACGCCCGTCCTCCGCCCGCTCCGTAGGCTTGCGTGCGTCGGGCCGGGGAGCCCGTCGCTCGCTCTAAAAGGCCAGTGAGGGGGCGACGTCTGATGTGTGCTCAGACGTCGTCTAGGTGAGGGAGCCTCTCCAGAGGCTGTCGCAGGGTGGGTTGCGAAAGTAGTGCGAACGTACAGTGCTCGTGACCCACCCGAAATGCGAGAGTGGCACACGGTGGAGTTTTTAGTGGGTGCAAGTCCCACATAACCGTACCATTTCCCCGAACGGTGCGGCATGCGTATGCATTTTCTCCATCACAAAAAAAAAAAAAAAAAAAAAAAAAAAAAAAAAAAAAAAAGGTTAGGTTAGGTTAGGTTAGGTTAGGTTAGGTTAGGTTAGGTTAGGTTAGGTTAGGTTAGGTTAGGTTAGGTTGGGACGCTAGGTCGGATAACCTCCTCGTGAGCCCGGTTTTGCGGTTCCCTTATGGATACGTCCGGGGGGAAGAGCAGGCTGGGCCGGTGCGTCCTGGGCATCGGTTGAGAATTATTTTCCTGGCCGATGGCGAATAATCCGACAGGGAAGGCAGCTCTCCACGTGTCCCTCTGAAGAAGAGGGCACAGTGGATGAGACCCGGGGGGAACCCTTTAGTCCTGGATGCCTGGACGCTCGGCGAAGGGACGTATGGCTGAGGGGAAAATCAGCCCGAGAGAGAGTGTCAACGGGCGTCCCCGCCCGTAAGGGGTTTTGCAATGATGGCAGATAGTAAAAATGAACTACCCCAGGGGGGTACCTTTTCAGGAGAATCCCCCGGTTTTTCGGCCAAGGCCACCTCGGTGGCTGTAACCGAAAAATCCTGCCCCTCGTATTCTGGGGGGGGCAACTCTTTGCCTGATATGCACTTTTCAAATCTTAATTACGACCTGGCTCTGAACAAGGATAACGATGATTGCTTGCGGAAGGATACGACGATATTGGATGGGGAGGACTCCGTTTTATTCCGGCAGCCCCTGCCCCGAGGAAGAAGATCCACCCGGTCGTCAATCGGGGATGAATCGGACGTATCGTTTGCGTCGGTGCGGTCGTCAACATCGACAACGTCCCAGAGGTCCCAGAGGTCCCTGAGTAGGAAACGTCCCGCGACCGTGGGGCTCCCAAATGCGCCGACGCCAAAAAAGGTTGGGGAGGTGTCCAGTCTGGAGGACTTGGACTTGGATTTTGATCCGTACCCTGAAAAACCCCAGTCCAAAGGGAAGGCATCTCTGCCTAGGCCAGAGGAGCTCGCCGAAGAGATGCGAGAGCAGCCCACAGCGGATGTTGTTGCCCGAGCACTCGAGCACTTGCAGACTGTGGAAAGGGTTGCGGACAGATCAAAAAATCTGAAGGGTGACTTTGTCCGTGCCTTACGTATGTCGGCTCGAGTGGTTCGGGCAGCGACTACTGAGGTGGCACAGAGGGCGGCTTCCGACCACCTGCAGAGGGAAAACGAGGCATTAAGATCTCATCTCGATGTCCTCAATAAAAAGGTGGAGGCTCTTTCCACTGAGTTGGCGGAGCTGCGTCGAAGTGGTATGCAGGACAACCACCAGCAAGCACCTGCAAGAACGGTTTCTTTTGATTCGGACCAGCTCTTAGAGCAGATGAAAATAATGGTAGACGGCAAGTTGGCTCACTTCAAGGATCAGATTTTCCCAGAGGGTATTGTCAGACCCCCTTTGGGACAGAAATCGTCGGTACCGAACACAAAGCCACTTGATGAAAAAGCACAAAAAGTGGCCAAAACTAAGGTTAGGAAGGGTCCTCCTTCTGGCCATCTACCATCTTTGGTGGCATCAATGCCTTCAGGTCAGGCACTAACTCCTCAGGAACCGGGGCAGCAGCCGGCCGAGGCTTGGTCCAAAGTGGTTGGGAGAAAGGCAAAAGCAAAATCCAGGAGGAAGGCCAAGGCTCAGGCAAACGTGCAGGCGAAAGCACTAACCAAAGCCCAGGCCAATAAATCAGTGGCACCACCAGCTTTGACGCAAAAGGCGAAAGGGAGAGCTAAGCTGCCAAAACTGCCTCGCCATGCGGCAGTAACGGTAACTATACCGGAGGGGGCCGACGTTAGCTACGCACAGGTAATGAAGACTGCCAAGGAACGGCTCAACCTGGCAGACCTTGGCATTCCTGGCCTCCAGCAGAGGCGCGCCCTGAACGGCGGGCTACTGTTGGAGGTGCCTGGAGCTGACAGTGCTGCAAAGGCAGATATCCTGGCCGAGGAGATGCAAAAGGCCCTCAGCGACATGGCGGTCCACATAAGACGTCCAGCAAAGCAGGGCGAAGTCAGAGTGATGGATCTCGATGACTCCGTCACTCCGGCAGAGATCGCAGAGGCTGTAGCTAAGGCAGGTGGATGTCCCATATCCGACATCAAAGTGGGAGATATCCGTCGTGGGGGTCTTTCAGCTTTGGGGACTGTCTGGGTTCGGTGCCCACTCTCCGCCGTACGAAAACTTACTGCGGAAAAACGGGTGAGGGTTGGCTGGATATCCGCAAGGGTAGAAATGCTGGAGGCGCGCCCTTTGCAGTGTTACCGCTGTTTGGAGCTGGGACACTCCCGGTTTCAATGCACCAGCAATGTGGATCGGAGCTCCCACTGTTATAGGTGCGGTCAGCCGGGACATGTAGTCAAGAACTGCAATTCACCAGCACCCAAGTGCTCACTGTGCTCGGATGCAGGCTTGCCTTCTGAACACAAAATCGGGAGCAGGGTATGCTCGTCTTCCAAGAAGACGGCTAAGAATAAAATGCCTGCTGGTAAAAAGCAGGCAAACAGCGCAGAAAAATCTATGGGTGCCGCGGCAGCGAGGGCTGCGGCACCCCAAGTGGGCAATAGCTCAGGAACGGTCTCAATGGAGACATAACATTCAATCTCCGGCAGAAATTTTTACAGAGCAATCTTAACCACTGCCGCCGGGCGCAAGACTTGTTTTTGCAAACTCTGGTGGAGTGGTCTATTGCTCTGGCAGTTGTAGCGGAACCATATAGTATCCCGAATCATCCTCGCTGGTTCGGTGATGACGCGAACTCCGTTGCCATATATTGGGGAGGAGGCCGAGGTGATCCTCCGTGTTCCAAACTTTTGGCTAAGGATGGAATTGTGGTGGTTGAGTGGGGCTCTATCGTAATGGTAGGCTGCTATGTCTCTCCCAACTGTAGCCTCAGAGAATATGAGTCCTTCCTGGACCGTGTAGAGGGCTGTGTCCGCCGATACTTACGCGCATACTGCTCGTCTTGGGCGACTTCAACGCCCATTCCACGAGCTGGGGCAATAGCCACGATACTGCCAAGGGAGAGGCCGTATTGGAATGGGCAGCTGGACTAAATCTCTGTCTTTTAAACCAGGGCTCAGTCAGCACCTGCGTTCGGTGGCAGGGGGAGTCCATCGTGGATCTCTCATGGGCAACACCCGAGGCAGTCCGACTGGTGTCTGACTGGCGAGTGGCGGAAGAGGTAGTGACCCTGTCAGACCACCGTCACATTATTTTTGATGTGGCGGTGACTCCAATGGTTGTCGCACGCCGCTCAGACTGCGTGAGCTGGGCGCTCAAGCGTCTCGATCGAGACAAATTGATCGCCGCGGCTCACGTGGCTGACTGGAGGCCGAACCAGGACGGTTGGTCCTCACCAGAAACAGGGGCAATATGGTTCCAGGATACTATGACCGGGATCTGCGACTGTGCGATGCCCAGAGTCAGAACGCCCTCAAGGAGGCCCGTTTTTTGGTGGTCGGAGCTGATCTCGCAGCTGCGGGCAACTTGCCTAGTAGCACGACGCCGGTTCACGAGAGCCAGAAGAAGACGACGAGCTACACCAGAGGAGCGGACAGCGGCTTACAGAGCGTACCGTGAGGCAACTGTGAATTTGCAAAAGGCAATCGCAGATGCTAAATCCCGGTCATGGTTTGAACTGCTGCAAGACCTCAACAGGGATCCCTGGGGTCGACCATACAAGATGGTGATGGGAAAATTGCGTCCTTGGACTCCTCCACTGACGGAGACCCTGGATCCCAGTTTTACAAGGCAAGTGGTCGACACGCTCTTTCCGCGAGTTGCCGATGGCAATACCCCGGTTAATGCTCAGCCGCGGCCGGAGATGTGGTCGGACGAGTTCGAGGTGACTGAAGCCGAAATGAAAATAGCCGTTAGGCGTCTTGCCGCTCGAAACACGGCACCAGGACCTGATGGAATTCCAGGCCGAGCATGGGTCATAGCGCTCGAAGTGCTGGGGCAAAGGCTTGCAGGCCTCTTCACCAGCTGCCTTCGTTCTGGTTGCTTTCCTGCGAGTTGGAAAGAGGCCAAATTGGTCCTTTTACGGAAAGAAGGTCGACCAGCAGACTCGCCATCTGCGTATCGGCCCATCTGCCTGTTGGATGAGGTTGGTAAGCTCTTTGAGCGAATTATCTCCCTCAGAATCAGCAGGCATCTAGCTAGCGAGGGTCCGAATCTGTCCGATAGTCAATTTGGCTTTCGGCAGGGCAGATCGACAGTGGATGCGATCCTTCGCGTCCGCGCGCTGTCGGAGCAGGTCGTGTCCCGGGGTGGAGTTATTTTGGCTATAAGTTTAGATATCGTTAACGCCTTCAACTCTCTGCCCTGGAAGGCAATACGAAACGCAATGGCTTACCACCAAATGCCTTTTTACCTGCAGGCCGTGATTGGAGCATACCTGTCCGACAGAAGTATCCGCTACGCTGGTCGGCATGGTGCTGCCATGCAGAGGGAAGTGGTTTGCGGGGTTCCGCAGGGGTCTGTGCTAGGCCCTCTCCTGTGGAATCTTGCATACGACGCTGTTCTTCGGGAAGAACTCCCCAACGGCATAAGTGTTGTCTGCTACGCAGATGACACCTTAATCTTGGCTGAAGGGGAAGACTTCGAGAGGACCACCAGACTCGCGGAAGTGGGTGTGGCAGTGATAGCCAGGAAAATTCGCAGCCTCGGACTTGCGATAGCGCCTCACAAGACTGAGGCGCTGTGGTTGCACGGCCTGCCACGAGGTCAGGAGCCTCCAGTGACCTCGGTGCGCGTGGGGGATACGGAAGTCCAGGTAGGTCACTTCATGAAATACCTGGGCCTTATTCTGGACGGCTGCTGGACCTTCGAAGAACATTTCGATCGGCTGGTACCCCGGATCGAAAAGGTAGCAGGTGCGATGCACAGACTGCTACCCAATCTCGGGGGACCGGAGGAAGGAGTGCGGCGTCTCTATGCGGGAGTCTTGAGGTCCATCGCGCTCTACGGTGCCCCAGCGTGGGCAAATAGACTAGCGGTCGCCCGGCGCTGCAAAGCGAAAATTCTCGCAGTGCAGCGTCGGATGGCCATAAGGGTGGCCCGCGGATACCGCACAATCTCCCATGAGGCAGCTTTCCTGTTGGCTCGATTTCCACCTCTGGACATCCTGGCGGAAATGGACGCACTAGTGT
The DNA here is from genome assembly GCA_947532105.1 of Athrips mouffetella. NCBI lineage: Eukaryota > Metazoa > Arthropoda > Insecta > Lepidoptera > Gelechiidae > Athrips > Athrips mouffetella. Next base: position 28,395 of record OX383972.1, on the reverse strand, counting down.
ACCGCGTTTTGCGTGAAGGAGACGGGAGCACCCCAGGAGTGGAAACTGAGGTGCTTCGGCTGAGGGCCCACAGGCAGGCAATCCGTAGATGGCGCGAGCGTCTGCGGGAGCCTAGATGTGCACGGCAGCGGGTGGTCGCTGCAATATTGCCACATTTCACGCGGTGGCTGGAGGGACGAAAACGCGTTACCTATAGGCTGACGCAGGTGCTCACCGGTCATGGCTGCTTCGGTGAGTACCTGCATAGAATTGGCAAGGAAGAAACGGCCCAGTGTCACCACTGTGTTGCCAACTTGGATTCTGCGCAGCACACGCTCGAAGATTGCCCAGCGTGGCAGTCCGAGCGGCAGATCCTAGTACAGGAGATTGGGCGGGATCTCTCTCCAACAGCCGTGATCGCGGCAATGTTGGACAGAGACTCCGCCTGGGACGCAGTTGTCACCTTCTGTGAGGTCGTCATGGCCCAGAAGGAGGCAGCAGAGCGAGAACGAGAGCGTTCTGATCCCGCTCGAAGAAGGCGGCGTCCACGTTAGTGGCCACCCAGCCCTGTCGTCTCGGGCTTTAGAATAGAGCGACGGTATCCCCTGCCTGTCGTAAGAGGCGACTAAAAGGGGGCCCTGGGGTCGTAGACAGTTGAAGCGGGGGCTGAGATTGTCCGGAGTATGATACGATCCTGGGAAGGCGGTAGCGTGTTGTGGTCACATGCTGCCGTGCTGAGCCCAGCATGGGGCGGCAAGGCACTGAGCCCAGGGGTGGGCCCGTAAGGGCGAAGCGCGAGAGCGGCACTGGTGCGTTCCAATGGAGATCCCAGAGTCGCTCGACAAGCGCCGAGGATGGCCACCGTGGGGTTTTAGTCAGTAAGAGTCTGACATAACCTCGCCGGTTCCCCCGAATTGGCGAGGTATGCTATGAGCATTTCCCCACGTAAAAAAAAAAAAAAAAAAAAAAAGGTTAGGTTAGGTTAGGTTAGGTTAGGTTCCCGTGTGGAGTTCTGGTTCTCCCATCGGGCGCGTCCCCAGGTGGTGGATAGGGGAACGCCACCCAGATATGGGTGGTACCGGGTGTATACCCGGCGCGAACCATAACCAGCTGGAGGTGGCATGTGCGCAGCACCTTCCAGTACTGGGCTAGAGCCAATGACGACAGATTTCTGTCACAAGGGTCTAGTACCAGGCAGCGGCTGGCGTAGCTCTTGAGCTACGGTGGGCGTACTGCAAACTTGTTGGTGGAAGTAGGAGTAGATATGGAGGTTAGTTTTCAAAAGGAACTACCCCAGGCGGGTACCCATGAGGGAGAATCCCGCCCCTCTTCGGAGGGCAGCCCCACGTATTCTGGGGGGGGCAAAAACTGCCTCGTAGGTCAGCGAGATGTTGACCTTCGTGAACACGACTTATGCTTGGAAACTGGTAAAACTGATGCATCGCAAATCGGAAATATGAAAGAAAACGGCAAAAAGAGGGAGGGCTCAGCCCTTAATTCTGAAAAGGCTCGTAAAAGCGACGAACGCTCGTGTGTGGACACGGAGTCTGTGGACACGGAGTCTGAGAATTCTGACACGGGCTCCATGATCACAGTGGAAAGTGACGAACCAGGTTCTATGCCGGATCCTACACTCTGGCAAGGGAAACGGCAACGGGGTGATGACGATGAAGAAGAAGATCCGGCCTCAAAAATCCTGTGGCCGGCACCAAAAATCACCACCTCTAAACGGGGGCGAGGTCGCCCGCCAAAGACAGGGCAATACGTAGGTTTTGCAAAGGCGAAAGCTGAACTAGCGGCGGTTAAAGAAAAGGAGCTTGAGCGCCAGCTTGAGGATGAGGTGGTCGGCATGGTAGAGAAGATTAGGAGCACTCGCTCGACATGGGCTTCGATACCATCTACGCTGGACACTGACGAGACAAAGTCTGCTTCAGATATTATGAAGACAGTCTCGGCGGGTCTGGACGTTATCTGTAGGGTGGCTACCAGGTCAAAACACCTTAAGGGTACATTCCAGCGTGCTTTGAAGGACTCTGCCGCGAGTATTGCTGAAGCCGTTGATATTCTCAGCAGCCGTACAGCGTCCGAGGAAACAAAGAGGCTGGAGACGAGCAACGCTCACCTTCAAGCCGAGTTGAAGAGGTTGAAGGAGGAAAATGGAAGGCTTCGAGCTGAGCAGCTGGCTTTCCGGAAAGAGTTAGAAGCTCTTAAGGATGAAATAAGGATTAACAAACGATCCGATAGGCCTGATACTTCTGCTCATCATGAGGAGGTAGAGATGGAGGAGCATCCGTTACTGACACAGGGCTCTTCAGGACGTAACGAAGGACAAGATGACCTGGTGCGTACTATTATTCTCCAAGTTGGGGACATGGTGAACGCAAGACTGGCATCGATTGAGGACAGACTGCTCCCTGAGACACGTCTACGGCCTCCCCTGGCTGCGGATAAGCTCAGCGATGGCAAGTACACAAAGGCAGCCAAGACGGTCAAGGCAGCCAAGGAGAATAATGCTGCACCTCAGCAGCCTCTTGAACCGAGCCCAAAAACAGCCCGGAAAAAGAAGAAGAAGGTTAAAGCGGGAGCCAAAAACAAAGAGGCTGTTACTGCTAAAGCTGCCGCACATCCGAGCCAAAAAGAGTCGAGTGGCACTACTGAGACTAGCTGGACCACTGTAGTCAAAAAGAAGAAGCCGAACGGCAAGGCAAATGGCAAAGGACCTGCGCCACTACGACCAGCCTCATTGCGCGCCCCTCGCTCTGCTGCAGTCGTTATTACCCTGCAACCGGAGGCAGAGAAGAAAGGAATGTCCTATGCTTCGGTGCTTGCTGAGGCCAAGGAAAAGATCTGCCTCTCAGAACTTGGTGTTGACGCACTCCGTATTCGGAAAGCTGTAACGGGTGCTCGAATCCTAGAGGTCGCTGGGGTTACAAGCGGAGAAAAAGCCGACACACTTGCACAAGAGCTTCGCAAAGTGTTGAATAGTGAGGATGTGAAAGTGGCTAGGCCCTCGAAATGTGCAGAAATGCGAATTACGGGTCTGGATGACTCGGTATCCTCGAAAGAAGTTGCCGAGGCTATAGCTCGATGTGCTTCTTGCTCAATAGAAGCAGTGAAGGTCGGCGAAATCCGCCAAAATCATACAGGTTTGGGTACGGCATGGGTACGGTGTCCAGTCACTGCAGCCCAAAAACTGTCCCAAGGTGGTAGACTTTTGGTTGGGTGGGTGTCAGCCCAAATCAAACTGATTCCATCAAGGACACTGAGGTGCTTTCGCTGCATGGAGGTCGGTCATGTGAGGGCTTTATGTGCGTCAAACATTGATCGTAGCGAACTTTGTTACCGCTGCGGTAAATCAGGTCACAAGGCTAGCATCTGCACCGCCGCACCACACTGCCCATTGTGTGCGGCAGCTAAAAAGTGTGCCGACCATAGAATGGGGGGTAAGGCGTGTATCCCACCTTCTAAGAAACAAAAAAGGAAGAAAATTGGTGCGCCAATAGGTGCTTCACAACCCACCCAACCTTCAGCGCATGTTGGGGAGGATGATATGGAAACTATGGCCACGGATCAATAATGGCCCTAAAATTTCTGCAGGCGAATGTCAACCACAGCAGCGCGACGCAAGATCTCTTGCTTCAGTCCGCAGCGCAGTGGTTGATTCACGTGGTCGTAGTCTCCGAGCACTACTTTGTGCCTTCTGGCAGTGATTGGGTATCAGATCTGGACGGCTTAGTTGCTCTCAACTCTCGAGGTGCTATTGGCTCCCCTCCCTTCGAAAAGGTAGCGAAGGGTAGAGGATGCGTCGGGGCTCTGTTGGGGGATTTTGTAACCATTGCGGTCTACTTCTCTCCCAATAGATCTCTTGCCGAGTTTGAAACGTTTCTCGTAGAGTTGGGGGCCATGGTTAACCAGTTTGCGCCCTACCCGGTGGTTGTCGCTGGAGATCTCAACGCTAAATCTGCGGCGTGGGGCTCTCCGGTGGACAACGTTCGAGGCCAAGCAGTTGAAGAATGGCTAGTAACAGCTGGCCTCTCGGTCCTCAACCAGGGATCAGTGTTCACTTGCATACGCCAAAATGGGACATCATTGATTGACGTGTCGTTTGCAAGCCCCAGTTTGGTGAACCGTGTTCGGGGTTGGCGAGTTCTGAAGGACGTGGAGACTCTGTCTGACCATCGATATATTCGGTTTGATGTCTCTTCTCCTTCAAACATCGCAAACCATATGGCCCGTGGTGACGCTGGCCCTCGGTGGGTTCTTAAAAGCCTGGACAGGGAAGCTCTAGAAGAGGCGGCCATCGTCAAAGCCTGGATGATGGCTCCGAGTACTGTCGTGGAAGTCGAGGAAGAGGTTAACTGGTTTCGGGAGTCTATGTCGCAAATCTGCGATGCAGCTATGCCCCGAGCCAGACCTCCGCCCGCCAGGAGACAGGTATACTGGTGGAACTCTGAAATCGCTGACTTGCGACGAGCATGCGTATTGACGAGACGCCGATATACTCGATATCGAAGGCGCAGGAGGCACAACAACCTACCGGATGACGATGAGGAGCCTCTCCTATATGCTGCTTACAAAGAAAGCAAAAAAGCCCTTCGAGTAGCTATAGGCAGGGCCAAAGAAAGTGCAAGACAGGCACTACTGGAGACACTTAATAGTGATCCGTGGGGACGGCCATACAGGATAGCGAGGAACAAACTCCGTCCCTGGGCCCCCCCACTAACACAGAGTCTGCAGCCCGAACTGGTCAACACAGTAGTGTCAGTACTTTTTCCTACCAGGGAGAATTTTGCTGCGCCCGCTATGTCGGGTGCTGATCCTTATGGAATGCAGGATGATGAGATCCCGGAGGTCACTGAGGCTGAGCTCAGAGTTGCTGTGCTACGGCTTCGGCTGAAAAAGGTGGCTCCAGGACTCGATGGTGTTCCTGGTCGCGCCTGGTGCTTGGTACTCATTGAGCACCTGGAGCTGAGATTTCGTCGATTGCTAACTGCATGTTTTCGACAGGGCAGATTTCCACCTCAGTGGAAAAAGGGCAAACTGGTCCTCATCCGCAAGGAAGGTCGGCCAGCTGAATCTCCTTCGGCTTACCGACCCATAGTACTGCTAGACGAGGCGGGCAAACTCCTTGAACGGGTTGTCGCTGCCCGCCTCATCAGGCACTTAAGAGAGGAGGGCCCAGATCTGTCCGAGTACCAATTCGGCTTCAGGGAGGGTAGATCCACCGTTCACGCTATCCTGCGAGTAAAACATCTGGCTGAGGAGGTGGTTGCTCGGGGAGGAGTTGTATTGGCGGTGTCCCTGGACATCGCTAACGCATTTAACACCCTCCCCTGGCCCTGCATTCTAGAGGCGCTCAAGTACCATAGAGTGCCCCAATATCTCCAGGAGATGGTGGCTTCTTATCTCTCTGAACGCTATATTGTGTACCCGGGACGAGAGAGTTGGGAAGAGAGAGCTATGTCGTGCGGTGTTCCGCAGGGGTCAGTCTTAGGACCTCTCCTGTGGAACATCGGTTACGACTGGGTGTTGCGTGGCACTAACCTTCGAGGTGTTGAGGTTACCTGCTACGCTGATGACACCCTCGTCACAGCTCGAGCAGGTACATTCAGGGAGGCGTCTCTCCTTGCCACTGCGGGCGTCGCTCAGGTGGTGCGTCGTATTAGATGTCTGGGTCTGGAGGTGGCTCTTAACAAGTCTGAGGCTTTGTGCTTTCACGGTCCCCGGGGTGCACCACCGCCAGATTCTGGCATCATCGTCGGAGGGGTACGTATCGCTGTCAAACCGACGATAAAATATCTCGGACTGGTCCTAGACAGCAGATGGACGTTCGACGCTCACTTTGAGCAATTACAGAAGAAGCTTATTGGGGCTTCTGCGGCATTGAGTCGGCTCCTTCCAAACCTTGGTGGCCCGAAAACGTCCTGCCGACGACTCTATACGGGAATCGTTCGGTCAATGGCAATGTATGGTGCTCCTGCTTGGGCTGAAAACCTAAGGCGCAACAACGTCACACTACTGCGACGACCACAAAGACTGATGGCTATCCGGGTGATCCGGGGTTACAGGACGATCTCCTTTGAGGCTGCAAGCCTGTTAGCAGGGTCTCTGCCCTGGGACCTGGATGCGAAAGCCCTCTCGACGGTATATCACTGGCGAGAGGAAGTGCGGCGGCAAGGCCTAAGGTTGGCGCCTAGGGAAGTAGATGCTCACACGGCTCACTTCCAGAAAATAGCGGTAGAGGCATGGAGCCGAAGACTGGCAAACCCAGAAGGAGGACGAGAAACGGTGGAAGCGATTCGGCCATTCCTCGAACAATGGCTTGAACGGGAACACGGGTCTCTCACATTTCGATTGACGCAGATCCTTTCCGGGCATGGATGTTTTGGAAAATACCTATGCCGCATAGCCGGGAAAGAAGACACAGAGTCCTGTCACCACTGTGACACAGGCTCTGTTGACACTGCCCAACACACACTAGAAGTGTGCGTTGCCTGGTTGGAGGAACGTCGCGCCCTATGTTCGGTCGTTGGCGGGAACCTGTCACTTGAGATAGTAGTGGAGGCCATGCTCAACAATGAGCAAGCGTGGCGGGCGGTGGTGGCCTTCTGTGAAGCAGTTGTTTCACAGAAGGAGGCTGCTGAACGAGAGAGAGAGAGGGCGGATCCATCTCGCCGAGCGAGACGGGGACGCCGACGCCGAGGTGGCAGGCCGTAGCCATCACGGCGCCCTGTAGGTCCGGGCATAGAATAGGTCTACGGTATCCCCTGCCTGTCGTAAGAGGCGACTAAAAGGGGTCATCGGGATCGCGAGCGCAGGATACGGGGGTTTCTTGCGTTCAGTACAGCGGTCCCGAGATGGGCGGCAGCATGGCGTGGTCCCTTGCTGCCGCGGCACCTCGCGGGTGCAAGGGGTTGAGTGCTTACTCCCCCGAGATGGGTGGCTGCTATTGCAGCTGCTAGGCGCGGAGGGTACCGGTAGTATGCCTCCGGTGATTCCCGGGATCCCTCCAAATGCGCCTACGTCGGCCACCGTGGGGTTTTAGTCAGTAAGAGTCTGACATAACCTCGCCGGTTCCCCCGAATTGGCGAGGTATGCTATGAGCATTTCCCCACGTAAAAAAAAAAAAAAAAAAAAAAAAAAAAGGTTAGGTTAGGTTAGGTTAGGTTAGGTTAGGTTAGGTTAGGTTAGGTTAGGTTAGGTTCCCGTGTGGAGTTCTGGTTCTCCCATCGGGCGCGTCCCCAGGTGGTGGATAGGGGAACGCCACCCAGATATGGGTGGTACCGGGTGTACACCCGGCGCGAACCATAACCAGCTGGAGGTGGCATGTGCGCAGCACTTTCCAGTACTGGGCTGGAGCCGATGACGACATACTCTGTCGCAAGGATCCTGCACCAGGCAGCGGCCGGCGAAGCTTCTAGCTACGGCGGGCGTACTGCAAACTGACGTTAGAAGGGAGATAAAAATGGAAGCACGTTTAGAAAACAAACTACCCCAGGAGGGTACCGCTGCTAGCGGAGAATCCCTCCCCGAGCATAGCTCGGGCCGCCCACCGTATTCTGGGGGGGCAAACAATTTGCTTACATTTGATACAAAAAACAACGACCTGGCATACGAAGAAACGGACACTGATAAAAATGAAAAACGGAAGACGGTAAGACGAGGGAGTGCAAGGACTCGCTCGCAAGCTTCTCGTCCCGATACGCCTACCAGCTTGGCGAGGGACAGTGACGGGGAGGACTCGGACATATCTTTTATGTCTGTAATTTCTTCCGCGTCCTCAAAGTCGCAGAAACGGAAAAGGACGATGCCTCGCCCGGTTGACAGTTCACCTGACTCAAAGAGGAAGCCTGGCACAGATGGGGATAGTGAATATTTTGCTACACCCAATTATGTCCCTAAAAAAACGAAGGCAAAGCTCTCCCTACCTAGGGCTGAGGACCTCCACGAACAAATGAGGACTCAACCTACCGCTGACCTAGCAGCGAAAGTAATGGAGAGCCTTAGTACGGTTGAGAGAGTTACGGACAAGTCCAGCAACATCAAAGGCGAATTTGTGCGGGCTCTGAGGATGGCGGTCAGAGTGGCTCAGGCAGCAACTACTGAACTGACCGACAGGTTAGAAACAGAACGCCTAGAAAGAGAAAATGAGCTACTACGCTCAAAGGTAGACAGTCTTTCCACGCGAATAGCCACGTTAACGGTGGAGGTTGATGAACTACGCTCCCAGAAAATGGAAGAGACACGGCACTCACCTATGAGATCTGTCCCTAATGGTCAAGAACCTGTTTCTTTAGACCAAATTAGGGTCATGATGGACGGAAAACTGGAGTATTTCCGTACCCAGCTGTTTCCTGAAGGAGTGATAAGACCTCCCCTGGGCAATAAATCCAGAAACCCGCAGTCGGCCGAGCTAAACAAAGCTGCGGGTGTGCAAAACAGGAAAAAAACAAAGTGGAAGAAATTTCCTTTTGAGGAGGTGGCTTCGAATCCAAAAGAGCAAACGCGGAAATCTGAACCCCGGACTCAGCAGATTCCCTCCACGACATGGACAGAAGTAGTAGGAAGGAAAAAGAAGACCAAGGCTAAGGAGCCCACTCCCCGGACTGTACTCCTTCCCTCTTCTAATACCAAAAAGAAGGGTAAAGATAAGGTCAAACCACAAAAGCCACCTCGTACTGCAGCTATCTCAGTCACGATCCCAGAGGGAGGTACCGTCACCTTTGCTCAAGCGATGGAGGCTGCCAAGGAACATATAAAGCTTCCTGATTTCGGCATCACTGACGTACGGCAAAAGCGGGCCATCAATGGCGGCTTGTTGCTAGAGGTAGCTGGGGCTGACGGGGCCACCAAAGCTGATGCGTTGGCCGAAGCTATGAAAACGGTCCTTTGTGATATGGGAGTTCTCGTTGCACGACCGAGTAAAACTGGTGAGCTAAGGGTATTAGACCTTGACGATTCGGTAACTCCGTTGGACGTCACAAACGCTGTGGTAGAATCGGGTGGCTGCAATCCAGCAGAGGTGAGAGTGGGAGAAATTCGTCGCACCAAAACATCGACTCTAGGTTCAGTGTGGGTGAGATGTCCACTAGCAGCTGTTCGCAAGATTGCTGCGGATAAGCGGTTAAGAGTAGGCTGGGTCTCTGCCCGTGTAGAAGTTTTAGCGGCGAGGCCTTTGCAGTGTTTCCGCTGTCTAGAATTTGGACACGTCCGTGCTCAGTGCAAAAGTACAGTGGACCGAAGTACATTATGCTTCAAGTGCGGCCAGCCAGGCCATGGCGTCCGCGATTGCTTAGCCTTGACGACAAAATGCCCACTCTGCGCTGATGCTGGTAAACCTGCCGAGCACAGGATGGGCAGTAAAAGTTGTTTGCCTCCTAAGAAAGGCAATAAGAAGGCAGGTGCTGGAAAGTCAGCAGCAAAAAGTGGAGGGGATGCCGCACAAGCGAGGGTTGCGGGATCTCAAACGGGCCCAAGCCCGCAACAGGAGGTAATGGATCTATAAAATTCGATCGTACCTTCAAGATTCTTCAGGGTAACCTAAACCACTGCCGCGTGGCGCAAGATTTACTCTTGCAAACCCTCGCGGAGAGGTCGGTTGCTCTGGCTGTGGTGGCAGAGCCGTATAGACTCCCGGATCATCCTCGCTGGTTCGGTGATGATACTGGCTCTGTCGCTATATACTGGGCTGGCAGCCCTGGTGATCCTCCTTGCCTTAAACTAGCATCAGATGAAGGAATAGTAGCTGTGGAATGGGGCTCCTTAGCGGTGGTAGGATGTTATATCTCCCCAAACCGTAGTTTCATGGACTTTGAGGCATATCTTAACAAGCTAGAGGGTTATATTCGGCAATGCCTGCCCCGCCCGGTGCTGGTCCTAGGAGATTTCAATTCCCACTCTAGAGCTTGGGGTAATATCCGGGACAACATCAGGGGTGAGACCCTGCTATTATGGGCTGCTGCACTTGATCTGCAGCTCCTGAATCGGGGCTCTGTCCCTACATGTGTCCGGTGGCAGGGCGAGTCGGTCGTTGATCTCTCCTGGGCAACTCCTACTGCCGCACAAATGGTATCAGGTTGGATAGTAGCAGAAGACGCGGTCACATTATCAGACCACCGCCATATCACATTCGATGTCAATGTCAGCCGCTCGGCTAGTGCTCAGCGGAGCGATCAGTTGGCCTGGGCGCTCAAATGTCTGGACCGGGACAACCTGCTCTCTGCAGCTCACGTCGCTGACTGGGTGACACCTTCGACTCAGATCGAGTGGCCCTCACCAGAAAGGGAAGCATTATGGTTCAGAGGAACAATGACTTCGGTCTGCGACGCTTCTATGCCCCGGGTCAAATTTGCGCTAAAAAAGCCAATATACTGGTGGTCAGAGCATATTAGTCAGCTAAGATCGACTTGCTTGTCCACCAGACGGGAGTACACCAGGGCCCGGAGACGGCGGCGGTCTACAGAGGAAGAAAAGAAAACTGCCTATGAGGCATACAGAGATGCTACAATGGCTTTGCAGCACGCAATTGCCGATGCGAGGGATAAGTCGTGGGATGAGCTACTGAAGGACCTTAACAGAGACCCCTGGGGGCGCCCGTATCGCATGGTTCTCGGAAAATTGCGTCCTTGGACCCCACCATTGACGGAAACACTTGACGGGAACTTTGTCAAAACAATAATAGACACGCTTTTCCCTCGGCTGGTCGAACCGTCTGCCGACCTCCCACAGCCTGCGATATGGTCTGATGACTTTGAAGTTTCGGAGGTAGAGTTGAAATTGGCTATTAAACGTCTTGCCGCACGAAACACTGCGCCAGGACCTGACGGTATACCTGGTCGGGCATGGGTAATAGCCCTAACGGTCTTGGGAGACAGACTGAGGCGACTCTTTAGCAGCTGTCTTCGTTCCGGTATCTTCCCAACGAGTTGGAAGCAGGCAAAACTCGTTCTTTTGAAAAAAGAAGGAAGGCCTGTGGATTCACCCTCGGCGTACCGTCCTATATGCCTGTTGGACGAAGTGGGTAAGTTGTTTGAGAGGATTATAGCCCGCCGGCTCAGCAAACACCTAGCAGAAGAAGGCCCGGACCTGTCTGACAGTCAGTTTGGCTTCCGGCAAGGCCGATCAACAGTAGATGCCATCCTACGCGTCCGGAATCTGTCGGAGCAGGCTGTATCCCAGGGAAGGGTGGTGTTGGCCGTTAGCTTGGACATAGTCAACGCCTTTAACTCCCTTCCTTGGAGTGCAATACGGGAGGCCTTAACCTACCACCAAGTGCCTCCCTACCTGCGGGCCATAATCACAAACTACTTGTCTGACAGGGGCATCCAGTATGTGGGGCGTAACGGTACCGTAGAGCAAAGAAGGGTCGTGTGTGGGGTCCCTCAGGGATCGGTGCTAGGCCCGTCTCTGTGGAACCTCGCATACGATGCTGTCCTGAGAGTAGAACTTCCCACCGGCGTCAATGTCGTTTGCTATGCAGACGACACTCTGATTCTGGCTGAAGGGAAGAATTTTGAGCGGACCGTTAATCTCGCCGAACAGGGTGTCGCACTGGTAGTGGGCAAAATCCACGAGCTAGGATTGGCTATAGCGGCTCACAAGACTGAGGCGCTGTGGTTCCATGGTTTACCTAGAAGGCTGGAACCCCCACCGATGGTAGTTCATGTGGGCGAAGCGGAGGTACAGATAGGACGACACATAAAGTATCTGGGCATTATACTGGACGGGCGCTTCAATTTTGAAGAGCACCTCAACCATCTCGTTCCCCGGATTCAAAAGGTAGCAAATGCCCTGCAAAGACTGCTGCCAAATCTCGGGGGACCAAAGGAAGGGATCCGTAGCCTCTATGCTGGGGTCATTCGCTCCATCGCGCTGTATGGGGCACCAGCATGGTCAGACCGACTGACAACCAAACGACGCTGCGTAGCTAAACTAAATGCTGTGCAGCGCCAGATGGCGATTAGGGTCGCTCGAGGGTATAGGACCATCTCATATGAGGCGGCTACTCTCCTGGCGCGATTTCCTCCGCTGGACATTCTGGCGGTAATGGATACCAGGGTTTACCATGCGCTACGCCGGAGGAATGGGGCAACGCCTGAAACGGAGGTCGAGCAGCTGCGAAAGAGGGCAAACCAAAGAGCGCTCAATTGCTGGCGCGAGCGACTACATGAGCCACGAGCGATTCGTCAGCGAATCGTCGCTGCCATCCTGCCGTGCTTCCAAGCATGGCTGGAGCGGAAGGGTCGTGTAACCTACCGCCTGACACAGGTACTCACCGGACATGGATGTTTCGGTGAGTACCTGAACAGAATCGGCAGGGAGCGAACGGCAGACTGCCACCACTGCGAAGCCGACCAGGACTCAGCGCAGCATACGCTCGCGGAGTGTCCTGCCTGGAACGCCGAGAGGCAGGTTCTGGTCGAAGAAGTCGGGCAAGATCTCTCTCCACCGGCCCTAATAGAGGCAATGTTGGGGAGAGATAGCACCTGGGATGCAGCTGTTTCCTTCTGCGAGACTGTCATGGTCCGGAAGGAAGCAGCTGAGCGGGATCGGGAAAGAGCCGACCCCGCAAGAAGGAGACGACAAAGGGCTCTGAATAGCAGAGCCACTTCAGTACGTCCCAATATGCCCCAGGTGCGGGCGCCCCAGGTCGCGGGTGGTCAGGGTGGGGGACCTGACCACCCCTTTCAAACGACCAGCGGAATGTAGTAACGCGATGTGACCTCGTATTACTACTGCTTCGCAGTGAGGAAGATTAAATAACAGAAGAAGGGCACGAGCACCGCGCGAGGGTGACACTGGTCGCGTTCCTCAGGAGATCCCAGAGTCACCCGTCATGCGCCGAGGATGGTCACCGGGGGGTTTTAGTCAGTAGAAGTCTGACATAACCCGGCCGCTGCCCCGAGCGACCGGGTATCCATTGAGGATTTCCCCTCGTCAAAAAAAAAAAAAAAAAAAAAAAAAGGTTAGGTTAGGTTAGGTTAGGTTAGGTACCCGTGTGGAGTTCTGGTTCTCCCATCGGGCGCGTCCCCAGGTGGTGGATAGGGGAACGCCACCCAGATATGGGTGGTACCGGGTGTATACCCGGCGCGAACCATAACCAGCTGGAGGTGGTATGTGCGCAGCACCTTCCAGTACTGGGCTAGAGCCAATGATGACAGATTTCTGTCACAAGGGTCTAGTACCAGGCAGCGGCTGGCGTAGCTCTTGAGCTACGGTGGGCGTACTGCAAACTTGTTGGTGGAAGGAGGAGTAGATATGGAGGTTAGTTTTCAAAAGGAACTACCCCAGGCGGGTACCCATGAGGGAGAATCCCGCCCCTCTTCGGAGGGCAGCCCCACGTATTCTGGGGGGGGCAAAAACTGCCTCGTAGGTCAGCGAGATGTTGACCTTCGTGAACACGACTTATGCTTGGAAACTGGTAAAACTGATGCATCGCAAATCGGAAATATGAAAGAAAACGGCAAAAAGAGGGAGGGCTCAGCCCTTAATTCTGAAAAGGCTCGTAAAAGCGACGAAGGCTCGTGTGTGGACACGGAGTCCGAGTATTCTGACACGGGCTCCATGATCACAGTGGAAAGTGACGAACCAGGTTCTATGCCGGATCCTAAACTCTGGCAAGGGAAACGGCAACGGGGTGATGACGATGAAGAAGAAGATCCGGCCTCAAAAATCCTGTGGCCGGCTCCAAAAATCACCACCTCTAAACGGGGGCGAGGTCGCCCGCCAAAGACAGGGCAATACGTAGGTTTTGCAAAGGCGAAAGCTGAACTAGCGGCGGTTAAAGAAAAGGAGCTTGAGCGCCAGCTTGAGGATGAGGTGGTCGGCATGGTAGAGAAGATTAGGAGCACTCGCTCGACATGGGCTTCGATACCATCTACGCTGGACACTGACGAGACAAAGTCTGCTTCAGATATTATGAAGACAGTCTCGGCGGGTCTGGACGTTATCTGTAGGGTGGCTACCAGGTCAAAACACCTTAAGGGTACATTCCAGCGTGCTTTGAAGGACTCTGCCGCGAGTATTGCTGAAGCCGTTGATATTCTCAGCAGCCGTACAGCGTCCGAGGAAACAAAGAGGCTGGAGACGAGCAACGCTCACCTTCAAGCCGAGTTGAAGAGGTTGAAGGAGGAAAATGGAAGGCTTCGAGCTGAGCAGCTGGCTTTCCGGAAAGAGTTAGAAGCTCTTAAGGATGAAATAAGGATTAACAAACGATCCGATAGGCCTGATACTTCTGCTCATCATGAGGAGGTAGAGATGGAGGAGCATCCGTTACTGACACAGGGCTCTTCAGGACGTAACGAAGGACAAGATGACCTTGTGCGTACTATTATTCTCCAAGTTGGGGACATGGTGAACGCAAGACTGGCATCGATTGAGGACAGACTGCTCCCTGAGACACGTCTACGGCCTCCCCTGGCTGCGGATAAGCTCAGCGATGGCAAGTACACAAAGGCAGCCAAGACGGTCAAGGCAGCCAAGGAGAATAATGCTGCACCTCAGCAGCCTCTTGAACCGAGCCCAAAAACAGCCCGGAAAAAGAAGAAGAAGGTTAAAGCGGGAGCCAAAAACAAAGATGCTGTTACTGCTAAAGCTGCCGCACATCCGAGCCAAAAAGAGTCGAGTGGCACTACTGAGACTAGCTGGACCACTGTAGTCAAAAAGAAGAAGCCGAACGGCAAGGCAAATGGCAAAGGACCTGCGCCACTACGACCAGCCTCATTGCGCGCCCCTCGCTCTGCTGCAGTCGTTATTACCCTGCAACCGGAGGCGGAGAAGAAAGGAATGTCCTATGCTTCGGTGCTTGCTGAGGCCAAGGAAAATATCTGCCTCTCAGAACTTGGTGTTGACGCACTCCGTATTCGGAAAGCTGTAACGGGTGCTCGAATCCTAGAGGTCGCTGGGGTTACAAGCGGAGAAAAAGCCGACACACTTGCACAAGAGCTTCGCAAAGTGTTGAATAGTGAGGATGTGAAAGTGGCTAGGCCCTCGAAATGTGCAGAAATGCGAATTACGGGTCTGGATGACTCGGTATCCTCGAAAGAAGTTGCCGAGGCTATAGCTCGATGTGCTTCTTGCTCAATAGAAGCAGTGAAGGTCGGCGAAATCCGCCAAAATCATACAGGTTTGGGTACGGCATGGGTACGGTGTCCAGTCACTGCAGCCCAAAAACTGTCCCAAGGTGGTAGACTTTTGGTTGGGTGGGTGTCAGCCCAAATCAAACTGATTCCATCAAGGACACTGAGGTGCTTTCGCTGCATGGAGGTCGGTCATGTGAGGGCTTTATGTGCGTCAAACATTGATCGTAGCGAACTTTGTTACCGCTGCGGTAAATCAGGTCACAAGGCTAGCATCTGCACCGCCGCACCACACTGCCCATTGTGTGCGGCAGCTAAAAAGTGTGCCGACCATAGAATGGGGGGTAAGGCGTGTATCCCACCTTCTAAGAAACAAAAAAGGAAGAAAATTGGTGCGCCAATAGGTGCTTTACAACCCACCCAACCTTCAGCGCATGTTGGGGAGGATGATATGGAAACAATGGCCACGGATCAATAATGGCCCTAAAATTTCTGCAGGCGAATGTCAACCACAGCAGCGCGACGCAAGATCTCTTGCTTCAGTCCGCAGCGCAGTGGTTGATTCACGTGGTCGTAGTCTCCGAGCCCTACTTTGTGCCTTCTGGCAGTGATTGGGTATCAGATCTGGACGGCTTAGTTGCTCTCAACTCTCGAGGTGCTATTGGCTCCCCTCCCTTCGAAAAGGTAGCGAAGGGTAGAGGATGCGTCGGGGCTCTGTTGGGGGATTTTGTAACCATTGCGGTCTACTTCTCTCCCAATAGATCTCTTGCCGAGTTTGAAACGTTTCTCGTAGAGTTGGGGGCCATGGTTAACCAGTTTGAGCCCTACCCGGTGGTTGTCGCTGGAGATCTCAACGCTAAATCTGCGGCGTGGGGCTCTCCGGTGGACAACGTTCGAGGCCAAGCAGTTGAAGAATGGCTAGTAACAGCTGGCCTCTCGGTCCTCAACCAGGGATCAGTGTTCACTTGCATACGCCAAAATGGGGCATCATTGATTGACGTGTCGTTTGCAAGCCCCGGTTTGGTGAACCGTGTTCGGGGTTGGCGAGTTCTGAAGGACGTGGAGACTCTGTCTGACCATCGATATATTCGGTTTGATGTCTCTTCTCCTTCAAACATCGCAAACCATATGGCCCGTGGTGACGCTGGCCCTCGGTGGGTTCTTAAAAGCCTGGACAGGGAAGCTCTAGAAGAGGCGGCCATCGTCAAAGCCTGGATGATGGCTCCGAGTACTGTCGTGGAAGTCGAGGAAGAGGTTAACTGGTTTCGGGAGTCTATGTCGCAAATCTGCGATGCAGCTATGCCCCGAGCCAGACCTCCGCCCGCCAGGAGACAGGTAGACTGGTGGAACTCTGAAATCGCTGACTTGCGACGAGCATGCGTATTGACGAGACGCCAATATACTCGATATCGAAGGCGCAGGAGGCACAACAACCTACCGGATGACGACGAGGAGCCTCTCCTATATGCTGCTTATAAGGAAAGCAAAAAAGCCCTTCGAGTAGCTATAAGCAGGGTTAAAGAAAGTGCAAGACAGGCACTACTGGAGACACTTAATAGTGATCCGTGGGGACGGCCATACAGGATAGCGAGGAACAAACTCCGTCCCTGGGCCCCCCCACTAACACAAAGTCTGCAGCCCGAACTGGTCAACACAGTAGTGTCAGCACTTTTTCCTACCAGGGAGAATTTTGCTGCGCCCTCTATGTCGGGTGCTTATCCTTATGGCATGCAGGATGATGAGATCCCGGAGGTCACTGAGGCTGAGCTCAGAGTTGCTGTGCTAAGGCTTCAGCTGAAAAAGGTGGCTCCAGGACTCGATGGTGTTCCTGGTCGCGCCTGGTGCTTGGTACTCAATGAGCACCTGGAGCTGAGATTCCGTCGATTACTAACTGCATGTTTTCGACAGGGCAGATTTCCACCTCAGTGGAAAAAGGGCAAACTGGTCCTCATCCGCAAGGAAGGTCGGCCAGCTGAATCTCCTTCGGCTTACCGACCCATAGTACTGCTAGACGAGGCGGGCAAACTCCTTGAACGGGTTATCGCTGCCCGCCTCATCAGGCACTTAAGAGAGGAGGGCCCAGATATGTCCGAGTACCAATTCGGCTTCAGGGAGGGTAGATCCACCGTTCACGCTATCCTGCGAGTAAAACATCTGGCTGAGAAGGTGGTTGCTCGGGGAGGAGTTGTATTGGCCGTGTCCCTGGACATCGCTAACGCATTTAACACCCTCCCCTGGCCCTGCATTCTAGAGGCGCTCAAATACCATAGAGTGCCCCAATATCTCCAGGAGATGGTGGCTTCTTATCTCTCTGAACGCTATATTGTGTACCCGGGACGAGAGAGTTGGGAAGAGAGAGCTATGTCGTGCGGTGTTCCACAGGGGTCAGTCTTAGGACCTCTCCTGTGGAACATCGGTTACGACTGGGTGTTGCGTGGCACTAACCTTCGAGGTGTTGAGGTTACCTGCTACGCTGATGACACCCTCGTCACAGCTCGAGCAGGTACATTCAGGGAGGCGTCTCTCCTTGCCACTGCGGGCGTCGCTCAGGTGGTGCGTCGTATTAGATGTCTGGGTCTGGAGGTGGCTCTTAACAAGTCCGAGGCTTTGTGCTTTCACGGTCCCCGGGGTGCACCACCGCCAGATTCTGGCATCATCGTTGGAGGGGTACGTATCGCTGTCAAACCGACGATAAAATATCTCGGACTGGTCCTAGACAGCAGATGGACGTTCGACGCTCACTTTGAGCAATTACAGAAGAAGCTTATTGGGGCTTCTGCGGCATTGAGTCGGCTCCTTCCAAACCTTGGTGGCCCGAAAACGTCCTGCCGACGACTCTATACGGGAATCGTTCGGTCAATGGCAATGTATGGTGCTCCTGCTTGGGCTGAAAACCTAAGGCGCAACAACGTCACACTACTGCGACGACCACAAAGACTGATGGCTATCCGGGTGATCCGGGGTTACAGGACGATCTCCTTTGAGGCTGCAAGCCTGTTAGCAGGGTCTCTGCCCTGGGACCTGGATGCGAAAGCCCTCTCGACGGTATATCACTGGCGAGAGGAAGTGCGGCGGCAAGGCCTGAGGTTGGCGCCTAGGGAAGTAGATGCTCACACGGCTCACTTCCACAAAATAGCGGTAGAGGCATGGAGCCGAAGACTGGCAAACCCAGAAGGAGGACGAGAGACGGTGGAAGCGATTCGGCCATTCCTCGAACAATGGCTTGAACGGGAACACGGGTCTCTCACATTTCGATTGACGCAGATCCTTTCCGGGCATGGATGTTTTGGGAAGTACCTATGCCGCATAGCCGGGAAAGAAGACACAGAGTCCTGTCACCACTGTGACACAGGCTCTGTTGACACTGCCCAACACACACTAGAAGTGTGCGTTGCCTGGTTGGAGGAACGTCGCGCCCTATGTTCGGTCGTTGGCGGGAACCTGTCACTTGAGATAGTAGTGGAGGCCATGCTCAACAATGAGCAAGCGTGGCGGGCGGTGGTGGCCTTCTGTGAAGCAGTTGTTTCACAGAAGGAGGCTGCTGAACGAGAGAGAGAGAGGGCGGATCCATCTCGCCGAGCGAGACGGGGACGCCGACGCCGAGGTGGCAGGCCGTAGCCATCACGGCGCCCTGTAGGTCCGGGCATAGAATAGGTCTACGGTATCCCCTGCCTGTCGTAAGAGGCGACTAAAAGGGGTCATCGGGATCGCAAGCGCAGGATACGGGGGTTTCTTGCGTTCAGTACAGCGGTCCCGAGATGGGCGGCAGCATGGCGTGGTCCCTTGCTGCCGCGGCACCTCGCGGGTGCAAGGGGTTGAGTGCTTACTCCCCCGAGATGGGTGGCTGCTATTGCAGCTGCTAGGCGCGGAGGGTATCGGTAGTATGCCTCCGGTGATTCCCGGGATCCCTCCAAATGCGCCTACGTCGGCCACCGTGGGGTTTTAGTCAGTAAGAGTCTGACATAACCTCGCCGGTTCCCCCGAATTGGCGAGGTATGCTATGAGCATTTCCCCACGTAAAAAAAAAAAAAAAAAAAAAAAAAAAAAAAAAAAAAGGTTAGGTTAGGTTAGGTTAGGTTAGGTTAGGTTAGGTTAGGTTAGGTTAGGTTAGGTTAGGTTAGGTTAGGTTAGGTTAGGTTAGGTTAGGTTAGGTTAGGTTAGGTTAGGTTAGGTTAGGTTAGGTTAGGTTAGGTTAGGTTAGGTTAGGTTAGGTTAGGTTAGGTTAGGTTAGGTTAGGTTAGGTTAGGTTAGGTTAGGTTAGGTTAGGTTAGGTTAGGTTAGGTTAGGTTAGGTTAGGTTAGGTTAGGTTAGGTTAGGTTAGGTTAGGTTAGGTTAGGTTAGGTTAGGTTAGGTTAGGTTAGGTTAGGTTAGGTTAGGTTAGGTTAGGTTAGGTTAGGTTAGGTTAGGTTAGGTTAGGTTAGGTTAGGTTAGGTTAGGTTAGGTTAGGTTAGGTTAGGTTAGGTTAGGTTAGGTTAGGTTAGGTTAGGTTAGGTTAGGTTAGGTTAGGTTAGGTTAGGTTAGGTTAGGTTAGGTTAGGTTAGGTTAGGTTAGGTTAGGTTAGGTTAGGTTAGGTTAGGTTAGGTTAGGTTAGGTTAGGTTAGGTTAGGTTAGGTTAGGTTAGGTTAGGTTAGGTTAGGTTAGGTTAGGTTAGGTTAGGTTAGGTTAGGTTAGGTTAGGTTAGGTTAGGTTAGGTTAGGTTAGGTTAGGTTAGGTTAGGTTAGGTTAGGTTAGGTTAGGTTAGGTTAGGTTAGGTTAGGTTAGGTTAGGTTAGGTTAGGTTAGGTTAGGTTAGGTTAGGTTAGGTTAGGTTAGGTTAGGTTAGGTTAGGTTAGGTTAGGTTAGGTTAGGTTAGGTTAGGTTAGGTTAGGTTAGGTTAGGTTAGGTTAGGTTAGGTTAGGTTAGGTTAGGTTAGGTTAGGTTAGGTTAGGTTAGGTTAGGTTAGGTTAGGTTAGGTTAGGTTAGGTTAGGTTAGGTTAGGTTAGGTTAGGTTAGGTTAGGTTAGGTTAGGTTAGGTTAGGTTAGGTTAGGTTAGGTTAGGTTAGGTTAGGTTAGGTTAGGTTAGGTTAGGTTAGGTTAGGTTAGGTTAGGTTAGGTTAGGTTAGGTTAGGTTAGGTTAGGTTAGGTTAGGTTAGGTTAGGTTAGGTTAGGTTAGGTTAGGTTAGGTTAGGTTAGGTTAGGTTAGGTTAGGTTAGGTTAGGTTAGGTTAGGTTAGGTTAGGTTAGGTTAGGTTAGGTTAGGTTAGGTTAGGTTAGGTTAGGTTAGGTTAGGTTAGGTTAGGTTAGGTTAGGTTAGGTTAGGTTAGGTTAGGTTAGGTTAGGTTAGGTTAGGTTAGGTTAGGTTAGGTTAGGTTAGGTTAGGTTAGGTTAGGTTAGGTTAGGTTAGGTTAGGTTAGGTTAGGTTAGGTTAGGTTAGGTTAGGTTAGGTTAGGTTAGGTTAGGTTAGGTTAGGTTAGGTTAGGTTAGGTTAGGTTAGGTTAGGTTAGGTTAGGTTAGGTTAGGTTAGGTTAGGTTAGGTTAGGTTAGGTTAGGTTAGGTTAGGTTAGGTTAGGTTAGGTTAGGTTAGGTTAGGTTAGGTTAGGTTAGGTTAGGTTAGGTTAGGTTAGGTTAGGTTAGGTTAGGTTAGGTTAGGTTAGGTTAGGTTAGGTTAGGTTAGGTTAGGTTAGGTTAGGTTAGGTTAGGTTAGGTTAGGTTAGGTTAGGTTAGGTTAGGTTAGGTTAGGTTAGGTTAGGTTAGGTTAGGTTAGGTTAGGTTAGGTTAGGTTAGTTAGGTTAGGTTAGGTTAGGTTAGGTTAGGTTAGGTTAGGTTAGGTTAGGTTAGGTTAGGTTAGGTTAGGTTAGGTTA